>BQMI01000475.1:0-600000 GCA_026005395.1 Asobara japonica
TTTTGTTTCAATTTTTTTACCCATTAAATGCCTGACAGTGGTATTTAAAAAAACAACTCATTGAAGTTTTTAAACCAAAAGGTTCCTCTCATGATTTTTAAAAATGTTTGTACGGAAAATTTGTGTCTTTTCACCTTTTCAATGTAAATATCTTAGAATTATTGAAATACTTTGCTCACCATTTATAAGTCACACCCATGTTCATATTTTTCAGCATGAATACCGTACATGTTAGCAACATTTTTGATTCTTCTCATGAAAATCAAAACTACCGGAAGGAATTGAAGTACGAAAGTAGTCTAATTTCTCATCTTCTTGAGTGAAAATCGTATAAAAATGATTTTCAAAGTTTAAAAACATTTGCATTGAAAAGCTGAAACAACAATGCGATTTTGAGAAATGATGTGATTGACATTTCGAGCAGAGGTCTTTTTTTTCATACATACTACATTTCTGCATACAATCAGTCAAAAAATTCAAGGCGTTGTCTTTTAAGCATGGCAATCACCTGCAATTTCTTCACAACTTCTGGAGAATATTTGAATAATGGGTTAACAGGGCTGAGTTAACAGAATCCCTCATAGGATAGTCAAAATATAAGGATAGAAAAATATAAGAGGTAGAAAAAAATGAGGACCATTGATACTCATGAAAAGAACATTATGCAAAACGATTTCGTCCAATTACCGGGTTTGATTCGATATCCCGAATACTTTCCATTCCATTTTGTGGGACTTCCATATCCCTTGGCAAACTTGACGCGAGCAATGAAGTTCTGGTATCCTGTCATTTACGGTATTTCTCGTCGTGATGTTCTGATTCGTACTGGCTCCTGCAGGATGAAAAGAACATTCGCTGTGTATTACAACTGATGAATGGTAGATCATGTTAGAAATTAAAATTGCTTTATCATTTATTAAAAATTTTTATCTTTTCATAAAGTCATGCAAGTAATCTTAAAAAAAACATGGAACCGTTGTTCTGGGCTTAGAACTACCTAGAATTTTCTCAGTATTGTTAAAAACATCGTGAAATTGAGACTTTGAATTAAAAAAGAATTACTCCCAGCGGAAGACGCTCCAAAACAATAGCTTTTTCCTTCTCTTTGTTCTTAATTTAGTGAAATTGAAGAAAAAAAATTCTGAATAATTCAAGCCACTTTGAGATATGACTCAGAAAAGGGAAAAGTTTCATAGTTCATATGGCTTCGAATCATTTTTTAAACAATCGGAGCAAACAACAATTTCCAAGGTTATTCTTAGATTATTTACGTTTCTTTTTATTTTTATTTAAATATATCAAAATCGTATAGGTTTTCCAATCCAGAGGAAACCTGTAGGAATTTCAGAGAATCCAATTGGAAGAAATTCTACAGAATCGTTTCAAAAGCGACTTAATAAATAAAATCGCAAATTTGATCAATTACCGTACTTATCCTCCGTTCGATAAACGGCAAAGGGTCAGGATATTCCGCAGTTGAACCTTCTTCATTGACGAAATGTGTAGAGCAAATATACGTATCTTTTGTAATATTTGTGATGGATTAAAATTTTTTATCTCCACGCCCACATAACCTCATCCACTTGTCACATTTCAAACACTGTTCGTAGGAAAAAGCTCTTTTAATATTCCTTTCACTTCTCCTTTGCGAACTTGTAAACAAGGCTTCAGAAAAGAAACAAAAAACAAATTAGATTGTTTAAATTTTTTGGTGCGGGTATCACTTTTACATAAACCGTAACAACATCTTTTCTTGGCCCCTTTATGAGGTTCTTCTCTTTGTTTCTCCATTTGCTCCAATTTTTAATAGCACGAGAACAAAGTTACTTCAATTTTGAGACGAAAATTAACAATGTAAAGCAATAAATAATAATTATTTACTGTTTAAAAACATATGCTTTCCGTCTATGCCTAGGCTTTCTCGCCAAAACTGCTCGAATCCCTAGCCGGATATCACTAGATTCGCTCGCGCAAGCGCACGCGTGTCTAGTTACTATGAAAAGGTCTATTGTCCTGCTTTTTTCGTTCGCGATACTCTCGGCTGGGTATCCGCGGGGCTTGTTATCACCACACACTTTTACCTCACGCTCAGAGAATTGCTATGGGTTCTTCCCCTAACGATATTCCCGGCTGGGTATCAGTGGGGATTATCACCGCAAACTTTGACCACACGCTCAGAGAATTGCTCTGGGTTATTCCCCTATCGATATTCTCGGCTGGGTGTCAGTGGGGCTTATCACCGCACACTTTTACCACATGCTCAGAAAATTGCTCGGGTTTATGCCCCTAACGATATTCTCGGCTGGGTATCAGTGGGGCTTATCACCGCAAACTGTTACGACACGCTCGGAGAATCGCTCTGGGTTATTTCCCCAACGATATTCTCGGCTGGGTATCAGTGGTGTTTATCACCGCACACTTATACCACATGCTCAGAGAATTGTTCTGGGTTATTCCACTAACAATATTCTCGGCTGGGTATCAGTGGGGTTCATCACCGCACACTTCGACCACGCGCTCATAGAACTCCTTTGTTCGGCGTTACGTTTCGATAATTATTCGCCGCTCACTCCTCTATAAAATTCTCGGAAATTATCGCCAAAATTACGATATCACTTAATTTCGTTGATTATTCAAAAACTTACCCGGTAAATTGGCTCGCTTCGCTGATGTTCTCAATCTGCACTAACTCTCCTCACGCTCTAAGGCTGCACTACTAAGCCCCTCACACTGGAACGCTGGTCACTGAACTGGCCAGAATTCGAGAAACGCGTGCCCGCCCGAATTTTTACGCCTGTGAGGACAACGCGTCCCTTTGTTCGCCCCACTCCAATCGGCGAAAGGTAGAATATTTTAGTCGAATATTCTCCTCGACGGTTCGCGACCGATGTAAACATTGGGGCTGCTCGCAATATTCCTCAGCGGATTAGCCCAGCAATCCTTTGTTGGACTCAGCCGGCTATATCTGCGGGCTTGTTTTTCTAAACTTTTCGGGCTCTTTTGTTCCGCAGTCTTAGACAGATTATATTTCGATATTTGTCGCGATTTCATTACCCGGTATTATCGATGATATCACGCGTACGGAATTACGACTTTATTCGGATTTTTCTTCGAGCACACTCTTTTGGGACCACGGTGTGCTCCCCAACCTACTCCATAATCCCCATCCCCCATGTCTACTTCCCAACCTATTACCGGGGCGCCTGGTGAATCTTTTCGTTCTCAGGTATCACCCGACTGGGCTCATCCCAGGCTTGCGCCCTTTGGATGAGAGGGTAACTCTTAACTAACTTTACTGGCGGACTCTTGCACCAGGTCCGCTCTAGCGCATTGACCGTGCTCTAATTTCGGTGGTTTGTTAACCCAGATCCGTTACTGGGGTGGGCTGTGACATCGCGATCCCTAATCCCACGGGTCTCTACTCTACGGGGATGGGTTTAAGGATGTAGGGGTTATTGGTCCCTCGACCGCTCAGTGTGTCGGTTTGGTAGGGGTCGGGGTTCCAGTGGTCCTCTTCCTAGGTTTTACTCTACCCATTCGCGTTATAACTGCCGCGGTTTAAAATGCCCCTCTTGAGGGTTCTACTCACGTGATAGGGTGTTCGTCGCTGATGATGGTGCGATAGCCTTGTGGCGGCCTTAGGGCTCAGCCGCTCTCGCGGCATGTATCTGATGATCCCGCTCTTTCGGATCATAGATACATTATCTTCAACATTGTGGGAAAGGCAGGGGGAGGGGACCCCAGAAATCCTAGGTCCACGAACTGGGACTCATATCTGGAGAACTTGGGTCTCGGTCTTGTTGACTAGCCTAGATGATACGGTTGTTTCTTCGGAAATCGAACTGGCCGTTGAAGTACTGATGAGTTCGATCACCGAGGCATACCAGAGGAATTGCCCAGTCAATTGATGGGGGAATAGGGACGTTTCTTGGTGGAGCGAAGAGCTGGACAAGTTGCGTCAACATGCTAGACGAACTCAGAATCGAGCGCGAGACACGAAGACGCGCAGAGACTCTGAGGCAGCGAAACAGGCTCACATCCGGTCTCGAGCCGCGGTAAGAGAAGTGCAGAAAAAATGGTGGCTTAATTTTCGGGATGAGTTATCTACTATTCCAGGAACGGCACGACTCTGCAAACTCCTCTCCAAGGACGGTACGATCTCCACTGGCTCCTTCCGAAGAAGCCATGATTTATTTACCGAATCGTGGGAGGAGCTAGGGGAGTTGATGGAGAAGCACTTTCCGGGTCACATGCGTCATAGGGAAGGTGATCATGGTCATTGCGTTCTGTCCCTGCCTAGAGGGACGAAACCTGACTGGATCACTGCCTCTAGAATTGTGACACCGGCAAAGGCTAAGTGGGTCATCGGGGGCTTTCAATCCTTTAAGAGTTCAGTCGCAGACGGAATTTATCCCATATTCCTGCAGAAAGGGGAAGAAACGATCCTAGGACCTTTTAAGATTAAGATTTTTCGTGCAAGCATTGCGATAAGGTACGTTCCAAGCCTGTGGCGGGAGACCAAGGTCGTGTTCATACCAAAAACCGGGACGTGGTGATTACATGAAACCGGGATCCTATCACCTCATATCTCTCACGTGTTTCATCCTGAAAACTTTGGAGAGACTGGTGGACAGTTATATACGGGACACTTCACTATTTCAGAGACCATTGCACTACTGTCAGTTTACTTATCAAGCTGGCAAGTCAGCCGACACGGCTCTACATCAAGTAGTGGGTAGACTAAAAGCTGCCATGGCGAGGGGCCTGCTAACGGGCGGTCTCTTCATGGAAATCGAGGGAGCATTCAATTGGAACTCGATGTGATCAATTGATGAGGGTACCCAATATCGCGGCGTTAATGTCACCACTAGGCAATGGAACGACGCCATGCTCAGATGCAGAGTCCTCTCGGTTTGCAGAGACTTTGGAATGGGAGCGTCTATAACAAGAAGGACGGAGGACGGAGTCTCGTCACCGTTGCTATGGAATCTGGTCATGGATAGTCTTATAAGTAGACTAGCAGAGGGGGGCTCAGGCGTACGAATATCACTTGGTTGTTTTAATCACGGCCGATCATGCGGACACATAACTGTACTAAGTGTAACGAAGACATGGTATGACGAGACGGGGCTGTCTGTCCACCCGGACAACATGGAACTACGTCTCTTTACGCGAAAAAGTAACCTGGATCGCTGGAGGAACCCCACTTACCTTGGAAAGGAATTGATTCCGACGCTCTCAGTAAGGCATCTGGGGGTAATCCTAGATTCTAAACCGAGCTGGGCAGCACATCTAAAATACGCCCATAGCAAGGTATGCAGCAACCTATGTGCATTCGAAAGAATTTGCAGCCAAACTTGGGGGTTAAGACCTGGCATGATGAAATGGATTTATTCGTCAGTAGTCTTGCCGGCACTGAAGCACGGAGCCATTGTGTGGTGTACGAGGGGAACGCCAAAGACGGCGGGCTCGGACCTTAACCCCGTGAGGGCCATGGCACTCAGGGCCATTACAGGGACCATGAGAACCACTTCAATCGAAGCTCTGGGGACGTTGCTGGGACTACCGTCCATAGAGGTGAAGGTGAGGTCGGCGGCGATGTCAGCAGCCCATCGGCTATAGCTGATGGGAGCTTGGAGAGGGAACTGGTATGGGAAGGGACACACTGAAGTGATGAAACTTCTAGAAAACAGCCCCGGTCGTCAATGATGCCCAGGACTTCAATGGATCAACCATCGCCACAGTGAAGAACTCTGAGGTTATATACCCGGACAGGACCTGGTGGGAGAGTGAATCTGAAGTTCTCCATGGCTGGCAACTGATCTGGTATACGGACGGCTCAAAGAAGGCTGAGGCGGTGGGTGCTGGATCACATTTGATGGGTTCCAAAGTTGAATTCAGCTTCCGCCTGGAAGCCCACTGCACTGTGTTTCAGATGGAGGTGCTTGCGATCCTTGGCTGTGTGAGAGCTAACATACAGCGGGGTTATAATAAGAAAAGAATCGCCTAGGCTTGGATAGTCAGGCAGCTGTAAAAGCGATTGATAATTCGTACATCAAATCGGCAATTGTAGGACTATGCACAGACGCACTGAACATGCTGATGCGCAAGAACAAGATCAGACTAATTTGGGTACCGGGCTATTCGGATATACCGGGCAATGAAAAAGCTGACGAGCTAGCTAGGAGGGGAGCGGAGGGATACGAACGTTTCCCTCAGCTTGCCGTAGGACTACCTATATATTGGAATATTCCTATAGCCCTACTACCGATGATTCTTTCGTTCTGTGGGAGACAAGAAGGGCCTAGGCCTACATGTCGCCCCTTACTTATAGTGAATCCACAGCCCCTTTTTAATAATAAAACTAATAATAATAATAATAATTGTGTTCCCAAAAAAAAAATCCGAGGTGAATACGGTATTACTTACTGTATTTCCATTGGTGCTAACGGAAGGATTGTAATTTATGACTGGAGATTGATAAAACGTACTTCAGTGATTTGAACAATGTTACAATCTACATATGTTCACACTGAAAAGTTTTCCATAGCGTTTGATAGGTTTTGGGCCTCCTCGCTAGAAGAGGTTCCAACTTTTGTTTTCACGATCCAACCAAAATCATCATTACCATACTCGATCAATCTTGAACCGGACTTGAAGACTATTTTTGGGCCATGACTAGACGAGGCAATTAATTTTTTTCAACTTTTTCGCATCAATTTCCTCCACCAATTATAGGTCCTTTTTCAATTCCCGATCTTAGGGAAGCTATTGTTATGGGTCGTTATGGGAAAATCGAAATTGGAAATTTCACTTGATCTCCACGTTTCACGGCCCCTAGAAACGTTTCCCACCATTTTGAGCGAGATGTTTGTCTGTGTGTGTGTATGCGTATATGTGGTGTGTGCGTATGTGAGCAAAATTTTGTTGAACGATTTCTTCCAAACAAATTATGCGATTTGAGTTTTTTACACTCATTGGATACGTTTCCGCCTAACTTAGCCCTGATTAGATTTTGAAAATAATCGACCCAGCGGTTTTATAGTTAGTAACAAATTAATTGTTTATATCGCTGCGTCGTGAGACCGATTGAAGATACGAAAAAACTTATTAAATCAAATTTGTTCCACACACAAAACTACATATTTAATGTTGTATAACTTTTTTGGCTGCCACCGATAGTCTATTGTTATTAACTCATTAATTATTCAATTGTTTGGATCGCTATATCGTAAGAACGGTCAGAGCTACGCAACAATGTTTTAAATGAAAGTCGTTCCACACGTAACAAACCACATTCGATGTTTTATGATTTTCTTCTGCCAACACCCACAGTTAATTGTTATTAACAAAATGGATTGTTTACATGGCTCGATCCTGAAAACGACTAGAGATACGAAACAAAGTGTCCAATGAAAGTCGCTCTACACAAAAAATGGACATTTGATGTTGTATCACTTTGTTGCCAACATCCATAGTGAATTGTTATAAACAAATTGAATGGCTTATGTCGCTCTATTACGACAATAATTCGAGATACGAAATGAGTTGTTGAATGAAAGTTGTTACACAGTAAAAGTACACATTTATAGATTTATGACTTTATAGTGTGACGTGACATTTCGCATGGGCAAAACATCATTCACCTTCGCGTCGCTTTTCCTTAGTGAAAAATAGAATAAAAAAAAAATTACTTAACCTAAACTCAAAATTTGGGCGCCAGTTGGTTTGTACGCCGAACCAACAACGCGAGAGTTTCTAACTTAACGCAAAATCCTCCAGACGCGAAATTTCTCTAAACGCAAAGTCTCAAAATATTCAAAATTAAAACGAAAAAGGAGTGAACGTCACTTACCGTAACCGCAAACTCGACTTATCTCGAATACTTAATCTAACTTAACTAAACTAAACCTAAGGGAAAGGAAGCGGTATGTCCCGCGCTGCTCAGGAGGAGTTTATGGTAGATGGGGGTGGGTCGGGTGTAAGGGAATAATTGGTCAAAAAAAAACACCTAAATAAAGCATAAACTCGAAAGACTCAATTCTCAAAATTCTATATTTACTTCTCGCCAAAATATACAAACTCAAAACTTTTCAATTCCGATTAATTGAAGTACACGAAGCTCACGTGATATCCCATAAAACCAGGTCGAATCCAACCCGAAAAAGCTAATTCAATCTAAAATCGCGATCAAACTTAAAACTACTAGTTTATCGACATCGCGGTCGAAATTCAGCCTTCCATAATAGTTAAAGGAGACGCAAAAGAAAACGAAATCAGGGCCGCACATAAGGCGATAGTTTACCGACTTTGCGGTCGATACCTTATAACTATCCTAAAGCCCAATAAAATCAGTAAATCTTATTAATTCACTGAATTTTCCATCAACCGAGAATGATAGTTTATCGACTTTGCGGTCGAGATTACATAATTTTATCATAAACAAAAGCCTCACTCAAAGACTCGAAATAGTTTATCGACATTACGGTCGAAATCTCATAATTTCGCAACAAAATTACCGAATCGTGGCCGAATTATAATTTTACAACAAAATTGTCGAATCGTGGCCGAATTAAAATTTTACACCAAAATAAATAACACTCAAGAGCGAAGATAGTTTATCGACATCTCGGTCGAGACATTTATTCCAATCCAAATTAATTAATTTAAAAAAAAAAACTCAGTTGCCTCTAATCCAATAATTCGTCGACTTTTGGTCGAGAAAGTCATAAAAGTCTTAAATCCCAACGAAATCTGTAACTTCATTAATCTATGTAATTTTCAGTCAACCGGGACCGATAGTTTATCGACTTCGCGGTCGAGATAATATAATTTCGCAATAAACAAAAAAAGATGTTAATTTTCCCTAAAATAATTTTTCAACCTCCCGGTCGAAGTTTCATAACCTTGTAACGAACAAAAAAAATCCAATAATGAACCAAATGACCTAATGATCTAACCCACAAAAAAAGAACACTCAATAGCGAGGATAGTTTATCGACATCTCGGTCGAGGTGCATGAATTTTCCAACAAGGAAATTGTCGATTATTAACCTCATTAGTTTTTCGAGTTTCCGGTCGAGATTATTATTTTACCACAAACTCACAAAAAATCTTGAACAATAGTTTTACGACGTTCCGGTCGAAATCGCGTAATTTTATAACAAAAAACTTTGTCCCTTAACAACTCATAAATTCCCGAAACCCAAATAATTTTGATTTCCCATTATATCCACAGTGAATTTACAGAGTCGCAAGCAATCATCTTTCTTCCTATTGTGTGACTCGATTATCGACCCGTCTATTTTCGCACCCAAATTTGCCGGAATTCGGACGAATAATACATTCCAAAGGAATGACGTAATCACTCTTACACGAGTGAATATTTTCCCTCCTTTGTCCCGTACCGATAACTCCCCATTTCTAAGTTTTCAAAGCCAATTCTCCTCACACAAAAAAGATAAGAAAATCTACTCGTACTCTTCCGAAATTCGCGCCGCGGGATTTGAAGTAAGAAAAAAAAACAAACAAAAGGGAGTCAACTATTGGCCGAATCATAATCCGGACGTGTATTAAACGCGTCTCGAATCTCGCCACTAAATTTTTCAAAATTTGGTGTAATAATAAGAGAATAATAAAAAAAAACAATGCGTAAGCCTACCTGAGGGTTTTTTTCTAATTTTTTTTATGGTCCCGGCGTCTTTTCTATTCCGGTCGTAGGTGTTGCGTTGGCGCGCGGTTAAACACGAATGAACATCCCGCTAACGCTAGTTTACGCCGCGATACTTTCGGGGCGCTGCCGATCAGCGAGATGCGCAGTCGCGCGGCGGAATTATTCGAATCCCGTCACAACAGTGTTAAAACACTCATAGTTTTTCCAAATTGAATTGTTTATCTAACTCTATCGCAAGAAAGGATATATTTTTTGCAAATCTCTTTATATTTTAAGCATTATAAAATTCCACATATTTGGTAATTTTGGAAAGTTTAAAACGTTCACAATTTGAGACACAAACCGAAATTTTGTCTATAACATATACGGGGGAACGATCGGGAAGTTATTGGTTCGGCCCGTTGAGGGTCAAACCCAAATCTCGTTTATCTCATAATTTGGTTTTGCAAAAACTATGCATACCAAAAGTTTATAAATAACGTACCATTGTTCAGCATTGGAAAAGGTAGCGATACCAATATGATTGTTTTAATTATCTTACAACCCCCGCTAACTATAGTGAAGTCATCAAACGGAGCCCGTTGGATATGAGTACTCCTGTTCAACATATATTTTTGAAATATTTGAGTAACATCTGCCATCTATCGCCTTCCTCAGTCCCTAGTATTTTTAATCGATGGTGGATACCAAACTACTATTTTCTACTGCACCGACGCTGTTTTAGCGGTAAACTGATGACGTCACGCAAGGAGGCCAACTTTAGAAGAAAAAACTGACAGAAAATAATCTCATTATCTCATTCGCGAAAATACAGAAAACGACTTGCTGTTATAATCATATCTTTGTAAATATTGTTACGTCATGACGGAACATAACGAAACAATGAATAAATAAATAAATAAAAAAAATTTTTAATAAACGACTAAATAAAAAATTTATGTCCTTAATAAATAAAAACTAAAAAAGCGTGGAAATAATATAATTAAAAAATAAATAAAACAATACGCAAAATTTCGAAAAAATAAATAAATAAAAATAGGTAAAACAAAATGAGTCAATAAATAACTTATAAACTAATAATTCTATTAAAAAAACAAAAAGGGAAAAACCGGAAAATTTGACAAAATAAAGCATTGTTTTCTCTTTAAAAGTAAGGGACAATTTTTATAATTAAGAACAAAACAAAATTTTGGTTATAAAAAAAGGATTATATTACAGCCAATAAATTTCATCATAAGAAACCACCGATTGTTTTACAACTTGTAAAGCAATGGGTGGCTCAGTCTAAACTGATACGGGCATTCCATAGGCTTGTCCAGGATGTAGGGTTTCGGGTGGCATCGCGCCACTCTTCCCCGCGCCCCGCACCCCTTTGGACACACAAGTGGCGAAGGCACTCTTCCCCGTGCCCCGCACGCTCCACGCAACAGCGCCCTCCCCCCTTTTACGCGATTGGCATACGAATGCCATATTGCCACTCCATTAATCCGCCGGCGGATTAATGAACTGAAATTTTCCAAATTCAAAATCGAGGGGCTCACTATCCCTCAGTTCAGTTTTTGAATCCAACCCTTCTGGTAATAAAATTTTGTTTTTTTATCTCCCAGCACCTTTTCCTTTCCGATTCCGACGTAATCTAGTTTATGATATTTAAAAGTGTGTGAAAAAATGAACCTTCCCAAAGCTTTTTGTGAAAACCAAAGAAATTGGGAGTTAGAGACTCCTCACAAAAAGGTTAGATTTCCTTTACTAAAAATAAGATAAGAAATTTTTAAAAAATTGTCTAAAGTTCCTCATTTCCTAATGGACAATTTTTTATTTTTTTTTCCGCGCAACCCATTCTAATTAATGCGCAAGTGCGCATTCGGGCGTGACAAGAATTTTTTTTTGTTAGGAAGGTCTTCCCATAGAAGTTGGAAAATTTATATGAATTTTCTTTTTGATTTAGCAGATTTTTTTTTCTTCGGTCGGTAAAAATTTTTGTTTTATTCAATTCTAAAAAAAAACTTTTGAAATAATTTTTTTTTTTGTAAAATTTTTTTAACAAAATATTTGTTGAATAATTTTTTCTTTATAGTAAAGTTATATATTTTTTTCCTATTATTTTTCCAAATTGAAAATTTTATATAAAGAAAAAAAAAGGAAGGAGAAAACCAAATTCGGGTGGCCGGTACTTCCCCGCGCGCCACACCCCTCCTCGTCCATAACCGGCAGAGCTAAGCCTACGCTCCGACTTCCCACCTCCGCGGCGCGCTCCGCACAGACTGCTTGTGGATTAAAAATTCGAATTTACAATTTTCGATAAAATATTTTTTTATTTAAAAATTTTGGTTGAATAACTTTTTTGATTAACAAAAATTTTGTTTTGGAATTAAAAATTTTCCCATATAAAAAATTTTTCTAAATCAAAAATTTTTTTTGATTAGACTTTTTTTCATGAATTACCAATTTTTCATATAAAAAAATTTTTTTTTGAATAATTTTTTTGAATAAAATTTTTTTTTTTTTTTTTTTATTACTTTTTTTTGGAATAAATGTTTTTTGAATCAAAATCTTTGCGTAATGGGATTTCCTTGTGATCAAATTTGGGAATAAAATTTTTTTTCAAAAAAAATTTTTTTATTAAAATTTTTTTTTTGAATTTTGAATAAAAATCTCATATATACATTCTCCCCCTGAATTAATTTTTTTTTTGGGAAATTTCTTTCTTTTATTAAATTTTTTTTTATTATTTCCAAAATTTTTTTTTGAAAACTTTATTTCTAAAAATTAATTAGTAACTTTCGGGTGGCCGAGCTAAGCCGTTGCGCTCTGGCTGTCCACTCCCCCGCGCCATCACCCTTCCTCACCCATAAGCGGCCGAGCAAGCCTTCTGGCTATGCATTTCCCTTACCGCGCATCGCTCCACACAGATGAATTGCGGATTTAAATTTATTGGTTATGAATAAATAGGTCTAAAAAAAATTTTTTTTTTGAAATTAAAATTTTTTTTTCAATAAAAAATTTTTTTTTGGAAATTATTTTTATAATTATGATTTTTAGGATTTTTTTTGTTGAATTAAATTTCTTTGAATAATTTTTTTTAATTACAATTTTTTTGAATTTTTTTAAATATTTTTTTTATTTTCTTTTTATATGTTTATTTAAAGTCGCTGTATAACTGCTATGGTTTTTAGCGACTCCGAGTATAATTACAAATTGTTACAAAAGGTCTAGTATCCTGTGAACTACATAGTTGGATGTGGTTAAACGAAATTAGGAGGAAATATATAATATTTATACATCGAGCGCCGTATAGTACTAGATTCTAATTTTCACGTGGAACGAAATAGTGATATATTTTTTATGTATTCTATCGTCTTCTTGACTCCGGTTCGGGTGTTTAACATTTCCTTGAGATCTTGAGGTAGTGAAACAGCTAGTCATTTATTTTTGAATTAATTTTTTTGAATGAAAATTTTTTTTTGAATAAAATTTTTTTTTGAATTACAATTTTTTTTTTTGAATTTAAAAATTTTTTTTGAATGAAAATTTTTTCTTGAATAAATTGTTTTTTAATTAAATTTTTTTTTTTAATTCAAATTTTTTTCTTGAATTTAAGAATTTTTGTTTTGAAATAGAATTTTTTTTTTGAATGAAATTTTTTTGAATAAAATTTTTTTTTAAAATTTCAATTAATTGAATTGAATTTTTTTGAATTAAAATTTTTTTTATTTAATTTTTTTATTGAAGTTAAATTTTGTTTTGAATAAATTTTTTTTTTATTTTAGCATTAGTATATGTTTATTGATCCCCTAAGGGTTACAATGGCTTTCGCTCCCTCTCCCATCTTACAATTGTTACCTCCATACATACATTTCATCTTATTCTCCTACTTTCAACCTATTTTATACATTGTGGTTCCAACTTTGCCTTTTTCCGCCACACTGACTGGTGTGGCGTTAGTTTCGGTCTTACGGTTTTCGAGACATTTCGTCTTACGCCATATCGAGATATTTCGAGATTTTTCTTCACTTCTCCTTTTTACCATAGGATAATCTCTATACATTTATACCTATATAATTACATATGGGGCATTCTTTGTCAAACCGGCCACTCATTTTTTCGACCATCAGCGATTTCCTTAAAAATTTTTTCCCAGGTTCTGGGCACGGATAAAACCATCCCTGATTTTTTTTAGAATTTTAGTACTCCTCTCTCTATTTTCTATGGGGGAATTTTGTTTTTTCACTAAACCAACGAATAATTCAGGTTCTATGCATCACAAAAAAAAAGTTCAAGACAAAAAAGTACGTCGTTTTTCTGAGCATCAACATAAAAATAACGTCACACATGCGAAACCAGTGCCAACCCCATTTTAGCGATAACAAAAACTAAAATATTTTTTTTCAACCTTTCGGACGCTCTCGATTTTTAAAATTTTTTTATATGGTTTGTGTTGAGGTTTCACAAGAGGTCAAACAAAAATTTTCATGGTGGGACCTCGAAATTTCAATGCAATACGTTATTTTTTCCCCTGTCGAATCTAATTAAATTGAATATTTTTACCTTAATCTAAGCACAGAAGCCAATTCTTAGTAATAACGTTTTTTGTACAGCATAATGAGCACTATAAAAAATATTCAATAACATTTTCCCGTATCTAGCTTCAAATCGGAGATATGCATTGAAAATCCTTCTTCAAATTGGATTATTTAACACTTGTATCGTAATATTCCGTAAATTGAGCATGATAGCGGTATTGAGAACAAAAATTCGTTCCTCGCACAGAGTATTTGGATGGCTATGTGAGTAAATGATCAACAGCTGCCAACTTCCTATGGTAGCTTTATTTTAGATGTCAACTGAAAAAGTAACTCAATTTTTTAAATCTTTCTATCTTAAACAATCATTAACGAAATCGTTTTTTAATCATTAATTACTTAGTTTTCGTTTCCTAGATTGACATGTTGACTTCTTAGGAAAAAAATCACATTTTAAAGAAAAAGAAAATCGCCTCAAACAAACTCGATTCTCTTCATCCAACACGAATGAATGAACCTTCTGGATGCCTGGAATAGGTTTCGCAGTCTTGAATCTATTGGAAAGCTCTTCAGTGGCTTTGGCATGATCAATTGAAGAACTGAAGAAAATCTTGGTTGTCTGGAAGTGTTGCACAGCCCATTGGAACAGAGCCTCTTCCGTTAGGATCTGATCTGCGGGGGACTGGGCTTGAAGACTGGCTCGTGTTGCAGCTCTCTTCAGATTCGCCCCAATCCCATCGCAAGGGCCTTTCCCATGCGCAGTCGAAAAGAAATGCCACTCAGCATTTATTCCATGGTCATTGGAATGTTGAGTAAAGTTAGCAACGGAGAAACGGTTTTTGAAGTGTTGAGCTGCTCCGTCAGTAAATATATTACTTTGGTAATTTTTAACTGACTTTCCAAATATTCTATAATCAATTTTTGAAACGTCCAAACGGCGACTGTGTTGTGTTCACGTTTATCGGATATTATGGCGATGGACCCGTGCTGAAGTTCGTTTTCACGCTTATAATAATACACAACAGTGAAAATTGTGCACTGATTGTTGTTCCAGTGGAACGATTGAATTGCGTTCTGAGCAATGAATGGATAGTTTTCTGGGAAGTCCATATGGATAAGAAACTCTCCTTCACCCAGATTCTCTTTTCTAAAATCTACGTCTTGAGACTGTTGTTTCGTAATATAATCATGTGTTTTGAGTTTTACAATTCTGTCGCACAAACTCCCAATGAATGCCTCTCCTAACAATACTTTCTCTATCATTGTTGCTCGATCCGTCTCAGTCCATAAGTGAAAGCGCACTTGATCAATTTCATTTTCGTCAAATACTTGTTGGAGGAATTCTATTAAAAGTTCAAATTTAGGAGAGTCTGGACATTCCCCTAGATAACACTCAGGTGATGGATCGGCACATGTGATCGAAGCAATCAAATCTCTGTACGAGAGTAGTTGATTACCAGTATTTTCCGTTAGCTGAGGAAAATCCAGAGCGTTAAACATGAGTTTCAAATTTTCGTGGTATACGCATAGACATACGCAATGTGTCCCGGGTTGTCCTGCCAAAATACACTGATCTGGTCTTAATTTCGCAAAAGCTGAGAAACACTTTCGAATTGGAAGGCTCTGCACAATACAACCGATGTAATTTTCTCAAATTACAGTACAGAAAACGCTTTTGTAGATGTAGTCTGGACCCATTAGGTTGCTTCACAGAGACGAAGTCTTTAGTACCGCCCAACAACTTGCTCTTCGAGTCGTGCATATAAAAAGCCCTGATACGCTCAACTGTTTCCTCATTTATTTTTTTCCCTACATGTGGCTCTGGAATTATTAGGATCCCGTCTTGGTCGACCATCTTCTTTACTTGTTTTACCATCCATCGAGTAGCACCGAAAAACTCACTGGTCCTTCTGACACTCCAGGACTTTGGAACTACGGAGAGAATGAACTGCTTTTGTGATCTAGCGGTGCCACCTTGTGAAAATCTTTCTCGCAATCGATTGAGCATTTCCTCACCAGCTTGATGAAAGTTGATGTACTCCTTAGGACCGGTCTCATCATTAGGAATTCGGGGCTCCTGAGGTCGAGTTGGATGATAGCTTTCATCACTTGTATTAGTAGTTAGACTGAAAGAACCTGCACCAGTGATTGTCGTTGATTGAGATCCGATGGAATATGGTTGGCTGATATTGACTCTCTGAGACCCCGATACTCCAAATGAAACAGATTTAAGTTTTTCGATGGCAGAATGAGTCATTGAAACCTCATTAATAATTTCATTAGTTGGGGATTGATCAGCACCAGTTCCGTCGTTGGATTCACTTTCCGGTAGATCATGATTTTTTGCAGTCTCCTCAAAAAAATCCATCAATAGGGAGTTGATCAACACCAGCTCCGTCGCGCGACCCTCCTAAAGATATTGAACAAAATATAATGTCAATCTATCGGTAAGAAATTTCGAACGCTTCGATATGCACTGTTAGAAACCTACACATGAAATTTCAGGACCCAATTCGCGAAATTTCTAACAATTACCCTTTCACAGGAAATTTTCTTCTAGTTTTCAATTAAAATTCAATCTACATTGATTGTCAATAAAATTCCAATGTTGAAGTCGGTATGACAACGAAAAGCATTGAGTATTTTGATATCATTTTCCTTGAATTCATTACTCATGAAAAATTCAACTGAAAACTCAGGTGACACTTTTTTTTCAATTTTTAATTCACTGAAAATTCAATATAAAATCAATAGAAAATAAGGCTTAATTTTGACATCAAGCTTGGAAATTAGTGATGTCATTGAATTTTTATTGATAACTGATTACCTGGAAAATTCAATGGTTCTGATTTTCAAGCTCAAAATGAGATTCAACGCCTGATTCGACCTTAAATTGAATTAAGTTTTGAAATCTTGAAAATTTTAACGAAGTTATGCTCGAATATTCAGAAAATTGCTAACAGTTCAGTTTTAGTTTGTTGTTATCGACGCATCAACTACAATGGTTCTTAGCGCCGGCTCTGAACTTATTATAGTCGTTAGACGCTCACGACTTTTTCCTTTGTAACACAGTTACGGATGTTATTCGTTCACAATGAGAGTAGGAACATTCAGTTGTAAACAGTTTTGGTACTCGTCTTATAACTTTTGGGGGTGAACTGTTTTTTACTTTTGTGGTGCCCATTATTTGACTAAATCAAATAATCCAGAACAAATCCACCGGTACCTGGGCTTGAACCCAGGAACTCTAGATCCGTAGGCGGGCACCTTACCTACTTCACCATACGACCGGCTGTAACTTAGAGTTGATTAGATTTTGGTGAAAATTGGTATAGCCTATATATTGTTAATACCAATTTGAATTGTTCATAACATTCTCCTGAGCGAACGGTTGGAGAATTGCTAACAGTGTATTGAGGCATATTGTACATTTTTACTCACCTGCAGAGACACCTGTGGAATCCACATTCTCCTGAATATTTGCTTCATCGAAGCCTTTCACCACAATTTCTCTCAAGAGTCTGGTCGGCATTCCACTCAATGTCTGTCGACAAGATGTACAAATTTTCTTTCCTTTCAAAGTGGGAATTTGGGTGGTGAAAGCCTTGGAGGCTAGGCGTAGTGCCTTTTTTATAAAATGATCCTTCAATTTCAGGGGATTACAACATCTGTCGCGGAACCCCACAGTAGTTTTCTATGAGTATAAACTGGAATTATTAGATTGAGTATACACTGTTAGCTGAACACTTCCAACTTAATATCGCAATTGATTCCGATAAGTTCGAGGTTATGGTACCTCTACGCATACTGAAAGGCGCAATCTACTGCGTTTCTATGAAGCGATGAATTTTCCAGCGCGTTATTCAAAAATTGCAAGTTATGTAAATGTTAGTCTTTTGATATTAAACGAATGGGGAAATGTCTGACATAGATATTCAGGTAATTGCAAGGCATGGAATAAAATGTAAAAACTTGTGTACAAACCTCGTTTTCATCGTATTCCATCCTCCAAGAAAGGTTTTTACTTTAAAAACTTCTATCATACTCGATTCACGCAAGATTCTGATTGAAGTGATGAATAACTCAATTTGAAGAAGGATTTTCAATCCATATCTCCGATTTGAAGCTAGATACGGGAAAATGTTATTCAATATTTTTTGTAGTGCTCATTACGCTCTACAAAAACGGTTATTAGTAATAATTGGCTTCTGTGCTTAGATTAAGGTGAAAATGTTGAAATATTCAATTTAATTAGATTCGGTAGGGGGAAAAATAACGTATTGCATTCAAATTTCGAGGTCCCACGATGAAAATTTTTATGTGACCTCTTGAAACCTCAACACAAAACATATAAAAAAATTCGAGAGCGTCCGAAGGTTGAAAAAAGTATTTTAGTTTTTGTTATCGCTAAAATGGGGGGGTTGGCACTGGTTTCCCATATGTGACGTTATTTTTATGTTGATGCTCAGAAAAACTTTTTTTTTTATGACGCATAGAACCGGAGTTATTCGTTGTTTTAGTGAACAAACGAAATTCCCCTATAAAAAATAGAGAGAGGAGTACTAAAATTCTAAAAAAAATCAGGGATGGTTTTATCCATGCCCAGAACCTGGGAACAAATTTTAAAGGAAATCGCTGATGGTCGAAAAAATGAGTGGCCGGTTTGACAAAGAATGCCCCACATACAGACATGTTCTGGAATATGGTCAAAAAAGGTGGGAGGAACCTCAAAACGCGTAAATATGAGGAAAACCCAATTTTGCATTTTCGGGGTGATTACGTTAACTTCCCTAGGGTCGGGAAGTTAAAAACAAATCATAATGCAATTCTTGTACTATGAAAGATAATATATCGAATAAAGATATATCTAAGTTGGAGCATATCAAGTTTGCGTATTAGTTGATGCGCCCTAAAAAGGAACCAGAAATTATTCCGAGATCATCGGACTTTTCCGGACCATTTTTACGGAGTTATCTGAAAATATCTAGAGGACAATATCGCAAGGTATCTAATTATAGAGTAGTGCAAAACACCTCGCGTTGAGTCAGAAAAATACCGTTGATTTTCGGTATTGTCCTCAATCCATGAAAGTGGATTACAACTGAAGAAACAGGGTATGATCGGTGGTAGCGAATTCGTTGCATGTATTCATTTCACTCGCTTTATGATATGCAGTTGAAATCACACTTACTTGGAAAATGTACAGGTGTACAGCGAAATATATACCTACCGTATATACTGAGGAACATCAATGGGCTGTCGGTTTGACCCTCCGTGGGTCAAAATTATGACTTCCCGATATCTGCGTGTGTGTTTGGGTAATTTCTTTCCAATCTCTCATTTTTCTCACCATAGGGCGTTCTAAATGATTTCAATTGTTTACAACGCTCTAGCGCCGAAACGGTTGAAGATACGAAAAAGACAAACACCGCGACATATGTGTTTTTTTTATAAGGAACACCATTTATGTGGCACATTGTTGCGTATCTAGAATATTTCATGAGATACAGCGTTATAAACAATTGAAATTGTTAATAACCATAAAAATAATTGTTATTTCACTTCGATCGCTCTATTACACGAAGAGTAAGAGTTAGATGGAAAGATTCTAAATAGAAGTTGTTCCCTATATAAAAACATAAATTTATTGTTTCATAACTTTTTTCGTAACACTCCTAATTAAGGCGATAGCGTTTAATTTATCCCAAATTTTTAAGACACACAAACACACACACACACACACACAGAGTAACAGATCGGGAAGTTCATGATGCCACCCGTCGAGGGTCACACATACATCCCGTTTATTTCACTTTGATGCTCCTTTGCGACCGGGTCACCATGGAGACGCATCGATAAAAAAAAACTGGTGTGTCAGGGCGACACGCGATAGAAGTGAAACTTAATGGTTACATTAGAATGATTCAATTTGTTTCAACACCACTTTAATTGCACTGGACCACTATACACAAATAACAATGTTGGTTAGGAATATGGCATCATGCCTGTCCTATTATTTACAAGCCTGATTGTATCGAATGATAGACAATGATTGATTATAAAAACAATTTGCTTGACTGAATTTTTTTTTAATCAATTGTCAAAAAATTGGCCCAAGAGATAGCCCACCTTTTTTTTAGAATTTAATGATAGAAACTTCTACTTGGGCTCATCTACGCGGGCCACAAACAGGATAGACTAAAGTAGAGCTAGAGGCTCAGATCTCCTTGATTGCTTGACGCCACATCCCCTCGATTATTTTTGCATCTTGAGAGAAGAGTGTAATTATCACATTGAATAAATGCGGGTATGTTGTAGAAAAATTATTGATTAGTAATTTAACTACTGTCTCTCTCATCAAACCGAAAATTCGAATTATTATTTCAGCTACTCCCTATGAAGTTTCACTTCTGTCACGTGTCTTCATGACACACCGTATTTTTTTTCATCGGATGTTCACGTTTCTAGGTTTTTCTAACATTTCTAGACTAGTTTAAACAAAATTTCTGTGTGTGTGTGTGTCTATGTATGTGTAGCTAGGTATGTATTTGGTAAAAAGTTGCGCTCATGATTTCTTGCGACTGAATTATGCGACCAAGGCGCTGAATGATGCCATCGAAGCGTCTTCACGTAACTTAGGTCTGATTAGATTTTAGATGGAGTTGGCCCAGTACATGCATTGTTACTAACAATTTCAATTGTCTATAATGTTCTACTGCATAAACTATTAGGGTTAGCGCAAAATTGATATGGACAAGGTGTTTCCTGTATAAAAATACGTACTTTAAGTAGAATTACATTTTTTGTTAATTTGTTAATAAATTTGTTAACTTGTTAACTCTCCAGCGGTCGCACGTTCATTGGTGTCTCACTCCCAGTCATGTAACGTGCATGAGTTGCGTCCTGATGCTCACCATGAATCTACTCAAACAATCATACTTATCTGCTACATAAATGAGTCAGTTCAGAATTCGTAAATTTGCAAGTTTTTATTATACCAGGGGTCACACTGATTAGCCGGGGTATATTGGAAACAAATACATTTTCCAGTACACTGTCCTCAACGACCAAATCGGGAGGCTTTGTTTCTGCCCCGAATGGGGAACATACACGCTCGAACCACTAGTTATCATAATTATGGAAAACTAGTGGGTGGGATGTATTTGTGCACGCAGTGAAGCCACAATGCAAACTTCCCGATTTGGTAACTCCAGTTTTCGGCATCATCTCTGTTTCAAAAATTAACCAGACTTCTCACTTGAGTATTTACTGATTTTTTCAAATTTTTCTACAGAAATGATATGCAAGTATTATATTCTGAGTCGGTCCCTGCATAATGTAGAGACCAATTTTTGCGAACGCCAACGCCATCTAGTGTCCTTTCATGCACTCATCACATGAATTATTTTTTTCTAACGGCTCTACCACCTTAATTATGCATATTATGGGAAAAAGTCAGCAGATATTCAAAGAGGATCGTTGTATGAGGAACAACTTATATGCATAATTTTTTTCGTTCACTCCAATCGATTACGAGATACAGCGTTATAAACGATTGAAATAGTTAATAACAATATATATTCTGAACCAATGTCCATCAAAAACTAATCAGGGCTAAGTTACATGAAGAGGTGTCGATTGAGATTTCGATGGGTTCGATTGGTGTATTCATTCGTACGAAATCGTTGACCAAAATTTAGTGCACATACATACAAATACACACACGCACACAGTAATTGACTCAGAATTTTTCGGGGATCATTTTAGTACCCTTAATACATCAGTTACAGGTCGAAACTAGTGGTGTGCAAATGTGTGTACCCCATACGGGGCACAAACAAAACTTCGCGATTTGGTATTTCAGCACGGCATAAGCATGCAACCATGGTGATGAGCAAACTCAACAGTGACATCAATAATTGAACTTGTGACTAATAATTACTGCACGCGATCCATTTAGTTTGATTTTAAGCCGCATAAAAATATTCAACTGGAATTCGTCCGCCTAGTTACCTCTCTACCTGTGTACGTTGCTAATTATCCCGCTCTTTGACATCCTCCCCGCAATGGTCGACATATTCATTCGCCAAGTATATTCTAGTTCAACGCGCGATATGCTTCAACCTATATTGAAAAAAGTCATACTGAATGTGCATTTTTGTATAAGGAACGACCCTGGTGATATCCATTGTTCCCGTATTTGAAATTGCTCGAACGACCATACCTCGTTGATTATGTAAATTATGGAAAAAAGTGATTCCACGTAAAAGATGTATTTTCATATAAGAAATAGTTTTCTTCAGAAAAGTTTCCCTCTAACTTTAATATTTTACCCAGTGGAATCGTATAAACAATTGCAATTGTTAATAACATTGCATGTACTCCACGAATGTCATCCGAAATGCAATCCGCTCGATTCTGAACGGAAATGCTTCCATTGAGACCTTCATGACAACGCTTTGTTCATCCGTTCACTCACTACAGACATAATTGTTGAGACGGTCATACCTCCTTAATTATGCAAATTATCGAAAAACGTCATTACACATAAAATACGTATTTTTATATGGGGAACAACTGTTCCTATATAAACTTGGCGCTAACTCTAATAGTTTATGAATGACCCGATTTTCGTTTTTTGGCCTTTCGACTTTCTGGAAATTATTGAAAACTGCTGAATAGATTCCCTCCAGAATCTAATCAGCGCTAAGTTACATGAAGACTCATCAATCAAAAACAAAAATTAATCCAATCGTACCGTTAGTTTTCAAGAAATCGTTAACGGAAAATTTCGACACATACGTACAAACACACACACACGCACATACATACAGACATTTTTCCAAGAGTGGTCCAGAACGATTGCGGAGATATTGAAATGTGAACATATGGTGGAAACCCACTTTTCAATTTCCGGGGTTATTACACTAACTTCCCTAGATCGGGAAGTTGAAAAACGGTTTTTCGCGTCCTGTCAATGTTCTATACGTATTGCCACTTTCTAAAAATGTTCGAAAATTTCATTTTCAAGAGCAAATCTGTTGAAATTTTGTACGGATTTTCAGATTGTGGCCCCTAAAAATTCAATGAGTTTTGCATCATTCTGACGTGAGTTCACAAAACTGTCTGTATGTGGGTGTGTTTTTGTTTTGTCTCCGTCCCTCTTATTTGTACGCCCCGGGTAGCGGCCGTTTAAGCATTCTTCAGCGAGCGTACCGGACAACCACCCATGCGGCTGGGGCAACTTTCGCTATTTTTATGGCTATCATACTGCTAAACACAGGGCAAACCTCCAGAAACCCCTGTGCTATGATGCCCGGCGCCTATGATGGAACCCACCGCCCCGCCCCCTGCATCGGGGTTAGGTTCCCGCCGGGCGCTCTCATTTTATGGGTACCGCCGATAGCACACACGGAAGTTCCTACATCGGCTCGAATCCATGAGAAAATAATTTGAAAAAATATTCTCCGGCGGCCGGGCGCCAACCTAGGACCTTCGGAGTAGTAGGCAGATATTCTACCACTACGCCAAAGCCCCGACGGGTGCCTGTATGAGGAGGTATGTGTATGTATGTGTGTAAACAAAACACTTTTTTTCACTGATGCCTGAAAAGTGGTGACTTGGGGCCGCTTGTTCGGTCGATAAGGTGAAATTATCGTCTATGGCCGTCAAAACGCGAGCATGTGGGGGCCATGGCCTTTTTTCATTACTTATCGGGCCATAGCTTCTCAAAAGCCCTACTTGAAGTGCGCCGATAACCGTCACTCTTCACAACCGAGAGGGGAAAATATTGCATAGTTCGGTCGGTACGTGGCGCCACTGATTCCTAACCCCTCTCGTAGTTTCCAACTCGCGTACACAACATCAGATCAGCCAGGGTGTGTGAAATATCCGATCGTAGTGATCTTATTAACGTAAAAAATTTATTGACAAAAAAAATGGACGATTGGATCCCAGAAACCCCAGATGAAGTAAAATAGTCGGAGTATTCAATTTGCCTTCTAGTACTTTTTTTACTTTTATTCTATTTTCTTTTGCTGTTGTGTTTTTTCCAGGTGGGGGGGCTCCGCCCCCCACACCCAGCCCCCTGCACCCCTCCGCTCCCCCCACCCCCCTTCCGCAGGTCAGGCATACGTGAAAAAAATAGCCTGTGTCATGCGGCCGATAACGTTGGTTCGCGAGTCGTGTGAGTTTGCCCCACTTGGTGTCGGTAAGGCCTCGCAAACCGCCGTTTATCGGCCTTATGACACAAATAGCTATTGTTTAACGTTTCCAGCGGAAGCACTGGAGAGATTTCCTTTTTGCTTCCGAATGGAAGCATTGCAATCGGTCCATTTGGAATTTCGCTAATTATGCTTGTATACGATATATAATGGTTTGAAACGTGAAAATTCGAAGTTTGAGTATAGTGTCTGTATGTATTATTTTTTTTCGCAGACCTTCACTTACAAAATTGAACATAAAGAGGACTAAATTTTGAGAATAAAATCTGAAAAAATGGTCGGTTATTGGTATTGAATACATCTAGCTGTGCCCGGAATTTCAGTGAAATCTGCCGGTAAGTTTCTTAGAAATCGACTTTTTTTATTTTTTCTTCGATCGTTCATATCTTTGAAACTAATGAATATTTTTGAATTTTTTTTTTTCCAAAATGTGCGTCTGAACGAGATCCCGGGAATTGTCGGAGGACATCTAGTAGGTTGCTCACAAGAAATTGCAGATATTTGAATTTTTCTGTTTTTTTTTGGTTTTTGCTTTTATACGCACTCTAGCGTCCCCAAACTGAGGTAAAAACTGGAAAGTTGGAACACAGGTCCCTTCTGTTGTGGAGAAGAACCCGGTTGAAAGGCGATTTGATCATATCATTAGTTTTTCAGATTTTAATTATTTCGTTTTCACGGTCTTTATTTTATTTCTGGATAATTATTCGCGGATTTTGTTGTTTTTTTTTCTCAAACTGTGTGCGCTAACGAGATCTATAATATGGTTGCAGAACATGGAGTGAATTAGTTTGGGTACAATGAAATATTCCTATTTTTTAACTTTTGACTTTGGTTTTGCTTTCTGTGTTTGTTCGCACTCTAGCGTCCGCAAAAATTGAGATAAAACCTTGAAATTTGGAACAGAGGTTCCTTTTATTATGGTGAAGAACCCTATCGAATGGCGATTCAATCGCATCATTAATTTTATAGAATTCAATTTTTTCATTGGTACGGTTTCTTCATTACTTCATTTCTCGATAAGTAATCATCCCATTTGTTTTCCAAACATGAGCCTTCACGAGATCTGTGAACTGATTTAACAACATTGAGTCAATTACTTTGGGTAATATGAGATATTCCTATTTTTGCTTCCATTCGCCTGGAAAAAGGGTTTTCAATACTGGAACATTTTCATTTTGTGTGCAGTCGGACCAGTTGGAAACTTACCACCAATGAAATTGGGAGAAATAAAAGACCGGTGACATATTTAACACATTCGAACGGAGGACCCGATGACCGCCTGCTTGTTTTTCTCTTGATCGGCCTCCAAGTGGTCTTAGTGGTCTCCAAGTCTGAAGGGAGGGTTGTCGCAATTATCCCATCAGTTCAATGGTTTTTAACCATTATAGGGAACCGATATAGGGAAGTTATTGTAATGGCCCTGGAAATTAGAAGTGACAAAAGAACTCAGATCGTTGTAGGGCATTTTTAACAAAATGCCTCTATACGGGGTGTCCCGCAACTGCGCACTCTAAATTTGAGGGTGCGAAGAGGGCAAAATTTGGAGTCGAAAGTTCCTATTCCACTTTTCCCTCCGAGGCCCGCCCACCGAGTTACTCAATTTTTAGATGAGCGAATCAGAGCGTAGCTCCGCCCCCTTGACCAGTGCTTCTGCATTGAATAGTTATGAATTAGTTTTCACATGTTCCACGTCACATGTCCCATGTGTGTATGAGTATGTGTATGAGTATGTGTATGAGTATGTGTATGAGTATGTGTATGAGTATGTGTATGAGTATGTGTATGAGTATGTGTATGAGTATGTGTATGAGTATGTGTATGAGTATGTGTATGAGTATGTGTATGAGTATGTGTATGAGTATGTGTATGAGTATGTGTATGAGTATGTGTCCTTCTTACTTTTTCCTTTATTAAACAAACTTACAGAATTAACAAATAAAACATAACGTGCAAAGGACAATACCCCTTGTCACATACATTACAGTTCGGTTGGTCCCCAGAACACGACGGAACATCTGCTGAGCAATACTTCGTTGTGTAGGGGACGATAGCCTTGGCTTCCTCAGTAGCGAATCCTTTCCGCTCGTTAACGGTAAGAAGATCCTCCGTTTACTCTGGATTTTTCCGCAACTGCTCCTCGCGGCGCAGCTCCTGCAAAACCTCCATTGCGAAGTCGCTCGTCGCGTTCCATGCCGCCTCTGATGACAGCATAACTTCCACAAGATTTCCACCGTTGATGGGTTTGCCTGCGCTATTTTCCCATACAGCTCGTTGGACGTCGAAACGCGGCCACGTAAAGAGAACATGTTCCGCGTTTTCCTTCATTCTCGGACACTTTGGGCAATCCGGTGAATCCTCATGCTTAAATTTGTGAAGATATTCCCGAAAGCACCCGTGTCCTGAGAGCATCTGGGTTAGGTAGTAATTGACTTGTCCATGTGATCGGTCAAGCCAAACATCTAGCTTCGGAATAAGTCGGTGAGTCCACCGGCCTTTGCTCGAGGCGTCCCACTGCAGCTGCCATCGCTGGATGCTGTGGTTTCGTTCTTCTGTCCTCAGTTCCACTGAGCTCAGCTCGGTTGATGTTGTGCGTGTGTAGAGTCGCCTACGCTCTTCCGCTAGCACTTCAAAAGGTAGCATCCCAGCAATGACACACACAGCATCGTTCGATACTGTGCGGTATGCGCTGACCACTCTAAGGGCACTCAGCCTGTAGACTGGAACAATTTGCCGCCGAGATGCTTGGCTTCGTAATGCATCACTCCATATAGGAATACCATATGTTAATACCGACGTGACAACTGATGATAGCAGGAGCCTTCTCCTCTGTTTTGGCCCTCCAATATTTGGCATAAGTCTTGCAAGAGCAGTCTTCACTGCTCCTGCCTTACTGCTTGCATGTTGAGCTTGCTGTCGAAAACTAAGTCGGGCATCAATCATAATTCCCAGGTACCGTATGTAGGGCTGGGAAATTATTTCGTGCTCACCGACTTGCAGTGTAATTGTCTCTATTTTCTTCCGGCTCGTAATGAGGAGTGCCTCAGTCTTATGCTCCGCAAGTTGTAACCCAATCGAGTCCATCCATTGTCGTATCTTGTTAAAAACATTCTCGAAAATGAGCTGGAGCGTGGAAAGGTGTTTGCCCACGATGACTATGGCTACGTCATCCGCAAAAGCTACGAGTTTGGCCCCCGCCGGTAATGCTATTTTGAGCAAGTCGTCATATACGATATTCCACAAAAGAGGACCCAACACTGAGCCTTGAGGTACCCCCCCAGTCACCCTATATGTTTTAGGACCAACCTCTGTGTCATATCTGAGTACTCTGTCGGTAAAGTAATTACCTACCATCTTTTGCAAATATGCCGGTACTTGCAGCTTCGACAATGCCGCGAGGATGGGATCCCACCGTACCGAGTTGAAGGCATTTTTGATGTCCAGGGTAACAACCAAGCAATACTGCTTCGTACCTCCTTTCCATCGCCTGCCATCTATTGCTTTTTTTGCTGTTTTGACCACCAGGTCTATAGCATCCAACGTGGATCGTCGTCGTCTGAAACCGTATTGAGCTTCGGCCAATAGGGGTTCCACCACTGCCTCAATTCTCTGATGTATAATGCGTTCCAGGATCTTGCCCGCCGTATCCAGCATACAGAGTGGACGATATGATGATGGCTCGTGCGGTGGCTTTTTCCCCTTGGCGATAAGCACGAGTCTCTGTTGCTTCCATCTGCTGGGGAAAATACCTTCCTGGATGCATGTATTATACATTTCGAGGAACATGCCGGGTGCTGCATTGATGGCGGCTTTCAACGCTATATTTGGCACACCATCGAGACCGGGGGCCTTGTTGTTGCCCACTCTACTACAGGCCTGCAATAGTTCCTCAGCTGTAATCGACGGTATTCCGTCGATAATAGCACCCTCCACCTGCTTTTCAGTCACACTCATTTGCTGGGGGAATAAGACTGAGACAATTCCCTCCAGGAGCCTAGGACAGGTTGGTGATGGCATCGGCTGGCTCTTGAGCCGCGTCATAACCACCTTGTACGGTCTGCCCCAAGGATCCTTCTCCACTTCCTCCAACAGTTCGTTCCAGCAGTCTCGTTTGCGAAGCTTTATGGCCATAGTAAGCTTACGCTTAGCGGCTTTAAACTTCACTTCCAGGCTTTCAGGATTGGACTTCTTCCTTGCGCGTTGCCAGGATCTTCTCGCTGCGAAACATTCCTTGCGGAGGGTCGCGATTTCATCGCTCCACCAATACACCGGTGGCCGTCGGTTTCCACTAACTTTCCTGGGCATAGTGGCATCGCAGGCGTCGGTGACTCTCCGCATGGTTTCGTCTACTTTTCCTGTGGCATTCTTACTGTCTAATCGGGCAGTCTTCAGTGCCATAAGGAAGGTGGCAATGTCAAATTTTCGCACATTCCAGCCGACTCCATTTGTTCTTTCCGGTGTGGGTGCGGATCTCCAATCAACCGACACCTCCCAGAGTACTGCCTGATGATCACTGGCAGTGTAGATCTCGAATACTTCCCATGCACAGTTTCCTTTCATCAGGCTGCTGCTGACGAAGGTGAGATCTATACATGAGCTCGCTTGTCCTCTGCGAAATGTCGGTTTGTTTCCATCGTTCAATAGGACAACATCTAGGGTTGACATGGCTTCCAGTAAAGCCCGTCCTCGTTGATTCGTCTCCTTGCTGCCCCAGTCGACTGCCCAAGAGTTGAAGTCTCCCGCAATTGCCACTGGGGAATGCTGTTTTGCATCCACGACGAGTCTATCTAGGAATGCTGTGAAGTCTTCATAGCAAAGGCTTGGTGGTGCATAGCAGCTATAAAGATAGATACCATTCACCTTGGCCACAACGAATCGAGACTGTTGGTCTCCGTCATATGCTTCAAGCGGCAGAGCACCGCAGGACCAAATGACGGCTTTATTGCTAGTATCAGTAACCCAGTTTTGGGTATATAGGTTCCTGTAAGGTTCCGAAATGACGGCAACATCAATTTTCAGGTCTCGAACCGTCTGCGTCAGCAGATCGTGTGCTGTGGTGCAGTGAGCCAGGTTCATCTGTAACACCCGCACTATGACTGTGTACGGATCTTCTGGAGTGCACCCTGGTAGACTGGACATTTGATACTACCAGTTACATGGGCATTGTCTTTCGTGGGCTCCAGTTCTACGCATAGAACGCATTTTGGAGACGCTTTACAATCGGCGCTTCTGTGCCCTTTTTCGCCGCATTTGTAACACAGGTCTGATCGGTCAATGGAGCTCTTGCAATTGACGGCAAGATGCTCGTAGTGCCAACACTTGAAGCATTTGATGGGCCTTACCACTGTCACGATGCGAGCATATACCAGGCTTATTCGTATTTTACTACCCTTACTCAGTATATTTCTTGCGGTAGCGTCAGGGAGTACCACCGTAGCAGATTGTGTTCCTCTGTAGGCCTTGCGAAGAGACTTGATGGCACTCAATGAGATATCACTATCTGCGCCATCAGCTTTCCTCAGGGCATCAAGTATGTCTTCTTTGGTAGTGACGTCATCGAGGTCTTTGATTTCGAGTTCCTGTTGAGGTCCCTTATTGAACACCTTAGCTTCGTTTTGGAGGGCTCCAACTAGTGCCTTCTCCAGCTCAATACCCTCGTCCTTCTTTCCTCTCGCTAGAATTAAAAGAACATCTCCGGAGGCTGTTTTACGGATTTTGTCCACGCATGAGCTAGCCGCGTAGACACCTTGGTCCTTCTTTATACGTCCTAATATTTCAGCGTACGTATCCTTCCCCGTGGGACGAATAATTAGCGCATCAGGGCGGATTACTGCTTTCTTCTTCGTCCGAGGCTGATTCTGGTGTGTCCTCGCCACTTTTCCCTGCCTTTGGACCTTTGTCCAACTGGAACTTTCGCCCGTATCCGAGGTAACGTTCTGGATAGTAGGGTTTCGAACTACTCGGTCATTCTCCGTGACCTCCGTTGAGTTTGCAGTCTCAGAGTTCTCCAAGGTCATTTCCTTCCTTCTTTTCACCTGTCGTGGAAGTTTTCTCTCATCCAGAGGTGAGATATCTTTTCTCTTCGGCTGCCCACTTAGGTGAGGTGAAGTTTGGGCGTCAGCAGTCTGCACCATTGGTTGTGGGATCACTTTTTTGTCAAGTGCCACGAAACGGTCATAACTGCTTTTCATCTTATTGACCTGCCAATTAATGTGCTCGTGAACGTTTGCCTTTGGAGTGATATACTCCAACAAGTCTTTTAAAAGGTTATCAATCTTAACCATTTCAGCTTGCCTTTTCTTCAGAAGTTCTTCACTTGGGGTAGTAGACCCATCAGAGGCCAAGTGGTCCACCTCTTGACGGCTGCAGTAGTCGGATCTCGACGAGCTCGAGCCTGCTTCGGCACTCTCACTCGCCGGTACTGGGGTATCCCTCCCCTGCACCGTAATCATTTTTCCAATGGTTGTACTGGCCATGGTTTCTTCTTTAATATGTAGGCTGTTATAGGGAGCCCACCCTTGGCAGCCTTGGTTTCGGGAGTTAGGTTTCTCCCAAGTATGTGTATGAGTATGTGGATGAGTTTTTTTTTTTTTTAAGAAAAAAGATAAAGAAGGAAGCCAACCTTCTTCCTCACGCTTCCTTCTTTCTCTTTCCTCCCTTTTTTTAAAAAATGTTTATTGAAAACAAACCAAATAAACTTACAAATTAAAGTACAAATACAGAAAAAAATGCTGTGTCATGAAGACACGCGATAGAAGTGAAACTGAATGATTGGATCGGCAAGGATTATTTAATTTTCTATGTTTAGGGGGAGAGGAATCATTTTAATCACGTGTCAAACACTTCTTGATAGTAAATATTAATTTATTCATCATAATAATTATACTTTTTTCAAGATACAATAATATTAGTATGAATATGATGAATTAAATCTCAATCAGCTTCACCTTCATTCTCGGGTAGACCCTTCATGAACGAAATGATAGGTTTGTGGTAACTAAAATAGGTAAGGAAGACTCTTGACTCCAAATTTTCGATGTAACGTGAGAAAACTGCATCGATCGTGGTACCATGGCGTGTAGTCGATTCAATTGGTGAATTGTTCATTTCCAATGACAATTTCTGTTGCAAGAACTGAGATAATGGCTTGGAATCCTCTGGAGCAAAATTAACATTAAAATCTCCACCTAGAATCATAGGTATTTTGTCCAGCTCTACTCCAACTTCTGCAGCCCCCACTGGAGTATACGGCAGCAAGTGAAGGTGAATAAACTCTATTATTTTCGCTATCTTCTGATTTGGTGAAATATAGAGTGCTATAAGCATAATCCGCTGTCCGCTTTCTGTGCGACATTCAGCTGCACACATTTCTCCAACCGATGACAACCCAATTGAAAGCGATTCTAGTTATTTCAAGTTCAGGTCCATATTGGGTGTCATGATGTTCGTTCCATGAGCAGTATTGCAAAGTATTGCGACACCCCCTGCTCTCACATTATGTCTTTTGAACTGTCCGACACAATTAAATTTGGGAACATCAATTTCTTGATCGTTTTCCTTCCACGTCTCTGAAAGTATCAATATATTAGACCGTAGAATCACCGGATCATTGAAATCTCCGCTATGAGCTCCTAAGCTTTGGCAATTGAGGGTTGTTATTGATAAGCCTGGTCTGCTGATGAACTCTCGGAGAATGTCACTCAAAGTTATCAATGGATTTGTTGATAATCTTCCAAATTCTGCATGTAGCTTGTCCATTGATTGAGCTTTTTTCGGTCCATGATAAAATTTGTTCTTTCCATCCTTCGCAACGATGTACAATCCCTGTATACTTGTGACACGGGACAAGGCTACGTAAAGGAGTTGTTGTGAATGTGTCTTTTCGTATTTATAGACGATTTGATTAAACGTACCACCTTGAGACTTGTGGATAGTAATAGGACACGCTGATACCAATGGCAGATGATTTCTTTTGACGAAAATCGTTTTATCATTGTTCATATATATCGTAGAAGTTCTTCGTGCAATGGAAACTGCCGTGTGGCTGATGTTGTTTGCTTGGATGAACGCAGCAGCTTCTCTCCGGATCTTCTGCCCCGTCTTTGGTGAATCTGGAAATTCCAGCCACACACGAGTGACTGCCCCTGCCTCATCAGTTTCGATATGAACTAGTTTACCAACTGCGCCGTTTGCTAAACCATCCGAGACATCCAGATTGGTTGTTATTATATACCATTTATCTAACACCAGTATTATCTCGTAGGGCAGACCTCCAGTGTCTATTACCGTTTTTTTATGCAATTTTTGTCGTACAAATGATTGTTGCTCAGCATTATGGCAGCCGGTGAATACATCAGTAGCTATTGAGACTGTTTTATTCTCTGCAGAATTCAGAATTGTCAAATTGTATTCGTTTACAGCATTATTTGTCAAATATAGCCGAATTCCATGTGGACAAAGACGATCTGCTTCCTCTCTTGTATAAAAACGAGATTCGATTAGGTGTATCTATTCTTGATCCAATTCTTCGCCATTTCCAATTTTAGTTAATAAAGAGGAGAAATCAGCATTCGCTTGTCTCATGACTTTATCCAATTCATAGAACTTCAAGTCACGCCAAAGTGTTGGTGCTGCTATGCGTCGTTTTGTTGCTTGATAGATGGGTGTAGCACGCACTGGAGGTAACTGACGCAAATCACCTATGAAAATGATATCCATTCCTCCAAAATTATCTTGGAAATTTCCTGTTATTTGTTTTAACCGTGCGTCAATTTGAGACAGCAATTCCGCTCCTACCATACTGATCTCATCGATGAGTATAACTTGGACGTATTTGAAGAGCATTCTGTACTGTTGAGCCACTTCCATTGATAATGGTAATAGTTTGGAAAGGGATATTTTCAATGCAGTGTGGATTGTCGTACCATCAATTGGTATTGCAGCCTTTCCTGCTGATGCACATGCGATGTAAGCATTGCAAAAACCATCGTTATCTGTGAAGCGGTTGTAAATTTCCATGAGGAGTCTAATGAGGAATGTCTTCCCACATCCTGCTGGCCCAGTGAAGAAAACTTGGAGTGGTGATTGGTTTGATGAGAGAAGATTAGCAATCACATGCATCAAGAGTGCTTTCTGCCTCTGATTGGCCATTCTCATTAGTTCATAAAATTGTTCATTAGACATTAAATTATCCCTCTTCTTTGCGATAGCACCCAGTTTGTTAAGTGTTGTTAACCGCAGATCGTCGTTCATTACGTGGTCAGCGTTATACAATTCTTGAAAAGGATTTGCTTCAGGAAAAGGGCGACCTACGTTGTCTCCTTCAGCATCATCATCTTGATTTAATTCATCTTCACGACACAACTCTCGGCATATCTCGATGGTTTTCTGGATATCTAAATTCGATGAGAATTCTTTATGTCGCTCCAAAATCAATATTTCCTTGTCGTCGTAAATCTGTATGAATTTAGTTTCTGCAAGAATTTCATTTTCTTCGTCTCGGAATGGAATATACAAAGTCACCATTCCCCGTTTGTATTCACTGAAATCATCAGCCATGTCGTAGTTTCTGTACCGAATAATCCGAGGTTCTTTCCTTCGTGTCCAATTCCCCTGATTATTCAGAGTGTAATGAGCAACAAACTGGGCCAAATTGACATCTTCTAGCTCTTCAGGTCTCTTTTCGTACTTGTCGAACCAACTTTCTTTCCATATGTTTGTTGCATCATCATCCGCATCCATTTCATTGAGTTCTTTCTGAGTTTTTCGAATTCTTTGTGTTTCGATCGGCCATATTGTTAAAATATAGGTAACAACTGAAGAAGACTTTGACATCGGTTCACGCAGAAGGTACCATGCAGCTTCCTGACTGGTAATTTCGACAGTATTTAGCATGTCAACGCTCATTTTCCTAGTAATTTCGACAATATCGAACTCTGGATGTTCATCCATTATTTCAGTGATGTTACGTTGGAGATTGCTAATTCCACGGTTCGTTTTTTTGACGTATTCCACTACGTATGCAGCACATGAGTATTCTTCGGTGATAAATTGCACATCCATGTTTGATTTCAAAATATTGAAAATGAATGGGTTGAATGGATTATGCCACTTTTCCATGGGTTGACGTTTAAGAAATACTCTGGGACGATTCATGCCAGCTCGAAGCACATTCATGTAGTAATCATCTGATAGTATTCCATTTCCCTGATAGAAACTATCAATATCAGCATAGTCATTGTTCTCGAAGTTTGTTCTTATCGTGTTGTAATGTTGTTTATACGTGTGGAATCCTGGTTCTTCTTTCTGCATTGGTGTCAGTATAGTTGTGTATCTGCATGGCATGAATGGAGCTTCAAATCTGCATTTTTGATGAGCGTTCGCAGCTATTTTTTTGTAACATGTGAACGTGTGCTTATGTGTCTGCAGTTTGATGTTCCCCGACGATTCTGAAGTGGCCACTGATATCAATGTATCAACTAGTTCAATAGCTTTTAGTCGGTCAGCACCTAGTGGATCCGCTGGAGCATTCTCAAGCCATAGCAGAATGTGTGCATGGGGGCTCCCACGATGCTGGAATTCAATTCTTTTAAAATAATGGACAACACGATATTTCCCGAAGGGAGAAGACTTTTTGGACTGAAGTATGTTCATTATAACATTGATGAGCTTATTAAAATAGATGGCACATGTTACAGCATCTTCATTGATGAGTGTGCTCTTTTCAATATAATGGAGTTCCTGAACATCTTGTTCTGTAATTTCTGCTCCATTATTCTTCAATTTATATAATAATTGTAATAATGAGGGCCAACCAACTTCATTAGCACTGATAGTTAGGAATAACGTGGGTTTTCCGAGTTGTCTGATCATTGCGAATAAGTTTCTCTTTCTTTCAGCCCAATACCAAATCGAGTTAGGGATACAACGTAGAAAATCCAAGTTGCTTTCTATACAATGATTTATATACTCCTCTGATTGAATTTGTTCACGTGTAATTTTTGTGTCTTTACCTACGTGTTTAAAAGCAATGGATAGACTGTCACGGACTCTAAACCTCATAATTTTCATTGCCATATAGAGTAAATGATGAGGTGTAACCCCACGTCGATCAGATCTCCTTAGCTCACTGGTAGCTATCATGAATGGAGTCACATTGAGATCTTCACTGAAGCACCGGAATTGTCCGAGATAGATAGTAGGGAAAGATAACTCTTCTGCATGCTCATCAAATAATAGACTGTGAGGGACATTCATTTCTCCAGGAGCAATCCTCAAATATTTATCGTCATTCCAGAGTAATGTGTGTTGCTGAGCGAACAGGCTCTCCTCCATGGGGATGTCTTCACTCAGTTCATCTATAGGTATCTGATGAACGACACAATCCTCATTAAAGAAAGATTCATCAACTTTGATGTCGTACAGTTGATACAATGGACTCGGTACTAAGCATCTTAGCCATATTTTGATGTTGGGCTTGTTGTCTAAAACTGAGCCGGGCATCAATCATAATTCCTAAGTACCGTATATGGGGCTGGGAAGTTATTTTGTGCTCGCCGACTTGCATGTATGTGTATGCGTATGCGTATGTGGGTACGTGTGTATGTACACATACACATACATGTACACATGGGAGAAACCTAACTCCCGAAACCAAGGGTGCCAAGGGTGGACTCCCTATAACAGCCCATGAAGCAAACATGAACAGCGATGATAAAACAATAGTATCCCACGCGGACAACCCCCCAAAAGGGAAATTCCGCCGTCGGTTCCTACCAGGTGAAAGCCCTGATGGCCGGCGCTGGCTCCTCGGATTGTGGGAAGAGCCAACCATCACTGGATTGTCCCCGGGTGGCCCACTTGGCCCCAAATGTTACAAGTGGATTCCAAAGTAGTGGAAAATCAGCATGGGATCAGCAGGAAAACGATCTGGCAACGCCGGTGAACCTCCTCACGGATAAAAATCGGCGAATCATCAACGAAGAGTTCCGGAGTCTAGCTAGAAAGATCCAAATATCGGCCAAGCGGATAAGGACCATGACGGAAACCGGAAGATCGGACTCACCGTTGCCAGCAGCGGCGTGGCTCACCCCCCCCCCCCCCCCGGGTCCTAGATTGTCGCAGGTGAACGGAGGAAGCGGCGACAATGCCATGGAGAAACCGGGAACATCCCATGAAACGCCGACCAGACGAGAGAAAAGAAAGGAGAGAACTCCGCCCGATGACATCGCGGGCAAAAAGTACAAGAGTACCGAAGATGAGGCATCAGCAACACCGCCTATTCATATGGAGGAGCTGATGAGAAATGGGACCCGGTCAGATGGAAACAGGGCCAAAGAGCAAACCTCGAATGCTGCTACAGAAGACGATGGAAATGCTTGGGAGAAAGCCAAGAGACGGAGGAAAAAACCGAATCCGTCCCAAAATCTTCCAGGAGCTACGCAGAATCAACCACGGTCGAAAAAGAAAGCAGCAATCCGACCTGATGCACTAATTATTCGCTCGACGGGGAAAGGTACGTACTCGGAAATATTGGAACGAATAAAGAAGGACCAAGGTGTTTATGCGGCTAGCTCATGCGTGGAAAAAATCCGTAAAACAGCTTCCGGAGACGTTCTCTTAATCCTTGCGAGAGGAAAGAAGGATGAAGGTGTTGAGTTAGAGAAGGCATTAGCTGGAGCCCTCGAAAACGAAGCTAAGGTGTTTAATAAGGGACCTCAACAGGAACTCCAAATCAAAGACCTCGATGACGTCGCTACGAAAGAAGACATACTCGATGCCCTGAGAAAAGCTGACGGCACGGACAGTGATATTTCACTGGGTGCCATCAAGTCTCTTCGCAAGGCTTACAGAGGGACACAATCGGCCACGGTGGTACTCCCTGCCGCTACTGCAGGAAATATACTGAGTAAAGGCAGCAAAATACGAATAAGCCTGGTATATGCGCGCATCGTGGCGGTGGTAAGGCCGCTAAAGTGCTTCAAGTGCTGGCACTACGAGCATCTTGCTGTTAATTGCAAGAGCCCCATTGACCGATCAGAATTGTGCTATAAATGCAGCCAACAGGGGCACAAAAGCTCTGACTGTGAAGCGTCTCCGAAATGCGTTCTATGTGTAGAACTGGAGCCCAGGAAAGACCATGCCCATGTAACTGGTAGCATCAAATGTCCAGTCTACCAGGGTGCACTCCAGAAGATCCGTACACGGCCATAGTGCGAGTGTTACAGGTGAACCTTGCTCACTGCGCAACAGCACACGATCTGCTGACGCAGACGGTTCGAGACCTGAAGATTGATGTTTCCGTCATTTCCGAACCCTACAGGAATCTACACTCCCAAAACTGGGTGACCGATACTAGCAAAAAAGCTGTCATTTGGTCCTGCGGTGGTTTACCGCTTGAAGTATATGATGGTGTCGAACAGTCTGGATTGGTTGTGGCCAAGGTGAATGGTATCTATTTCTATAGCTGCTATGCACCACCAAGCCTTTGTTATGAAGACTTCACAACATTTTTAGATAGACTCGTGATGGATGCGAAACAGCATTTCCCGGTGGCCATTGCGGGGGATTTCAATTCCTGGGCAATTGACTGGGGTAGCAAGGAGACGAATCAGCGAGGACGTGCTTTACTAGAAGCCTTCTCGACTTTAGATGTTGTCCTATTGAACAATGGAAGTGAACCAACATTTCGCAGAGGACAAGCGAGCTCAATTATAGATCTCACCTTTTTCAGCAGTAGCCTGCTGAAAGGAAATTGTGCATGGGAGGTATGTGAGATCTATACTGCCAGTGATCATAGAGCGGTACTCTGGGAGGTGTCTGTTGACCGGAGGTCCGCGCCCACATCAGAAAGAACAAACGGAGTCGGCTGGAATGTGAGAAAATTCGACATTACCACCTTCCTTATAGCACTGAAGACTGACCTCGTAAACGGTAGCACTACCGCAGAAAGAGTAGACGGAGTCATGCGGAGAGTCACCGACGCCTGCGATGCCACTATGCCCAGGAAAGTTAGTGGAAACCGACGGCCACCGGTGTATTGGTGGAGCGATGAAATCGCGACCCTCCGCAAGGAATGTTTCGCAGCGAGAAGATCCTGGCAACGCGCAAGGAAGAAGTCCAATCCTGAAAGCCTGGAAGTGAAGTTTAAAGCCGCTAAGCGTAAACTCACCAAGGCCATAAAGCTTCGCAAACGAGTCTGTTGGAACGAGCTTTTGGAGGAAGTGGATAAGGATCCTTGGGGCAGACCGTACAAGGTGGTTATGGCGCGACTTAAGAGTCAACCGATGCCATCACCGACCTGCCCTGAACTCCTGGAGAGGATTGTGGCTGTCTTATTTCCTCAACAAACGAATATTATTGGGACGTATGTGAAGAATGGTATCAACGACGAAATTCCACCGATTACAGCTGATGAACTATTGCAGGCCTGTAGTAGAGTGGGCAACAACAAGGCCCCTGGTCTCGATGGTGTGCCAAACATAGCACTGAAGGCCGCCATTAATGCAGCACCTGGAATCTTTCTCGATATGTACAATGCTTGCATTCAGGAAGGTATCTTCCCCAGCAGATGGAAGCAACAGAGACTGGTACTGCTTCCTAAGGGAAAAAAGCCTCCGGACGAATCGTCATCATATCGTCCACTCTGTATGCTGGACTGCGGGCAAGATCCTGGAGCGCATTATACATCAGAGAATTGAGGCAGTGGTGGAACCCCTATTGGCCGAAGCCCAATACGGCTTCAGACGACGACGATCTGCATTGGATGCTATAGACCTGGTGGTGAAAACAGCGAAGAGAGCGATTGAGGGCGGACGATGGAAAGGAGGTACGAAACAATACTGTTTGGTTGTTACTCTGGACGTCAAGAACGCTTTCAACTCGGTACGGTGGGATTCCATTTTGGCGGCATTATCGAAGCTATCTGTACCGGCATATCTCCAAAAGATGGTAGGTAACTACTTCACCGACAGAGTTCTCAAGTATGACACAGAAGTAGGCCCCAAAACATATAAGGTGACTGGAGGTGTACCTCAAGGCTCAGTGTTGGGGCCCCTTCTGTGGAATATCGTGTACGACGAATTGCTGAAACTGGCACTGCCGACGGGGGCAAAGCTCGTGGCGTTTGCAGATGACGTGGCTATAACCATCGTGGAAAAACATCTATTCACGCTTCAGCTCATTTTCGATAATGTTTTCAACAAGATACGGAAATGGATGGACTCGATTGGTCTACAACTTGCAGAGCATAAGACTGAGGCACTACTCATCACGAGTCGAAAGAAATTGGAGACAATCACGCTGCAAGTCGGCGAGCACAAAATAACTTCCCAGCCCTATATACGGTACTTAGGAATTATGATTGATGCCCGGCTCAGTTTTAGACAACAAGCCCAACATGCAAGCAGTAAGGCGGGTGCAGTGAGGACTGCCCTTGCAAGACTCATGCCGAACATTGGAGGGCCAAAACAGAGGAGAAGACTCTTGTTATCATCAGTTGTCACATCGGTATTAACGTATGGTATCCCCATATGGACAGATGCCCTACGAAGTCAAGCAGCACGACGGCAAGTTGTTCCAGTCTACAGGCTGAGTGTCCTGAGGGTGGCTGGCGCATACCGGACAGTATCCAACGAAGCAGTGTGCGTCATTGCTGGGATGATACCTATCGAAGTTCTAGCGGAGGAGCGTAGGCGACTCTACACACGCAAAACGTCAACTAAGCTGAGCCCAGTAGAACTGAGGAGAGAAGAACGTAACCACAGCATCCAGCGATGGCAGCTGCAGTGGGACGCCTCGAGCAAAGGCCGGTGGACTCACCGACTTATTCCGAAGCTAGATGTTTGGCTTGACCGATCACATGGACAAGTCAATTACTACCTAACCCAGATGCTCTCAGGACACGGGTGCTTTCGGGAATATCTTCACAAATTTAAGCATGAGGATTCTCCGGATTGCCCAAAGTGTCCGAGAATGAAGGAAAACGCGGAACATGTTCTCTTTACGTGTCCGCGTTTCGACGTCCAACGAGCTGTATGGGAAAATAGCGCAGGCAAACCCATCAACGGTGGAAATCTTGTGGAAGTTATGCTGTCATCAGAGGCGGCATGGAACGCGACGAGCGACTTCGCAATGGAGGTTTTGCAGGAGCTGCGCCGCGAGGAGCAGTTGCGGAAAAATCCAGAGTAAACGGAGGATCTTCTTACCGCTAACGAGCGGAAAGGATTCGCTACTGAGGAAGCCAAGGCTATCGTCCCCTACACAACGAAGTATTGCTCAGCAGATGTTCCGTCGTGTTCTGGGGACCAACCGAACTGTATTGTATGTGACAAGGGGTATTGTCCTTTGCACGTTATGTTTTATTTGTTAATTCTGTAAGTTTGTTTAATAAAGGAAAAAGTAAGAAAAAGAGGAAGGAAAGAGAAAGAAGGAAGTGTGAGGAAGGAGGTTGACTTCCTTCTTTCTCTTTTTCTTTCAAAAAAAAAAAAAAAAAAAAAAAAAAAAAAAAACTCATACACATACTCATGCCCATACTAAGACTGCCCGATTAGACAGTAAGAATGCCACAGGAAAAGCAGACGAAACCATGCGGAGAGTCACCGACGCCTGCGATGCCACTATGCCCAGGAAATTTAGTGGAAACCGACGGCCACCGGTGTATTGGTGGAGCGGTGAAATCGCGACCCTCCGCAGGGAATGTTTCGCAGCGAGGAGAGCTTGGCAACGCGCAAGGAAGAAGTCCAACCCCGAAAGTCTCGAAGTGGAGTTTAAAGCCGCTAAGCGTAAGCTTACTAAGGCCATACAGCTTCGCAAACGAGACTGCTGGAACGAACTGTTGGAGGAAGTGGAGAAGTATCCTTGGGGCAGACCGTACAAGGTGGTTATGACGCGGCTCAAGAGCCAGCCGATGCCATCACCAACCTGTCCTAGGCTTCTGGAGCGAATTGTCTCAGTCTTATTCCCCCAGCAAATGAGTGTGACTGAAAAGCAGGTGGAGGGTGCTATTATCGACGGAATACCGCCGATTACAGCTGAGGAACTATTGCAGGCCTGTAGTAGAGTGGGCAACAACAAGGCCCCCGGTCTCGATGGTGTGCCAAATATAGCGGTGAAAGCCGCCATCAATGCAGCACCCGGCATGTTCCTCGCAATGTATAATACATGCATCCAGGAAGGTATTTTCCCCAGCAGATGGAAGCAACAGAGACTCGTGCTTATCGCCAAGGGGAAAAAGCCACCGGACGAGCCATCATCATATCGTCCACTCTGTATGCTGGATACGGCGGGCAAGATCCTGGAACGCATTATACATCAGAGAATTGAGGCAGTGGTGGAACCCCTATTGGCCGAAGCTCAATACGGTTTCAGACGACGACGATCCACGTTGGATGCTATAGACCTGGTGGTCAAAACAGCAAAAAAAGCAATCGATGGCAGGCGATGGAAAGGAGGTACGAAGCAGTATTGCTTGGTTGTTACCCTGGACATCAAAAATGCCTTCAACTCGGTACGGTGGGATCCCATCCTCGCGGCATTGTCGAAGCTGCAAGTAGTATATTTGCAAAAGATGGTAGGTAATTACTTTACCGACAGAGTACTCAGATATGACACAGAGGTTGGTCCTAAAACATATAGGGTGACTGGGGGGGTACCTCAAGGCTCAGTGCTGGGTCCTCTTTTGTGGAATATCGTATATGACGACTTGCTCAAAATAGCATTACCGGCGGGGGCCAAACTCGTAGCTTTTGCGGATGACGTAGCCATAGTCATCGTGGGCAAACACCTTTCCACGCTCCAGCTCATTTTCGAGAATGTTTTTAACAAGATACGACAATGGATGGACTCGATTGGGTTACAACTTGCGGAGCATAAGACTGAGGCACTCCTCATTATGAGCCGGAAGAAAATAGAGACAATTACACTGCAAGTCGGTGAGCACGAAATAATTTCCCAGCCCTACATACGGTACCTGGGAATTATGATTGATGCCCGACTTAGTTTTAGACAGCAAGCGCAACATGCAAGCAGTAAGGCAGGAGCAGTGAAGACTGCTCTTGCAAGACTTATGCCAAATGTCGGAGGGCCAAAACAGAGGAGAAGGCTCCTGCTATCATCAGTTGTCACGTCGGTATTAACATATGGTATTCCTATATGGAGTGATGCATTACGAAGCCAAGCAGCTCGGCGGCAAATTGCTCCAGTCTACAGGCTGAGTGCCCTTAGAGTGGTCAGCGCATACCGCACAGTATCGAACGATGCTGTGTGTGTCATTGCTGGGATGCTACCTTTTGAAGTGCGAGCGGAAGAGCGTAGGCGACTCTACACACGCAAAACATCAACTGAGCTGAGCTCAGTGGAACTGAGGACAGAAGAACGAAACCACAGCATCCAGCGATGGCAGCTGCAGTGGGACGCCTCGAGCAAAGGCCGGTGGACTCACCGACTTATTCCGAAGCTAGATGTTTGGCTTGACCGATCACATGGACAAGTCAATTACTACCTAACCCAGATGCTCTCAGGACACGGGTGCTTTCGGGAATATCTTCACAAATTTAAGCATGAGGATTCTCCGGATTGCCCAAAGTGTCCGAGAATGAAGGAAAACGCGGAACATGTTCTCTTTACGTGTCCGCGTTTCGACGTCCAACGAGCTGTATGGGAAAATAGCGCAGGCAAACCCATCAACGGTGGAAATCTTGTGGAAGTTATGCTGTCATCAGAGGCGGCATGGAACGCGACAAGCGACTTCGCAATGGAGGTTTTGCAGGAGCTGCGCCGCGAGGAGCAGTTGCGGAAAAATCCAGAGTAAACGGAGGATCTTCTTACCGCTAACGAGCGGAAAGGATTCGCTACTGAGGAAGCCAAGGCTATCGTCCCCTACACAACGAAGTATTGCTCAGCAGATGTTCCGTCGTGTTCTGGGGACCAACCGAACTGTATTGTACGTGACAAGGGGTATTGTCCTTTGCACGTTATGTTTTATTTGTTAATTCTGTAAGTTTGTTTAATAAAGGAAAAAGTAAGAAAAAGAGGAAGGAAAGAGAAAGAAGGAAGTGTGAGGAAGGAGGTTGACTTCCTTCTTTCTCTTTTTCTTTCAAAAAAAAAAAAAAAAAAAAAAAAAACATACACATACTCATACACATACTCATACACATACTCATACACATACTCATACACATACTCATACACATACTCATACACATACTCATACACATACTCATACACATACTCATACACATACTCATACACATACTCATACACATACTCATACACATACTCATACACATACTCATACACATACTCATACACATACTCATACACATACTCATACACATACTCATACACATACTCATACACATACTCATACACATACTCATACACATACTCATACACATACTCATACACATACTCATACACATACTCATACACATACTCATACACATACTCATACACATACTCATACACATACTCATACACATACTCATACACATACTATTGAACGATGGAATCAAACCGACATTTCGCAGAGGACAAGCGAGCTCATGTATAGATCTCACCTTCGTCAGCAGCAGCCTGATGAAGGGAAACTGTGCATGGGAAGTATCCGAGATCTACACTGCCAGTGATCATCAGGCAGTACTCTGGGAGGTGTCGGTTGATTGGAGATCCGCACCCACACCGGAAAGAACAAATGGAGTCGGCTGGAATGTGCGAAAATTTGACATTGCCACTTTCCTTATGGCACTGAAGACTGCCCGATTAGACAGTAAGAATGCCACAGGGAAAGCAGACGAAACCATGCGGAGAGTCACCGACGCCTGCGATGCCACTATGCCCAGGAAATTTAGTGGAAACCGACGGCCACCGGTGTATTGGTGGAGCGGTGAAATCGCGACCCTCCGCAGGGAATGTTTCGCAGCGAGGAGAGCTTGGCAACGCGCAAGGAAGAAGTCCAACCCCGAAAGTCTCGAAGTGGAGTTTAAAGCCGCTAAGCGTAAGCTTACTAAGGCCATAAAGCTTCGCAAACGAGACTGCTGGAACGAACTGTTGGAGGAAGTGGAGAAGGATCCTTGGGGCAGACCGTACAAGGTGGTTATGACGCGGCTCAAGAGCCAGCCGATGCCATCACCAACCTGTCCTAGGCTTCTGGAGAGAATTGTCTCAGTCTTATTCCCCCAGCAAATGAGTGTGACTGAAAAGCAGGTGGAGGGTGCTATTATCGACGGAATACCGCCGATTACAGCTGAGGAACTATTGCAGGCCTGTAGTAGAGTGGGCAACAACAAGGCCCCCGGTCTCGATGGTGTGCCAAATATAGCGTTGAAAGCCGCCATCAATGCAGCACCCGGCATGTTCCTCGAAATGTATAATACATGCATCCAGGAAGGTATTTTCCCCAGCAGATGGAAGCAACAGAGACTCGTGCTTATCGCCAAGGGGAAAAAGCCACCGGACGAACCATCATCATATCGTCCACTCTGTATGCTGGATACGGCGGGCAAGATCCTGGAACGCATTATACATCAGAGAATTGAGGCAGTGGTGGAACCCCTATTGGCCGAAGCTCAATACGGTTTCAGACGACGACGATCCACGTTGGATGCTATAGACCTGGTGGTCAAAACAGCAAAAAAAGCAATCGATGGCAGGCGATGGAAAGGAGGTACGAAGCAGTATTGCTTGGTTGTTACCCTGGACATCAAAAATGCCTTCAACTCGGTACGGTGGGATCCCATCCTCGCGGCATTGTCGAAGCTGCAAGTACCGGCATATTTGCAAAAGATGGTAGGTAACTACTTTACCGACAGAGTACTCAGATATGACACAGAGGTTGGTCCTAAAACATATAGGGTGACTGGGGGGGTACCTCAAGGCTCAGTGTTGGGTCCTCTTCTGTGGAATATCGTATATGACGACTTGCTCAAAATAGCATTACCGGCGGGGGCCAAACTCGTAGCTTTTGCGGATGACGTAGCCATAGTCATCGTGGGCAAACACCTTTCCACGCTCCAGCTCATTTTCGAGAATGTTTTTAACAAGATACGACAATGGATGGACTCGATTGGGTTACAACTTGCGGAGCATAAGACTGAGGCACTCCTCATTACGAGCCGGAAGAAAATAGAGACAATTACACTGCAAGTCGGTGAGCACGAAATAATTTCCCAGCCCTACATACGGTACCTGGGAATTATGATTGATGCCCGACTTAGTTTCAGACAGCAAGCTCAACATGCAAGCAGTAAGGCAGGAGCAGTGAAGACTGCTCTTGCAAGACTTATGCCAAATATTGGAGGGCCAAAACAGAGGAGAAGGCTCCTGCTATCATCAGTTGTCACGTCGGTATTAACATATGGTATTCCTATATGGAGTGATGCATTACGAAGCCAAGCATCTCGGCGGCAAATTGTTCCAGTCTACAGGCTGAGTGCCCTTAGAGTGGTCAGCGCATACCGCACAGTATCGAACGATGCTGTGTGTGTCATTGCTGGGATGCTACCTTTTGAAGTGCTAGCGGAAGAGCGTAGGCGACTCTACACACGCAAAACATCAACTGAGCTGAGCTCAGTGGAACTGAGGACAGAAGAACGAAACCACAGCATCCAGCGATGGCAGCTGCAGTGGGACGCCTCGAGCAAAGGCCGGTGGACTCACAGACTTATTCCGAAGCTAGATGTTTGGCTTGACCGATCACATGGACAAGTCAATTACTACCTAACCCAGATGCTCTCAGGACACGGGTGCTTTCGGGAATATCTTCACAAATTTAAGCATGAGGATTCTCCGGATTGCCCAAAGTGTCCGAGAATGAAGGAAAACGCGAAACATGTTCTCTTTACGTGTCCGCGTTTCGACGTCCAACGAGCTGTATGGGAAAATAGCGCAGGCAAACCCATCAACGGTGGAAATCTTGTGGAAGTTATGCTGTCATCAGAGGCGGCATGGAACGCGACAAGCGACTTCGCAATGGAGGTTTTGCAGGAGCTGCGCCGCGAGGAGCAGTTGCGGAAAAATCCAGAGTAAACGGAGGATCTTCTTACCGTCAACGAGCGGAAAGGATTCGCAACTGAGGAAGCCAAGGCTATCGTCCCCTACACAACGAAGTATTGCTCAGCAGATGTTCCGTCGTGGTCTGGGGACCAACCGAACGGTATTGTATGTGACAAGGGGTATTGTCCCTTGCACGTCATGTTTTATTTGTTAATTTTGTAAGTTTGTTCAATAAAGGAAAAAGTAAGAAAAAGAGGACGGAAAGAGAAAGAAGGAAGTGTGAGGAAGGAGGTTGACTTCCTTCTTTCTCTTTTTTCCAAAAAAAAAAAAAAAAAAAAAAAAAAAAAAAAAAAAAAAAAACTCATACACATACTCATACACATGCTCATACACATACTCATACACATACTCATCCACATACTCATACACATACTCATACACATACTCATACACATACTCATACACATACTCATACACATACTCATACACATACTCATACACATACTCATACACATAATCATACACATACTCATACACATACTCATACACATACTCATACACATACTCATACACATACTCATACACATACTCATACACATACTTGGGAGAAACCTAACTCCCGAAACCAAGGGTGCCAAGGGTGGGCTCCCTATAACAGCCTACATATTAAAGAAGAAACCATGGCCAGTACAACCATTGGAAAAATGATTACGGTGCAGGGGAGGGATACCCCAGTACCGGCGGGTGAGAGTGCCGAAGCAGGCTCGAGCTCGTCGAGATCCGACTACTGCAGCCCTCAAGAGGTGGACCACTTGGCCTCTGATGGGTCTACTACCCCAAGTGAAGAACTTCTGAAGAAAAGGCAAGCTGAAATGGTTAAGATTGATAACCTTTTAAAAGACTTGTTGGAGTATATCACTCCGAAGGCAAACGTTCACAAGCACATTAAGTTGCAAGTCAATAAGATGAAAAGCAGTTATGACCGTTTCGTGGCACTTGACAAAAAAGTGATCCCACAACCAATGGTGCAGACTGCTGACGCCCAAACTTCACCTCACCTAAGTGGGCAGCCGAAGAGAAAAGATATCTCACCTCTGGAGGAGAGAAAACTTCCACGACAGGTGAAAAGAAGGAAGGAAATGACCTTGGAGAACTCTGAGACTGCAAACTCAACCGAGGCCACGGAGAATGACCGAGTAGTTCGAAACCCTACTATCCAGAACGTTACCTCGGATACGGACGAAAGTTCCAGTTGGACAAAGATCCAAAGGCAGGGAAAAGTGGCGAAGACACACCAGAATCAGCCTCGGACGAAGAAGAAAGCAGTAATCCGCCCTGATGCGCTAATTATTCGTCCCACGGGGAAGGATACGTACGCTGAAATATTAGGACGTATAAAGAAAGACCAAGGTGTCTACGCGGCTAGCTCATGCGTGGACAAAATCCGTAAAACAGCCTCCGGAGATGTTCTTTTAATTCTAGCGAGAGGAAAGAAGGACGAAGGTGTTGAGCTGGAGAAGGCACTAGTTGGAGCCCTCCAAAACGAAGCTAAGGTGTTCAATAAGGGACCTCAACAGGAACTCGAAATCAAAGACCTCGATGACGTCACTACCAAAGAAGACATACTTGATGCCCTGAGGAAAGCTGATGGCGCAGATAGTGATATCTCATTGAGTGCCATCAAGTCTCTTCGCAAGGCCTACAGAGGAACACAATCTGCTACGGTGGTACTCCCTGACGCTACTGCAAGAAATATACTGAGTAAGGGTAGTAAAATACGAATAAGCCTGGTATATGCTCGCATCGTGACAGTGGTAAGGCCCATCAAATGCTTCAAGTGTTGGCACTACGAGCATCTTGCCGTCAATTGCAAGAGCTCCATTGACCGATCAGACCTGTGTTACAAATGCGGCGAAAAAGGGCACAGAAGCGCCGATTGTAAAGCGTCTCCAAAATGCGTTCTATGCGTAGAACTGGAGCCCACGAAAGACAATGCCCATGTAACTGGTAGTATCAAATGTCCAGTCTACCAGGGTGCACTCCAGAAGATCCGTACACAGTCATAGTGCGGGTGTTACAGGTGAACCTGGCTCACTGCACCACAGCACACGATCTGCTGACGCAGACGGTTCGGGACCTGAAAATTGATGTTGCCGTCATTTCGGAACCTTACAGGAACCTATATACCCAAAACTGGGTTACTGATACTAGCAATAAAGCCGTCATTTGGTCCTGCGGTGCTCTGCCGCTTGAAGCATATGACGGAGACCAACAGTCTGGATTCGTTGTGGCCAAGGTGAATGGTATCTATCTTTATAGCTGCTATGCACCACCAAGCCTTTGCTATGAAGACTTCACAGCATTCCTGGATAGACTCGTCGTGGATGCAAAACAGCATTCCCTAGTGGCAATTGCGGGAGACTTCAACTCTTGGGCAGTCGACTGGGGCAGCAAGGAGACGAATCAACGAGGACGGGCTTTACTGGAAGCCATGTCGGCCCTAGATGTTGTCCTATTGAACGATGGAATCAAACCGACATTTCGCAGAGGACAAGCGAGCTCATGTATAGATCTCACCTTCGTCAGCAGCAGCCTGATGAAAGGAAACTGTGCATGGGAAGTATCCGAGATCTACACTGCCAGTGATCATCAGGCAGTACTCTGGGAGGTGTCGGTTGATTGGAGATCCGCACCCACACCGGAAAGAACAAATGGAGTCGGCTGGAATGTGCGAAAATTTGACATTGCCACCTTCCTTATGGCACTGAAGACTGCCCGATTAGACAGTAAGAATGCCACAGGGAAAGCAGACGAAACCATGCGGAGAGTCACCGACGCCTGCGATGCCACTATGCCCAGGAAATTTAGTGGAAACCGACGGCCACCGGTGTATTGGTGGAGCGGTGAAATCGCGACCCTCCGCAGGGAATGTTTCGCAGCGAGGAGAGCTTGGCAACGCGCAAGGAAGAAGTCCAACCCCGAAAGTCTCGAAGTGGAGTTTAAAGCCGCTAAGCGTAAGCTTACTAAGGCCATAAAGCTTCGCAAACGAGACTGCTGGAACGAACTGTTGGAGGAAGTGGAGAAGGATCCTTGGGGCAGACCGTACAAGGTGGTTATGACGCGGCTCAAGAGCCAGCCGATGCCATCACCAACCTGTCCTAGGCTCCTGGAGAGAATTGTCTCAGTCTTATTCCCCCAGCAAATGAGTGTGACTGAAAAGCAGGTGGAGGGTGCTATTATCGACGGAATACCGCCGATTACAGCTGAGGAACTATTGCAGGCCTGTAGTAGAGTGGGCAACAACAAGGCCCCCGGTCTCGATGGTGTGCCAAATATAGCGTTGAAAGCCGCCATCAATGCAGCACCCGGCATGTTCCTCGAAATGTATAATACATGCATCCAGGAAGGTATTTTCCCCAGCAGATGGAAGCAACAGAGACTCGTGCTTATCGCCAAGGGGAAAAAGCCACCGGACGAGCCATCATCATATCGTCCACTCTGTATGCTGGATACGGCGGGCAAGATCCTGGAACGCATTATACATCAGAGAATTGAGGCAGTGGTGGAACCCCTATTGGCCGAAGCTCAATACGGTTTCAGACGACGACGATCCACGTTGGATGCTATAGACCTGGTGGTCAAAACAGCAAAAAAAGCAATCGATGGCAGGCGATGGAAAGGAGGCACGAAGCAGTATTGCTTGGTTGTTACCCTGGACATCAAAAATGCTTTCAACTCGGTACGGTGGGATCCCATCCTCGCGGCATTGTCGAAGCTGCAAGTACCGGCATATTTGCAAAAGATGGTAGGTAATTACTTTACTGACAGAGTACTCAGATATGACACAGAGGTTGGTCCTAAAACATATAGGGTGACTGGGGGGGTACCTCAAGGCTCAGTGTTGGGTCCTCTTTTGTGGAATATCGTATATGACGACTTGCTCAAAATAGCATTACCGGCGGGGGCCAAACTAGTAGCTTTTGCGGATGACGTAGCGATAGTCATCGTGGGCAAACACCTTTCCACGCTCCAGCTCATTTTCGAGAATGTTTTTAACAAGATACGACAATGGATGGACTCGATTGGGTTACAACTTGCGGAGCATAAGACTGAGGCACTCCTCATTACGAGCCGGAAGAAAATAGAGACAATTACACTGCAAGTCGGTGAGCACGAAATAATTTCCCAGCCCTACATACGGTACCTGGGAATTATGATTGATGCCCGACTTAGTTTCAGACAGCAAGCTCAACATGCAAGCAGTAAGGCAGGAGCAGTGAAGACTGCTCTTGCAAGACTTATGCCAAATATTGGAGGGCCAAAACAGAGGAGAAGGCTCCTGCTATCATCAGTTGTCACGTCGGTATTAACATATGGTATTCCTATATGGAGTGATGCATTACGAAGCCAAGCATCTCGGCGGCAAATTGTTCCAGTCTACAGGCTGAGTGCCCTTAGAGTGGTCAGCGCATACCGCACAGTATCGAACGATGCTGTGTGTGTCATTGCTGGGATGCTACCTTTTGAAGTGCTAGCGGAAGAGCGTAGGCGACTCTACACACGCAAAACATCAACTGAGCTGAGCTCAGTGGAACTGAGGACAGAAGAACGAAACCACAGCATCCAGCGATGGCAGCTGCAGTGGGACGCCTCGAGCAAAGGCCGGTGGACTCACAGACTTATTCCGAAGCTAGATGTTTGGCTTGACCGATCACATGGACAAGTCAATTACTACCTAACCCAGATGCTCTCAGGACACGGGTGCTTTCGGGAATATCTTCACAAATTTAAGCATGAGGATTCTCCGGATTGCCCAAAGTGTCCGAGAATGAAGGAAAACGCGGAACATGTTCTCTTTACGTGTCCGCGTTTCGACGTCCAACGAGCTGTATGGGAAAATAGCGCAGGCAAACCCATCAACGGTGGAAATCTTGTGGAAGTTATGCTGTCATCAGAGGCGGCATGGAACGCGACAAGCGACTTCGCAATGGAGGTTTTGCAGGAGCTGCGCCGCGAGGAGCAGTTGCGGAAAAATCCAGAGTAACCGGAGGATCTTCTTACCGTCAACGAGCGGAAAGGATTCGCTACTGAGGAAGCCAAGGCTATCGTCCCCTACACAACGAAGTATTGCTCAGCAGATGTTCCGTCGTGTTCTGGGGACCAACCGAACTGTATTGTACGTGACAAGGGGTATTGTCCTTTGCACGTTATGTTTTATTTGTTAATTCTGTAAGTTTGTTTAATAAAGGAAAAAGTAAGAAAAAGAGGAAGGAAAGAGAAAGAAGGAAGTGTGAGGAAGGAGGTTGACTTCCTTCTTTCTCTTTTTCTTTCAAAAAAAAAAAAAAAAAAAAAAAAAAAAAAAAAACTCATACACATACTCATACACATACTCATACACATACTCATACACATACTCATACACATACTCATACACATACTCATACACATACTCATACACATACTCATACACATACTCATACACATACTCATACACATACTCATACACATACTCATACACATACTCATACACATACTCATACACATACTCATACACATTTTCATTTCATTTCAAGACGTTTATTAGCAAAGTTAGCTATAATATACAAAAAAAATACAACTTTTGGCATGTGGTATGATACCATTAAAGAGTATAGTCAGATCTCGCCATTTTTTATTTCTAATAATAATTTCCTCTTAAAAATGGCAAACACTTTTTCCTTTCTCACGTTCATACTCAATTTGTTCCACAACAAAAATCCATAGTACTTTATACTTTTCTCACAGCTTTTAGTTTTACTTTTGGAGACTATTAGGTCCTCGGATCTCCTCAAACTGTATTGATGCCTTTTATACGATATCAATTCAGACATGTACTCCGGTAGCATACCATTCATCATTTTGTGTACAAAAATACAAACATTATATTTCATACGCTGTTCAATCGTCATGAAGCCAAGGGTATCCAGCATGTCTCTGATTCTAGTGTACCTATCCACATTTAATATCAGTCTCATCGCTCTGTTTTGCACAATCTGTAACTTTTTCAAATATTTCTTACTCATATTAATCAGAATAGATCCACAATATTCAAAGTGCGGTGCTATCATACTTTTATAAACAGTAACTTTGGCATAACTACTCAGTGCATATCTCATTCTACCAAGGCAGCTCACTTTGTGACTAGCTTTGCTAATAATCTGTCGAGCATGATCATCGAACTTCATATTCTTATCAATAATAACACCTAGATATTTAGTTTTCTCGATTTCGGTGATCCCAATACCATCAAATTTTATCTTACATTGCTCATCATTGAGTATTTTCCTACTATCATGAATTAACATAAATACTGTCTTTTTGAGATTAATTATCATTGAATTTTTTTTCATCCACTCTTTCAAAACATCAAGTGCGCTATTTAGACAACATTCAATAACCTTTGTACATTTCCCACTCTTAAAAATCATGAGATCGTCAGCAAACAATCTACACTCGCAACCTCTATCTCGTAGCAACCGAATTAAATCATTTATGTATAGTATAAATAACAGAGGGCCTAATTTTGAACCCTGAGGTACTCCGTATTCAACATTCAGTTTTTTAGATAATACATCATTTATTTTAGTTTGTTGACTACGATTCTCTAAATAAGATTTAAACCAATCTAATGCCTTGCCGTCAATACCATAATTGAATAATTTGTTTAAAAGTACTTCTCGACTAATGGTTTCAAAAGCGCGTTTAAAGTCAATAAAGACTACTCCAACCATATTTCCAGTATCTAAACAATCTCTCCAGATATTCAAAGCATCATGTAAAAGAGTTTCACACGAATGCTTACCCCGAAAACCAGATTGTTCTTTGTTCAATATGTTTTGTTTATCAATAAACTCCACCACTTGATCTTTAACTATTTGTTCAACTAACTTTTCGATGACCGGCAAGGTATTAATTGGCCTAAACTCATCAATTCTAACCGTATTTGCAACTTTTCGAGTAGGATAAATTATTGTATTTTTCCAGCACTGGGGTACAGTACCAGTACTCAGACTCACGTTGACAATCATTTTGACCACGTAAGGGTTAACTTCCCATAGTTTTCTCAAAACAAACCCTGAAAATAAGATATCACTATTTTTACTCTTTTTGATTGATTTAACATATTTAGCCAATTTTTCAAAATCTACCGAGGAAAATTCTTTCAATTTTTCGTCCCTTACACAGTCAAAAATCATTCCAGTATTACTATCTACATTTTTTCCTACAATTTCATTCACACTATTGATAAAAAATTTATTAAAATTATTTGCAAGTATCTCATTATCAACGTCGTCATTTAATAAATTCTTGAAGCTATTATCTTCTTTACTTTTACCCATCATTTCTTTCAAATTTTTCCACATTTTAGCAGAATCATGTTTATTACTGTCTATTTGTGACTCATAATATTTTTTCTTTTTGAGTCGAGTCATAGATACTATATTATTTCTTATATTTTTAAATAAATTCCATTGCACGCTACACTCTGATGTTCTAGCTTCCACAAAAGCTTTATCCCGAAGTTTTATACTATCTTTTACCTCTTTATCTATCCAAGGCTTAATCACTTGTTTTTCAAGATTTTTTTTACATACTAGAGGACAGCTCACATCAAATCCATTACTCAACACAACATTTACTCTCTCCATCCAATCATTTACATTAGTGCTACATAAATCAAACTCATTCAAATTGGTCTCAGCAAGACCATTATTGATTAACTCTTTTAATAAAACATCATCACATGTATCATACTTTCGGTAGTACGTGATTTCGTCATAACCAATATTTTTCTTACTGAGATCTTCCTGATTATTTAAATTTAATTTTATAGACACCATGAAATGATCAGTTATCCTTCTGTTATTCAGAACATGTGTTTCAATTTTGTCATTATTATCATTTCCAAAAACTAGGTCAATCAAAGTCTCAGATCGCATAGTTACCCGTGTTGGTTCGTTAACCAATTGTTTCATTCTTATGAGATTCATCTCTCTCTCAAGTTTTCTCTTAAATTGGTGCTCGTCATCACGAAAATTAATATTAAAATCCCCAACAATGAGTAGATTGCCACGATCCACCAAAAATTCACATTCTTTCATTAATCTATTGATAAATTCACTATGACTAGAACTTGGAGAGTGATAAATATTACTAACAATAAATTTTTCTTTACCAAAATCTATTTCCACACTACTCATCCATAAATTTCTCTCATTCATACCATTATCATAAAAATTTTCCAATAATTTAAACTTCAATTTATTTGAGACATAGGTAGTCACGCCACCTGTCTTCGCACTGTACGAATCAACTCTCACACCTGTATAGCCGGTGATATCAATTTCAGATTTCTCAACTCCTCCGGTAATATGAGTTTCTGTTAAACAGATGACAAGTGGGTTAACCTCCTCTATCACACACAACAACTCATCTTTATGTGATAAAAAACCCTCAATATTGAGAAGTAATATGTCACACTGAGTATACGACTCCTCTTTTAATTGCTATTCATCACAATATAATGTATTTTTCTGCGCTCTTTGTACCATTTTTTTAAAACACACACAATTTTCGTCTGTAGCGTGATGCTTTTCATCAATATTTTTCAATTTCAATTCATTAATTATCTTGACACAATTTATGCACTTCAAAAAGCCAGCATTGCAAGATTTTTCTTCGTGATCTTCAGAACATTTTCTACAAACCACTTCACTTTTACAATCTTTAGCAAAATGGTGAAAACCCCAACATTTGAAGCATCTCAATACACTCACACAGTCAAAAACTCTACATTTACTCCACCCAACAGTTATTTTCTGTTTCAATAATAATAATTTATGAGTTTCTGCGTCAACTTCAATAATTATAGAACCATAGTTTTTCCCATTCTTAACAAACTTATTCTTAATAGTCATTTTCATTTCCGGTGTGATCATTATTTCATTTTGGCCGATCATTGCCTGTATAATATCTTCATCACTGAGTTCAATAACCTCTTTCTCAACACTGACAATCTTAACTTTTGGTAATTTCTTTTGAGGGATTTTCACTTCATAATTCTCTCCAATCTTCTTTTTAAGTTCATCAGCAAGCTTTTCTTTCTGTGTAGCCGTTGAACACCCCACAATAACAGAACCATTTTTAGTCATGTTCATTTTTTCAATTCCAACAGCCAATTTACACACATTTGCACACTTTTTTACCTCCAACAGGGTTCTCTCATTATTTTGGTTTCCCTTCGGAATGACTATGACGTTTTCAGCCTTAGATTTGGACACCATACCAGCATACGTATTGATCAACTTAGAGTTACTTTTATCTTCACCTTTATCTCGAATGGCTACCGAACTGTCATTTTTTACAAAATTGTTATTTATAAAAGATTTTAATTTCTGTAACTCTTTTTTCACCGACATCATCACTGTAGTTTCAATTTGCTTTGCAAACACTGAAAGTTCATATTTCATCATTTTTTTAATTTCCAGTTCAGCATCCCCTTGCTCCTTCCTGATGTTAAGTAAATTCTCTAATATCAAATCAATTTTGTCATTCATGTCAGGTTCTTCTCCTTCCCAATCCTCCTCATAATTCACTCCTCTGGGTCTTTTACTCTTTCTACTATAATTTGTATTTTCAGAATTATCCTCATTAATTAACACCACTCTACCAGTACAATCCTGCTCCCCATTTATATCAGCAATTTTATGTTTTCTAGTACGACAACTACGATGAAACTGCAGACTACAATCCATGCACTCAGCACCTGGTACACCCAATTTTTGTTTACAACCCGCACATGTGCTCATTGTGAAAATTCAGATATTCTCCTCATTCAACAACAGCAATTTTGAGGTTAGATCACCTGAGTGACCTTTTTATACACGAGTTTTATAAATCAGACTGGACTCGGAGACAATTAATTAAATATTAAAAAGTTTAAAGCACTCAGCATATTATCAGACACTTTTCAGTCGGAATATCCATCTTTTTATAATCAAATACCATTAAAATTGGGGGAGCTAATTTTAGCACGTGTTCACAACGCATACATATACTCATACACATACTCATACACATACTCATACACATACTCATACACATACTCATACACATACTCATACACATACTCATACACATACTCATACACATACTCATACACATACTCATACACATACTCATACACATACTCATACACATACTCATACACATACTCATACACATACTCATACACATACTCATACACATACTCATACACATACTCATACACATACTCATACACATACTCATACACATACTCATACACATACTCATACACATACTCATACACATACTCATACACATACTCATACACATACTCATACACATACTCATACACATACTCATACACATACTCATACACATACTCATACACATACTCATACACATACTCATACACATACTCATACACATACTCATACACATACTCATACACATACTCATACACATACTCATACACATACTCATACACATACTCATACACATGAGTGTGACTGAAAAGCAGGTGGAGGGTGCTATTATCGACGGAATACCGCCGATTACAGCTGAGGAACTATTGCAGGCCTGTAGTAGAGTGGGCAACAACAAGGCCCCCGGTCTCGATGGTGTGCCAAATATAGCGTTGAAAGCCGCCATCAATGCAGCACCCGGCATGTTCCTCGAAATGTATAATACATGCATCCAGGAAGGTATTTTCCCCAGCAGATGGAAGCAACAGAGACTCGTGCTTATCGCCAAGGGGAAAAAGCCACCGGACGAGCCATCATCATATCGTCCACTCTGTATGCTGGATACGGCGGGCAAGATCCTGGAACGCATTATACATCAGAGAATTGAGGCAGTGGTGGAACCCCTATTGGCCGAAGCTCAATACGGTTTCAGACGACGACGATCCACGTTGGATGCTATAGACCTGGTGGTCAAAACAGCAAAAAAAGCAATCGATGGCAGGCGATGGAAAGGAGGCACGAAGCAGTATTGCTTGGTTGTTACCCTGGACATCAAAAATGCTTTCAACTCGGTACGGTGGGATCCCATCCTCGCGGCATTGTCGAAGCTGCAAGTACCGGCATATTTGCAAAAGATGGTAGGTAATTACTTTACTGACAGAGTACTCAGATATGACACAGAGGTTGGTCCTAAAACATATAGGGTGACTGGGGGGGTACCTCAAGGCTCAGTGTTGGGTCCTCTTTTGTGGAATATCGTATATGACGACTTGCTCAAAATAGCATTACCGGCGGGGGCCAAACTAGTAGCTTTTGCGGATGACGTAGCGATAGTCATCGTGGGCAAACACCTTTCCACGCTCCAGCTCATTTTCGAGAATGTTTTTAACAAGATACGACAATGGATGGACTCGATTGGGTTACAACTTGCGGAGCATAAGACTGAGGCACTCCTCATTACGAGCCGGAAGAAAATAGAGACAATTACACTGCAAGTCGGTGAGCACGAAATAATTTCCCAGCCCTACATACGGTACCTGGGAATTATGATTGATGCCCGACTTAGTTTCAGACAGCAAGCTCAACATGCAAGCAGTAAGGCAGGAGCAGTGAAGACTGCTCTTGCAAGACTTATGCCAAATATTGGAGGGCCAAAACAGAGGAGAAGGCTCCTGCTATCATCAGTTGTCACGTCGGTATTAACATATGGTATTCCTATATGGAGTGATGCATTACGAAGCCAAGCATCTCGGCGGCAAATTGTTCCAGTCTACAGGCTGAGTGCCCTTAGAGTGGTCAGCGCATACCGCACAGTATCGAACGATGCTGTGTGTGTCATTGCTGGGATGCTACCTTTTGAAGTGCTAGCGGAAGAGCGTAGGCGACTCTACACACGCAAAACATCAACTGAGCTGAGCTCAGTGGAACTGAGGACAGAAGAACGAAACCACAGCATCCAGCGATGGCAGCTGCAGTGGGACGCCTCGAGCAAAGGCCGGTGGACTCACAGACTTATTCCGAAGCTAGATGTTTGGCTTGACCGATCACATGGACAAGTCAATTACTACCTAACCCAGATGCTCTCAGGACACGGGTGCTTTCGGGAATATCTTCACAAATTTAAGCATGAGGATTCTCCGGATTGCCCAAAGTGTCCGAGAATGAAGGAAAACGCGGAACATGTTCTCTTTACGTGTCCGCGTTTCGACGTCCAACGAGCTGTATGGGAAAATAGCGCAGGCAAACCCATCAACGGTGGAAATCTTGTGGAAGTTATGCTGTCATCAGAGGCGGCATGGAACGCGACAAGCGACTTCGCAATGGAGGTTTTGCAGGAGCTGCGCCGCGAGGAGCAGTTGCGGAAAAATCCAGAGTAACCGGAGGATCTTCTTACCGTCAACGAGCGGAAAGGATTCGCTACTGAGGAAGCCAAGGCTATCGTCCCCTACACAACGAAGTATTGCTCAGCAGATGTTCCGTCGTGTTCTGGGGACCAACCGAACTGTATTGTACGTGACAAGGGGTATTGTCCTTTGCACGTTATGTTTTATTTGTTAATTCTGTAAGTTTGTTTAATAAAGGAAAAAGTAAGAAAAAGAGGAAGGAAAGAGAAAGAAGGAAGTGTGAGGAAGGAGGTTGACTTCCTTCTTTCTCTTTTTCTTTCAAAAAAAAAAAAAAAAAAAAAAAAAAAAAAAAAAAAAACTCATACACATACTCATACACATACTCATACACATACTCATACACATACTCATACACATACTCATACACATACTCATACACATACTCATACACATACTCATACACATACTCATACACATACTCATACACATACTCATACACATACTCATACACATACTCATACACATTTTCATTTCATTTCAAGACGTTTATTAGCAAAGTTAGCTATAATATACAAAAAAAATACAACTTTTGGCATGTGGTATGATACCATTAAAGAGTATAGTCAGATCTCGCCATTTTTTATTTCTAATAATAATTTCCTCTTAAAAATGGCAAACACTTTTTCCTTTCTCACGTTCATACTCAATTTGTTCCACAACAAAAATCCATAGTACTTTATACTTTTCTCACAGCTTTTAGTTTTACTTTTGGAGACTATTAGGTCCTCGGATCTCCTCAAACTGTATTGATGCCTTTTATACGATATCAATTCAGACATGTACTCCGGTAGCATACCATTCATCATTTTGTGTACAAAAATACAAACATTATATTTCATACGCTGTTCAATCGTCATGAAGCCAAGGGTATCCAGCATGTCTCTGATTCTAGTGTACCTATCCACATTTAATATCAGTCTCATCGCTCTGTTTTGCACAATCTGTAACTTTTTCAAATATTTCTTACTCATATTAATCAGAATAGATCCACAATATTCAAAGTGCGGTGCTATCATACTTTTATAAACAGTAACTTTGGCATAACTACTCAGTGCATATCTCATTCTACCAAGGCAGCTCACTTTGTGACTAGCTTTGCTAATAATCTGTCGAGCATGATCATCGAACTTCATATTCTTATCAATAATAACACCTAGATATTTAGTTTTCTCGATTTCGGTGATCCCAATACCATCAAATTTTATCTTACATTGCTCATCATTGAGTATTTTCCTACTATCATGAATTAACATAAATACTGTCTTTTTGAGATTAATTATCATTGAATTTTTTTTCATCCACTCTTTCAAAACATCAAGTGCGCTATTTAGACAACATTCAATAACCTTTGTACATTTCCCACTCTTAAAAATCATGAGATCGTCAGCAAACAATCTACACTCGCAACCTCTATCTCGTAGCAACCGAATTAAATCATTTATGTATAGTATAAATAACAGAGGGCCTAATTTTGAACCCTGAGGTACTCCGTATTCAACATTCAGTTTTTTAGATAATACATCATTTATTTTAGTTTGTTGACTACGATTCTCTAAATAAGATTTAAACCAATCTAATGCCTTGCCGTCAATACCATAATTGAATAATTTGTTTAAAAGTACTTCTCGACTAATGGTTTCAAAAGCGCGTTTAAAGTCAATAAAGACTACTCCAACCATATTTCCAGTATCTAAACAATCTCTCCAGATATTCAAAGCATCATGTAAAAGAGTTTCACACGAATGCTTACCCCGAAAACCAGATTGTTCTTTGTTCAATATGTTTTGTTTATCAATAAACTCCACCACTTGATCTTTAACTATTTGTTCAACTAACTTTTCGATGACCGGCAAGGTATTAATTGGCCTAAACTCATCAATTCTAACCGTATTTGCAACTTTTCGAGTAGGATAAATTATTGTATTTTTCCAGCACTGGGGTACAGTACCAGTACTCAGACTCACGTTGACAATCATTTTGACCACGTAAGGGTTAACTTCCCATAGTTTTCTCAAAACAAACCCTGAAAATAAGATATCACTATTTTTACTCTTTTTGATTGATTTAACATATTTAGCCAATTTTTCAAAATCTACCGAGGAAAATTCTTTCAATTTTTCGTCCCTTACACAGTCAAAAATCATTCCAGTATTACTATCTACATTTTTTCCTACAATTTCATTCACACTATTGATAAAAAATTTATTAAAATTATTTGCAAGTATCTCATTATCAACGTCGTCATTTAATAAATTCTTGAAGCTATTATCTTCTTTACTTTTACCCATCATTTCTTTCAAATTTTTCCACATTTTAGCAGAATCATGTTTATTACTGTCTATTTGTGACTCATAATATTTTTTCTTTTTGAGTCGAGTCATAGATACTATATTATTTCTTATATTTTTAAATAAATTCCATTGCACGCTACACTCTGATGTTCTAGCTTCCACAAAAGCTTTATCCCGAAGTTTTATACTATCTTTTACCTCTTTATCTATCCAAGGCTTAATCACTTGTTTTTCAAGATTTTTTTTACATACTAGAGGACAGCTCACATCAAATCCATTACTCAACACAACATTTACTCTCTCCATCCAATCATTTACATTAGTGCTACATAAATCAAACTCATTCAAATTGGTCTCAGCAAGACCATTATTGATTAACTCTTTTAATAAAACATCATCACATGTATCATACTTTCGGTAGTACGTGATTTCGTCATAACCAATATTTTTCTTACTGAGATCTTCCTGATTATTTAAATTTAATTTTATAGACACCATGAAATGATCAGTTATCCTTCTGTTATTCAGAACATGTGTTTCAATTTTGTCATTATTATCATTTCCAAAAACTAGGTCAATCAAAGTCTCAGATCGCATAGTTACCCGTGTTGGTTCGTTAACCAATTGTTTCATTCTTATGAGATTCATCTCTCTCTCAAGTTTTCTCTTAAATTGGTGCTCGTCATCACGAAAATTAATATTAAAATCCCCAACAATGAGTAGATTGCCACGATCCACCAAAAATTCACATTCTTTCATTAATCTATTGATAAATTCACTATGACTAGAACTTGGAGAGTGATAAATATTACTAACAATAAATTTTTCTTTACCAAAATCTATTTCCACACTACTCATCCATAAATTTCTCTCATTCATACCATTATCATAAAAATTTTCCAATAATTTAAACTTCAATTTATTTGAGACATAGGTAGTCACGCCACCTGTCTTCGCACTGTACGAATCAACTCTCACACCTGTATAGCCGGTGATATCAATTTCAGATTTCTCAACTCCTCCGGTAATATGAGTTTCTGTTAAACAGATGACAAGTGGGTTAACCTCCTCTATCACACACAACAACTCATCTTTATGTGATAAAAAACCCTCAATATTGAGAAGTAATATGTCACACTGAGTATACGACTCCTCTTTTAATTGCTATTCATCACAATATAATGTATTTTTCTGCGCTCTTTGTACCATTTTTTTAAAACACACACAATTTTCGTCTGTAGCGTGATGCTTTTCATCAATATTTTTCAATTTCAATTCATTAATTATCTTGACACAATTTATGCACTTCAAAAAGCCAGCATTGCAAGATTTTTCTTCGTGATCTTCAGAACATTTTCTACAAACCACTTCACTTTTACAATCTTTAGCAAAATGGTGAAAACCCCAACATTTGAAGCATCTCAATACACTCACACAGTCAAAAACTCTACATTTACTCCACCCAACAGTTATTTTCTGTTTCAATAATAATAATTTATGAGTTTCTGCGTCAACTTCAATAATTATAGAACCATAGTTTTTCCCATTCTTAACAAACTTATTCTTAATAGTCATTTTCATTTCCGGTGTGATCATTATTTCATTTTGGCCGATCATTGCCTGTATAATATCTTCATCACTGAGTTCAATAACCTCTTTCTCAACACTGACAATCTTAACTTTTGGTAATTTCTTTTGAGGGATTTTCACTTCATAATTCTCTCCAATCTTCTTTTTAAGTTCATCAGCAAGCTTTTCTTTCTGTGTAGCCGTTGAACACCCCACAATAACAGAACCATTTTTAGTCATGTTCATTTTTTCAATTCCAACAGCCAATTTACACACATTTGCACACTTTTTTACCTCCAACAGGGTTCTCTCATTATTTTGGTTTCCCTTCGGAATGACTATGACGTTTTCAGCCTTAGATTTGGACACCATACCAGCATACGTATTGATCAACTTAGAGTTACTTTTATCTTCACCTTTATCTCGAATGGCTACCGAACTGTCATTTTTTACAAAATTGTTATTTATAAAAGATTTTAATTTCTGTAACTCTTTTTTCACCGACATCATCACTGTAGTTTCAATTTGCTTTGCAAACACTGAAAGTTCATATTTCATCATTTTTTTAATTTCCAGTTCAGCATCCCCTTGCTCCTTCCTGATGTTAAGTAAATTCTCTAATATCAAATCAATTTTGTCATTCATGTCAGGTTCTTCTCCTTCCCAATCCTCCTCATAATTCACTCCTCTGGGTCTTTTACTCTTTCTACTATAATTTGTATTTTCAGAATTATCCTCATTAATTAACACCACTCTACCAGTACAATCCTGCTCCCCATTTATATCAGCAATTTTATGTTTTCTAGTACGACAACTACGATGAAACTGCAGACTACAATCCATGCACTCAGCACCTGGTACACCCAATTTTTGTTTACAACCCGCACATGTGCTCATTGTGAAAATTCAGATATTCTCCTCATTCAACAACAGCAATTTTGAGGTTAGATCACCTGAGTGACCTTTTTATACACGAGTTTTATAAATCAGACTGGACTCGGAGACAATTAATTAAATATTAAAAAGTTTAAAGCACTCAGCATATTATCAGACACTTTTCAGTCGGAATATCCATCTTTTTATAATCAAATACCATTAAAATTGGGGGAGCTAATTTTAGCACGTGTTCACAACGCATACATATACTCATACACATACTCATACACATACTCATACACATACTCATACACATACTCATACACATACTCATACACATACTCATACACATACTCATACACATACTCATACACATACTCATACACATACTCATACACATACTCATACACATACTCATACACATACTCATACACATACTCATACACATACTCATACACATACTCATACACATACTCATACACATACTCATACACATACTCATACACATACTCATACACATACTCATACACATACTCATACACATACTCATACACATACTCATACACATACTCATACACATACTCATACACATACTCATACACATACTCATACACATACTCATACACATACTCATACACATACTCATACACATACTCATACACATACTCATACACATACTCATACACATACTCATACACATACTCATACACATACTCATACACATACTCATACACATACTCATACACATACTCATACACATACTCATACACATACTCATACACATGAGTGTGACTGAAAAGCAGGTGGAGGGTGCTATTATCGACGGAATACCGCCGATTACAGCTGAGGAACTATTGCAGGCCTGTAGTAGAGTGGGCAACAACAAGGCCCCCGGTCTCGATGGTGTGCCAAATATAGCGTTGAAAGCCGCCATCAATGCAGCACCCGGCATGTTCCTCGAAATGTATAATACATGCATCCAGGAAGGTATTTTCCCCAGCAGATGGAAGCAACAGAGACTCGTGCTTATCGCCAAGGGGAAAAAGCCACCGGACGAGCCATCATCATATCGTCCACTCTGTATGCTGGATACGGCGGGCAAGATCCTGGAACGCATTATACATCAGAGAATTGAGGCAGTGGTGGAACCCCTATTGGCCGAAGCTCAATACGGTTTCAGACGACGACGATCCACGTTGGATGCTATAGACCTGGTGGTCAAAACAGCAAAAAAAGCAATCGATGGCAGGCGATGGAAAGGAGGCACGAAGCAGTATTGCTTGGTTGTTACCCTGGACATCAAAAATGCTTTCAACTCGGTACGGTGGGATCCCATCCTCGCGGCATTGTCGAAGCTGCAAGTACCGGCATATTTGCAAAAGATGGTAGGTAATTACTTTACTGACAGAGTACTCAGATATGACACAGAGGTTGGTCCTAAAACATATAGGGTGACTGGGGGGGTACCTCAAGGCTCAGTGTTGGGTCCTCCTTTGTGGAATATCGTATATGACGACTTGCTCAAAATAGCATTACCGGCGGGGGCCAAACTAGTAGCTTTTGCGGATGACGTAGCGATAGTCATCGTGGGCAAACACCTTTCCACGCTCCAGCTCATTTTCGAGAATGTTTTTAACAAGATACGACAATGGATGGACTCGATTGGGTTACAACTTGCGGAGCATAAGACTGAGGCACTCCTCATTACGAGCCGGAAGAAAATAGAGACAATTACACTGCAAGTCGGTGAGCACGAAATAATTTCCCAGCCCTACATACGGTACCTGGGAATTATGATTGATGCCCGACTTAGTTTCAGACAGCAAGCTCAACATGCAAGCAGTAAGGCAGGAGCAGTGAAGACTGCTCTTGCAAGACTTATGCCAAATATTGGAGGGCCAAAACAGAGGAGAAGGCTCCTGCTATCATCAGTTGTCACGTCGGTATTAACATATGGTATTCCTATATGGAGTGATGCATTACGAAGCCAAGCATCTCGGCGGCAAATTGTTCCAGTCTACAGGCTGAGTGCCCTTAGAGTGGTCAGCGCATACCGCACAGTATCGAACGATGCTGTGTGTGTCATTGCTGGGATGCTACCTTTTGAAGTGCTAGCGGAAGAGCGTAGGCGACTCTACACACGCAAAACATCAACTGAGCTGAGCTCAGTGGAACTGAGGACAGAAGAACGAAACCACAGCATCCAGCGATGGCAGCTGCAGTGGGACGCCTCGAGCAAAGGCCGGTGGACTCACAGACTTATTCCGAAGCTAGATGTTTGGCTTGACCGATCACATGGACAAGTCAATTACTACCTAACCCAGATGCTCTCAGGACACGGGTGCTTTCGGGAATATCTTCACAAATTTAAGCATGAGGATTCTCCGGATTGCCCAAAGTGTCCGAGAATGAAGGAAAACGCGGAACATGTTCTCTTTACGTGTCCGCGTTTCGACGTCCAACGAGCTGTATGGGAAAATAGCGCAGGCAAACCCATCAACGGTGGAAATCTTGTGGAAGTTATGCTGTCATCAGAGGCGGCATGGAACGCGACAAGCGACTTCGCAATGGAGGTTTTGCAGGAGCTGCGCCGCGAGGAGCAGTTGCGGAAAAATCCAGAGTAACCGGAGGATCTTCTTACCGTCAACGAGCGGAAAGGATTCGCTACTGAGGAAGCCAAGGCTATCGTCCCCTACACAACGAAGTATTGCTCAGCAGATGTTCCGTCGTGTTCTGGGGACCAACCGAACTGTATTGTACGTGACAAGGGGTATTGTCCTTTGCACGTTATGTTTTATTTGTTAATTCTGTAAGTTTGTTTAATAAAGGAAAAAGTAAGAAAAAGAGGAAGGAAAGAGAAAGAAGGAAGTGTGAGGAAGGAGGTTGACTTCCTTCTTTCTCTTTTTCTTTCTATTCAAAAAAAAAAAAAAAAAAAAAAAAAAAAAAAAAAAAAACTCATACACATACTCATACACATACTCATACACATACTCATACACATACTCATACACATACTCATACACATACTCATACACATACTCATACACATACTCATACACATACTCATACACATACTCATACACATACTCATACACATACTCATACACATACTCATACACATACTCATACACATACTCATACACATACTCATACACATACTCATACACATACTCATACACATACTCATACACATACTCATACACATACTCATACACATACTCATACACATACTCATACACATACTCATACACATACTCATACACATACTCATACACATACTCATACACATACTCATACACATACTCATACACATACTCATACACATACTCATACACATACTCATACACATACTCATACACATACTCATACACATACTCATACACATACTCATACACATACTCATACACATACTCATACACATACTCATACACATACTCATACACATACTCATACACATACTCATACACATACTCATACACATACTCATACACATACTCATACACATACTCATACACATACTCATACACATACTCATACACATACTCATACACATACTCATACACATACTCATACACATACTCATACACATACTTGGGAGAAACCTAACTCCCGAAACCAAGGGTGCCAAGGGTGGGCTCCCTATAACAGCCTACATATTAAAGAAGAAACCATGGCCAGTACAACCATTGGAAAAATGATTACGGTGCAGGGGAGGGATACCCCAGTACCGGCGGGTGAGAGTGCCGAAGCAGGCTCGAGCTCGTCGAGATCCGACTACTGCAGCCCTCAAGAGGTGGACCACTTGGCCTCTGATGGGTCTACTACCCCAAGTGAAGAACTTCTGAAGAAAAGGCAAGCTGAAATGGTTAAGATTGATAACCTTTTAAAAGACTTGTTGGAGTATATCACTCCGAAGGCAAACGTTCACAAGCACATTAAGTTGCAAGTCAATAAGATGAAAAGCAGTTATGACCGTTTCGTGGCACTTGACAAAAAAGTGATCCCACAACCAATGGTGCAGACTGCTGACGCCCAAACTTCACCTCACCTAAGTGGGGAGCCGAAGAGAAAAGATATCTCACCTCTGGAGGAGAGAAAACTTCCACGACAGGTGAAAAGAAGGAAGGAAATGACCTTGGAGAACTCTGAGACTGCAAATTCAACCGAGGCCACGGAGAATGACCGAGTAGTTCGAAACCCTACTATCCAGAACGTTACCTCGGATACGGGCGAAAGTTCCAGTTGGACAAAGGTCCAAAGGCAGGGAAAAGTGGCGAAGACACACCAGAATCAGCCTCGGACGAAGAAGAAAGCAGTAATCCGCCCTGATGCGCTAATTATTCGTCCCACGGGGAAGGATACGTACGCCGAAATATTAGGACGTATAAAGAAAGACCAAGGTGTCTACGCGGCTAGCTCATGCGTGGACAAAATCCGTAAAACAGCCTCCGGAGATGTTCTTTTAATTCTAGCGAGAGGAAAGAAGGACGAAGGTGTTGAGCTGGAGAAGGCACTAGTTGGAGCCCTCCAAAACGAAGCTAAGGTGTTCAATAAGGGACCTCAACAGGAACTCGAAATCAAAGACCTCGATGACGTCACTACCAAAGAAGACATACTTGATGCCCTGAGGAAAGCTGATGGCGCAGATAGTGATATCTCATTGAGTGCCATCAAGTCTCTTCGCAAGGCCTACAGAGGAACACAATCTGCTACGGTGGTACTCCCTGACGCTACTGCAAGAAATATACTGAGTAAGGGTAGTAAAATACGAATAAGCCTGGTATATGCTCGCATCGTGACAGTGGTAAGGCCCATCAAATGCTTCAAGTGTTGGCACTACGAGCATCTTGCCGTCAATTGCAAGAGCTCCATTGACCGATCAGACCTGTGTTACAAATGCGGCGAAAAAGGGCACAGAAGCGCCGATTGTAAAGCGTCTCCAAAATGCGTTCTATGCGTAGAACTGGAGCCCACGAAAGACAATGCCCATGTAACTGGTAGTATCAAATGTCCAGTCTACCAGGGTGCACTCCAGAAGATCCGTACACAGTCATAGTGCGGGTGTTACAGGTGAACCTGGCTCACTGCACCACAGCACACGATCTGCTGACGCAGACGGTTCGGGACCTGAAAATTGATGTTGCCGTCATTTCGGAACCTTACAGGAACCTATATACCCAAAACTGGGTTACTGATACTAGCAATAAAGCCGTCATTTGGTCCTGCGGTGCTCTGCCGCTTGAAGCATATGACGGAGACCAACAGTCTGGATTCGTTGTGGCCAAGGTGAATGGTATCTATCTTTATAGCTGCTATGCACCACCAAGCCTTTGCTATGAAGACTTCACAGCATTCCTGGATAGACTCGTCGTGGATGCAAAACAGCATTCCCCAGTGGCAATTGCGGGAGACTTCAACTCTTGGGCAGTCGACTGGGGCAGCAAGGAGACGAATCAACGAGGACGGGCTTTACTGGAAGCCATGTCGGCCCTAGATGTTGTCCTATTGAACGATGGAATCAAACCGACATTTCGCAGAGGACAAGCGAGCTCATGTATAGATCTCACCTTCGTCAGCAGCAGCCTGATGAAAGGAAACTGTGCATGGGAAGTATCCGAGATCTACACTGCCAGTGATCATCAGGCAGTACTCTGGGAGGTGTCGGTTGATTGGAGATCCGCACCCACACCGGAAAGAACAAATGGAGTCGGCTGGAATGTGCGAAAATTTGACATTGCCACCTTCCTTATGGCACTGAAGACTGCCCGATTAGACAGTAAGAATGCCACAGGGAAAGCAGACGAAACCATGCGGAGAGTCACCGACGCCTGCGATGCCACTATGCCCAGGAAATTTAGTGGAAACCGACGGCCACCGGTGTATTGGTGGAGCGGTGAAATCGCGACCCTCCGCAGGGAATGTTTCGCAGCGAGGAGAGCTTGGCAACGCGCAAGGAAGAAGTCCAACCCCGAAAGTCTCGAAGTGGAGTTTAAAGCCGCTAAGCGTAAGCTTACTAAGGCCATAAAGCTTCGCAAACGAGACTGCTGGAACGAACTGTTGGAGGAAGTGGAGAAGGATCCTTGGGGCAGACCGTACAAGGTGGTTATGACGCGGCTCAAGAGCCAGCCGATGCCATCACCAACCTGTCCTAGGCTCCTGGAGAGAATTGTCTCAGTCTTATTCCCCCAGCAAATGAGTGTGACTGAAAAGCAGGTGGAGGGTGCTATTATCGACGGAATACCGCCGATTACAGCTGAGGAACTATTGCAGGCCTGTAGTAGAGTGGGCAACAACAAGGCCCCCGGTCTCGATGGTGTGCCAAATATAGCGTTGAAAGCCGCCATCAATGCAGCACCCGGCATGTTCCTCGAAATGTATAATACATGCATCCAGGAAGGTATTTTCCCCAGCAGATGGAAGCAACAGAGACTCGTGCTTATCGCCAAGGGGAAAAAGCCACCGGACGAGCCATCATCATATCGTCCACTCTGTATGCTGGATACGGCGGGCAAGATCCTGGAACGCATTATACATCAGAGAATTGAGGCAGTGGTGGAACCCCTATTGGCCGAAGCTCAATACGGTTTCAGACGACGACGATCCACGTTGGATGCTATAGACCTGGTGGTCAAAACAGCAAAAAAAGCAATCGATGGCAGGCGATGGAAAGGAGGCACGAAGCAGTATTGCTTGGTTGTTACCCTGGACATCAAAAATGCTTTCAACTCGGTACGGTGGGATCCCATCCTCGCGGCATTGTCGAAGCTGCAAGTACCGGCATATTTGCAAAAGATGGTAGGTAATTACTTTACCGACAGAGTACTCAGATATGACACAGAGGTTGGTCCTAAAACATATAGGGTGACTGGGGGGGTACCTCAAGGCTCAGTGTTGGGTCCTCTTTTGTGGAATATCGTATATGACGACTTGCTCAAAATAGCATTACCGGCGGGGGCCAAACTACTAGCTTTTGCGGATGACGTAGCGATAGTCATCGTGGGCAAACACCTTTCCACGCTCCAGCTCATTTTCGAGAATGTTTTTAACAAGATACGACAATGGATGGACTCGATTGGGTTACAACTTGCGGAGCATAAGACTGAGGCACTCCTCATTACGAGCCGGAAGAAAATAGAGACAATTACACTGCAAGTCGGTGAGCACGAAATAATTTCCCAGCCCTACATACGGTACCTGGGAATTATGATTGATGCCCGACTTAGTTTCAGACAGCAAGCTCAACATGCAAGCAGTAAGGCAGGAGCAGTGAAGACTGCTCTTGCAAGACTTATGCCAAATATTGGAGGGCCAAAACAGAGGAGAAGGCTCCTGCTATCATCAGTTGTCACGTCGGTATTAACATATGGTATTCCTATATGGAGTGATGCATTACGAAGCCAAGCATCTCGGCGGCAAATTGTTCCAGTCTACAGGCTGAGTGCCCTTAGAGTGGTCAGCGCATACCGCACAGTATCGAACGATGCTGTGTGTGTCATTGCTGGGATGCTACCTTTTGAAGTGCTAGCGGAAGAGCGTAGGCGACTCTACACACGCAAAACATCAACTGAGCTGAGCTCAGTGGAACTGAGGACAGAAGAACGAAACCACAGCATCCAGCGATGGCAGCTGCAGTGGGACGCCTCGAGCAAAGGCCGGTGGACTCACAGACTTATTCCGAAGCTAGATGTTTGGCTTGACCGATCACATGGACAAGTCAATTACTACCTAACCCAGATGCTCTCAGGACACGGGTGCTTTCGGGAATATCTTCACAAATTTAAGCATGAGGATTCTCCGGATTGCCCAAAGTGTCCGAGAATGAAGGAAAACGCGGAACATGTTCTCTTTACGTGTCCGCGTTTCGACGTCCAACGAGCTGTATGGGAAAATAGCGCAGGCAAACCCATCAACGGTGGAAATCTTGTGGAAGTTATGCTGTCATCAGAGGCGGCATGGAACGCGACAAGCGACTTCGCAATGGAGGTTTTGCAGGAGCTGCGCCGCGAGGAGCAGTTGCGGAAAAATCCAGAGTAACCGGAGGATCTTCTTACCGTCAACGAGCGGAAAGGATTCGCTACTGAGGAAGCCAAGGCTATCGTCCCCTACACAACGAAGTATTGCTCAGCAGATGTTCCGTCGTGTTCTGGGGACCAACCGAACTGTATTGTACGTGACAAGGGGTATTGTCCTTTGCACGTTATGTTTTATTTGTTAATTCTGTAAGTTTGTTTAATAAAGGAAAAAGTAAGAAAAAGAGGAAGGAAAGAGAAAGAAGGAAGTGTGAGGAAGGAGGTTGACTTCCTTCTTTCTCTTTTTCTTTCTATTCAAAAAAAAAAAAAAAAAAAAAAAAAAAAAAAAAAACTCATACACATACTCATACACATACTCATACACATACTCATACACATACTCATACACATACTCATACACATACTCATACACATACTCATACACATACTCATACACATACTCATACACATACTCATACACATACTCATACACATACTCATACACATACTCATACACATACTCATACACATACTCATACACATACTCATACACATACTCATACACATACTCATACACATACTCATACACATACTCATACACATACTCATACACATACTCATACACATACTCATACACATACTCATACACATACTCATACACATACTCATACACATACTCATACACATACTCATACACATACTCATACACATACTTTATTCCCCCAGCAAATGAGTGTGACTGAAAAGCAGGTGGAGGGTGCTATTATCGACGGAATACCGCCGATTACAGCTGAGGAACTATTGCAGGCCTGTAGTAGAGTGGGCAACAACAAGGCCCCCGGTCTCGATGGTGTGCCAAATATAGCGGTGAAAGCCGCCATCAATGCAGCACCCGGCATGTTCCTCGAAATGTATAATACATGCATCCAGGAAGGTATTTTCCCCAGCAGATGGAAGCAACAGAGACTCGTGCTTATCGCCAAGGGGAAAAAGCCACCGGACGAGCCATCATCATATCGTCCACTCTGTATGCTGGATACGGCGGGCAAGATCCTGGAACGCATTATACATCAGAGAATTGAGGCAGTGGTGGAACCCCTATTGGCCGAAGCTCAATACGGTTTCAGACGACGACGATCCACGTTGGATGCTATAGACCTGGTGGTCAAAACAGCAAAAAAAGCAATCGATGGCAGGCGATGGAAAGGAGGTACGAAGCAGTATTGCTTGGTTGTTACCCTGGACATCAAAAATGCCTTCAACTCGGTACGGTGGGATCCCATCCTCGCGGCATTGTCGAAGCTGCAAGTACCGGCATATTTGCAAAAGATGGTAGGTAATTACTTTACCGACAGAGTACTCAGATATGACACAGAGGTTGGTCCTAAAACATATAGGGTGACTGGGGGGGTACCTCAAGGCTCAGTGTTGGGTCCTCCTTTGTGGAATATCGTATATGACGACTTGCTCAAAATAGCATTACCGGCGGGGGCCAAACTCGTAGCTTTTGCGGATGACGTAGCCATAGTCATCGTGGGCAAACACCTTTCCACGCTCCAGCTCATTTTCGAGAATGTTTTTAACAAGATACGACAATGGATGGACTCGATTGGGTTACAACTTGCGGAGCATAAGACTGAGGCACTCCTCATTACGAGCCGGAAGAAAATAGAGACAATTACACTGCAAGTCGGTGAGCACGAAATAATTTCCCAGCCCTACATACGGTACCTGGGAATTATGATTGATGCCCGACTTAGTTTCAGACAGCAAGCTCAACATGCAAGCAGTAAGGCAGGAGCAGTGAAGACTGCTCTTGCAAGACTTATGCCAAATATTGGAGGGCCAAAACAGAGGAGAAGGCTCCTGCTATCATCAGTTGTCACGTCGGTATTAACATATGGTATTCCTGTATGGAGTGATGCATTACGAAGCCAAGCATCTCGGCGGCAAATTGTTCCAGTCTACAGGTTGAGTGCCCTTAGAGTTGTCAGCGCATACCGCACAGTATCGAACGATGCTGTGTGTGTCATTGCTGGGATGCTACCTTTTGAAGTGCTAGCGGAAGAGCGTAGGCGACTCTACACACGCAAAACATCAACTGAGCTGAGCTCAGTGGAACTGAGGACAGAAGAACGAAACCACAGCATCCAGCGATGGCAGCTGCAGTGGGACGCCTCGAGCAAAGGCCGGTGGACTCACAGACTTATTCCGAAGTTAGATGTTTGGCTTGACCGATCACATAGACAAGTCAATTACTACCTAACCCAGATGCTCTCAGGACACGGGTGCTTTCGGGAATATCTTCACAAATTTAAGCATGAGGATTCTCCGGATTGCCCAAAGTGTCCGAGAATGAAGGAAAACGCGGAACATGTTCTCTTTACGTGTCCGCGTTTCGACGTCCAACGAGCCGTATGGGAAAATAGCGCAGGCAAACCCATCAACGGTGGAAATCTTGTGGAAGTTATGCTGTCATCAGAGGCGGCATGGAACGCGACAAGCGACTTCGCAATGGAGGTTTTGCAGGAGCTGCGCCGCGAGGAACAGTTGCGGAAAAATCCAGAGTAAACAGAGGATCTTCTTACCGCTAACGAGCGGAAAGGATTCGCTACTGAGGAAGCCAAGGCTATCGTCCCCTACACAACGAAGTATTGCTCAGCAGATGTTCCGTCGTGTTCTGGGGACCAACCGAACTGTATTGTACGTGACAAGGGGTATTGTCCTTTGCACGTTATGTTTTATTTGTTAATTCTGTAAGTTTGTTTAATAAAGGAAAAAGTAAGAAAAAGAGGAAGGAAAGAGAAAGAAGGAAGTGTGAGGAAGGAGGTTGACTTCCTTCTTTCTCTTTTTCTTTCAAAAAAAAAAAAAAAAAAAAAACTCATACACATACTCATACACATACTCATACACATACTCATACACATACTCATACACATACTCATACACATACTCATACACATACTCATACACATACTCATACACATACTCATACACATACTCATACACATACTTGGGAGAAACCTAACTCCCGAAACCAAGGGTGCCAAGGGTGGGCTCCCTATAACAGCCTACATATTAAAGAAGAAACCATGGCCAGTACAACCATTGGAAAAATGATTACGGTGCAGGGGAGGGATACCCCAGTACCGGCGGGTGAGAGTGCCGAAGCAGGCTCGAGCTCGTCGAGATCCGACTACTGCAGCCCTCAAGAGGTGGACCACTTGGCCTCTGATGGGTCTACTACCCCAAGTGAAGAACTTCTGAAGAAAAGGCAAGCTGAAATGGTTAAGATTGATAACCTTTTAAAAGACTTGTTGGAGTATATCACTCCGAAGGCAAACGTTCACAAGCACATTAAGTTGCAAGTCAATAAGATGAAAAGCAGTTATGACCGTTTCGTGGCACTTGACAAAAAAGTGATCCCACAACCAATGGTGCAGACTGCTGACGCCCAAACTTCACCTCACCTAAGTGGGCAGCCGAAGAGAAAAGATATCTCACCTCTGGAGGAGAGAAAACTTCCACGACAGGTGAAAAGAAGGAAGGAAATGACCTTGGAGAACTCTGAGACTGCAAACTCAACCGAGGCCACGGAGAATGACCGAGTAGTTCGAAACCCTACTATCCAGAACGGTACCTCGGATACGGACGAAAGTTCCAGTTGGACAAAGATCCAAAGGCAGGGAAAAGTGGCGAAGACACACCAGAATCAGCCTCGGACGAAGAAGAAAGCAGTAATCCGCCCTGATGCGCTAATTATTCGTCCCACGGGGAAGGATACGTACGCTGAAATATTAGGACGTATAAAGAAAGACCAAGGTGTCTACGCGGCTAGCTCATGCGTGGACAAAATCCGTAAAACAGCCTCCGGAGATGTTCTTTTAATTCTAGCGAGAGGAAAGAAGGACGAAGGTGTTGAGCTGGAGAAGGCACTAGTTGGAGCCCTCCAAAACGAAGCTAAGGTGTTCAATAAGGGACCTCAACAGGAACTCGAAATCAAAGACCTCGATGACGTCACTACCAAAGAAGACATACTTGATGCCCTGAGGAAAGCTGATGGCGCAGATAGTGATATCTCATTGAGTGCCATCAAGTCTCTTCGCAAGGCCTACAGAGGAACACAATCTGCTACGGTGGTACTCCCTGACGCTACTGCAAGAAATATACTGAGTAAGGGTAGTAAAATACGAATAAGCCTGGTATATGCTCGCATCGTGACAGTGGTAAGGCCCATCAAATGCTTCAAGTGTTGGCACTACGAGCATCTTGCCGTCAATTGCAAGAGCTCCATTGACCGATCAGACCTGTGTTACAAATGCGGCGAAAAAGGGCACAGAAGCGCCGATTGTAAAGCGTCTCCAAAATGCGTTCTATGCGTAGAACTGGAGCCCACGAAAGACAATGCCCATGTAACTGGTAGTATCAAATGTCCAGTCTACCAGGGTGCACTCCAGAAGATCCGTACACAGTCATAGTGCGGGTGTTACAGGTGAACCTGGCTCACTGCACCACAGCACACGATCTGCTGACGCAGACGGTTCGGGACCTGAAAATTGATGTTGCCGTCATTTCGGAACCTTACAGGAACCTATATACCCAAAACTGGGTTACTGATACTAGCAATAAAGCCGTCATTTGGTCCTGCGGTGCTCTGCCGCTTGAAGCATATGACGGAGACCAACAGTCTGGATTCGTTGTGGCCAAGGTGAATGGTATCTATCTTTATAGCTGCTATGCACCACCAAGCCTTTGCTATGAAGACTTCACAGCATTCCTGGATAGACTCGTCGTGGATGCAAAACAGCATTCCCTAGTGGCAATTGCGGGAGACTTCAACTCTTGGGCAGTCGACTGGGGCAGCAAGGAGACGAATCAACGAGGACGGGCTTTACTGGAAGCCATGTCGGCCCTAGATGTTGTCCTATTGAACGATGGAATCAAACCGACATTTCGCAGAGGACAAGCGAGCTCATGTATAGATCTCACCTTCGTCAGCAGCAGCCTGATGAAAGGAAACTGTGCATGGGAAGTATCCGAGATCTACACTGCCAGTGATCATCAGGCAGTACTCTGGGAGGTGTCGGTTGATTGGAGATCCGCACCCACACCGGAAAGAACAAATGGAGTCGGCTGGAATGTGCGAAAATTTGACATTGCCACCTTCCTTATGGCACTGAAGACTGCCCGATTAGACAGTAAGAATGCCACAGGGAAAGCAGACGAAACCATGCGGAGAGTCACCGACGCCTGCGATGCCACTATGCCCAGGAAATTTAGTGGAAACCGACGGCCACCGGTGTATTGGTGGAGCGGTGAAATCGCGACCCTCCGCAGGGAATGTTTCGCAGCGAGGAGAGCTTGGCAACGCGCAAGGAAGAAGTCCAACCCCGAAAGTCTCGAAGTGGAGTTTAAAGCCGCTAAGCGTAAGCTTACTAAGGCCATAAAGCTTCGCAAACGAGACTGCTGGAACGAACTGTTGGAGGAAGTGGAGAAGGATCCTTGGGGCAGACCGTACAAGGTGGTTATGACGCGGCTCAAGAGCCAGCCGATGCCATCACCAACCTGTCCTAGGCTCCTGGAGAGAATTGTCTCAGTCTTATTCCCCCAGCAAATGAGTGTGACTGAAAAGCAGGTGGAGGGTGCTATTATCGACGGAATACCGCCGATTACAGCTGAGGAACTATTGCAGGCCTGTAGTAGAGTGGGCAACAACAAGGCCCCCGGTCTCGATGGTGTGCCAAATATAGCGTTGAAAGCCGCCATCAATGCAGCACCCGGCATGTTCCTCGAAATGTATAATACATGCATCCAGGAAGGTATTTTCCCCAGCACATGGAAGCAACAGAGACTCGTGCTTATCGCCAAGGGGAAAAAGCCACCGGACGAGCCATCATCATATCGTCCACTCTGTATGCTGGATACGGCGGGCAAGATCCTGGAACGCATTATACATCAGAGAATTGAGGCAGTGGTGGAACCCCTATTGGCCGAAGCTCAATACGGTTTCAGACGACGACGATCCACGTTGGATGCTATAGACCTGGTGGTCAAAACAGCAAAAAAAGCAATCGATGGCAGGCGATGGAAAGGAGGCACGAAGCAGTATTGCTTGGTTGTTACCCTGGACATCAAAAATGCTTTCAACTCGGTACGGTGGGATCCCATCCTCGCGGCATTGTCGAAGCTGCAAGTACCGGCATATTTGCAAAAGATGGTAGGTAATTACTTTACCGACAGAGTACTCAGATATGACACAGAGGTTGGTCCTAAAACATATAGGGTGACTGGGGGGGTACCTCAAGGCTCAGTGTTGGGTCCTCTTTTGTGGAATATCGTATATGACGACTTGCTCAAAATAGCATTACCGGCGGGGGCCAAACTAGTAGCTTTTGCGGATGACGTAGCGATAGTCATCGTGGGCAAACACCTTTCCACGCTCCAGCTCATTTTCGAGAATGTTTTTAACAAGATACGACAATGGATGGACTCGATTGGGTTACAACTTGCGGAGCATAAGACTGAGGCACTCCTCATTACGAGCCGGAAGAAAATAGAGACAATTACACTGCAAGTCGGTGAGCACGAAATAATTTCCCAGCCCTACATACGGTACCTGGGAATTATGATTGATGCCCGACTTAGTTTCAGACAGCAAGCTCAACATGCAAGCAGTAAGGCAGGAGCAGTGAAGACTGCTCTTGCAAGACTTATGCCAAATATTGGAGGGCCAAAACAGAGGAGAAGGCTCCTGCTATCATCAGTTGTCACGTCGGTATTAACATATGGTATTCCTATATGGAGTGATGCATTACGAAGCCAAGCATCTCGGCGGCAAATTGTTCCAGTCTACAGGCTGAGTGCCCTTAGAGTGGTCAGCGCATACCGCACAGTATCGAACGATGCTGTGTGTGTCATTGCTGGGATGCTACCTTTTGAAGTGCTAGCGGAAGAGCGTAGGCGACTCTACACACGCAAAACATCAACTGAGCTGAGCTCAGTGGAACTGAGGACAGAAGAACGAAACCACAGCATCCAGCGATGGCAGCTGCAGTGGGACGCCTCGAGCAAAGGCCGGTGGACTCACAGACTTATTCCGAAGCTAGATGTTTGGCTTGACCGATCACATGGACAAGTCAATTACTACCTAACCCAGATGCTCTCAGGACACGGGTGCTTTCGGGAATATCTTCACAAATTTAAGCATGAGGATTCTCCGGATTGCCCAAAGTGTCCGAGAATGAAGGAAAACGCGGAACATGTTCTCTTTACGTGTCCGCGTTTCGACGTCCAACGAGCTGTATGGGAAAATAGCGCAGGCAAACCCATCAACGGTGGAAATCTTGTGGAAGTTATGCTGTCATCAGAGGCGGCATGGAACGCGACAAGCGACTTCGCAATGGAGGTTTTGCAGGAGCTGCGCCGCGAGGAGCAGTTGCGGAAAAATCCAGAGTAACCGGAGGATCTTCTTACCGTCAACGAGCGGAAAGGATTCGCTACTGAGGAAGCCAAGGCTATCGTCCCCTACACAACGAAGTATTGCTCAGCAGATGTTCCGTCGTGTTCTGGGGACCAACCGAACTGTATTGTACGTGACAAGGGGTATTGTCCTTTGCACGTTATGTTTTATTTGTTAATTCTGTAAGTTTGTTTAATAAAGGAAAAAGTTAGAAAAAGAGGAAGGAAAAAAAAAAAAAAAAAAAAAAAAAAAAAAAAAAAAAAAAAAAAAAAAAAAAACTCATACACATACTCATACACATACTCATACACATACTCATACACATACTCATACACATACTCATACACATACTCATACACATACTCATACACATACTCATACACATACTCATACACATACTCATACACATACTCATACACATACTCATACACATACTCATACACATACTCATACACATACTCATACACATACTCATACACATACTCATACACATACTCAGACACATACTCATACACATACTCATACACATACTCATACACATACTCATACACATACTCATACACATACTGGACAAGGGGGCGGTGCTACGCTCTGATTCGCTCATTTAAAAATTGAGTAACTCGGTGGGGGGGCCTCGGCGAGAAAAGTGGAAAAGGAACTTTCGTCTCCAAATTTTGCCCTCTTCCCACCCTCAAATTTAGAGTGCGCAGTTGCGGGACACCCTGTATATGTATGTGGGTTTACGCGTACGTATGTGCCCACAATTTTTGGACAACGATGTCTGGGAAACGAATCACCCTAGTGTATCATTTTGTTTGTACTCGTCTTCATGCAGCTCAGACCTGATGAACCTTTGACAGAAATTCATGCACTAGTTTTCGTTTTTTTTAACACGAAACATCAAAATCGCCGAAGGTTTTTATCAACCGTTTGAACGAAGGAAAGTTATGATTAAGCTACTCAATATCGCAATTGGAGTGTCTCCGCGCACCTTAGCTTCGATCAACATTTGATTCGCTTCCATCTAGTGATTTATTAGTTATTGGTTGATTTTGAGTACCGCGAGGTTTTAATGAGTTTTCAAACTCTCATATTCAGCCTAAATCCGAAGATGTCCGACTATCACTGGCGCATGCGTGTTTGTCCGCTATGCACACGGGGGTCTGGAGGCGCGATGCCCAGTGTGGTTGGTCAGTACGTCACGTGACATAGCTGCAGCTAGCGACACCTGTTGTATCCAATATTCAAAATTTCATCATTCCTATTTTCTTCTGAAACCATTCTTTGAACATTTAATTGACGTGTCGGAAAATTTAGACATAGCAAACAGAAATTACAAATCGCAAGGTTTTGTTTGTGCTCTCAACGGGGACAAAAAAACTTGCATCCCACGAGTTACTTTTTATATATCATATATTTATATTGATCATTTTTGGGTTGTATAATTAGTCTCCAGTGGAATGATGGAGAAAAATGGATTTCCTAATCGAATTTTGCTCGATTACGCAGTTTTTCCAGAAATTATTGGAGTGCCACGTAAAAACTTAATCAATTCATATACAATAATATGAAATTCGTAGATGCTCGACGAGAAGATGGCGGACAGTGATGGGAGACGCTATGGTTATTGGGCAACTCCGTGAGTGTTTTGGTGGATAGTGTGGAAAAATGTAAGAAATTGAGTGGAAAAGAAGGGAAAGTGTGGACGGGAAAATGGAGAAAACTATGGAGAGTGAAGAAATAGGAAATGGTAATGGAGAAAGGCAGGAGGCGTGGTTCGGGGTTCGATGCGTGGAGAGAAAAGTGGCGGGAAGGTTGCAGTAAGTGTTGGAAGTGTAAAGGTGGCAAAAGGTCTCAGGATTATCAAGGATTGAGTAGTGAAAAAGAGGGCGGTTGTAAATAACACTGTATCAATGACGTTTTCCTCTGCAAACCCTTAGGGCAGTCACGTAAATCAATGATTGATTGATGATAAATGATCCATAATACCTAGATGATAGCATTATGGATCAATGATACTTATAACATAATGAACTTTACTAGATGAATACATTTTGATAAAATTTTAAGAGCTGAACTTTGAAGTTACCCCGTATCCCATACACAGGAATCCGATGTGTTTGTTGGTTACGAGTGAACCCACAAGGTCTGGTCGTTTTCGATAGCAGCCTATAATCGATTGTGGAGACTTGATGGAAAAGTTCCAAGATTCCATAATCGCACAAGAGTGCTGAGAAAGACCACCGTAGATTTTTCATTGTTTCTCCAATCGAGTTGGGATGATGCGTTGAATAGCAATGTTCATTTTACGGAACTATGTTTGAGAAGCTTGTACGGATGCGTATGCTAATATTGAAGCACAATAGTATCAAATCGAATTTTTTCTGCATTAGTAATGGAAGAAGTAAGAGGAATAGAAAAATTGCTCGGGAAAGAAATGTGTTATATCCAGAAATAAATGTATTTGCAGCATAAAATGTAAGCCGTCAGGGTGCTGTCGATGTTGGGCTTACGCACTGCGCAACTGGCTACTACGGATTCTGACATTCGTTTTCTATAGAAGAATATCAGTAGCAGTATACTCGATTTTCTCAAACAGCCTTTCAAAGAGAATCACCTCCGAAGAAATTGGAGATAACGGAGGCTGTGTGATTCACACGCAGAATTCATTTGCCCATTACAATTTTCTTCCAGGTGGCTTTTGTTCCCATCTCTGCATAGTTTCTATACAAGATATAACGGTACTTACTGAATTACAATGTTTCAAATATTAGAAATAGGCTGTCTTAATGTGATTTGCGTTAATTTTTTTCTTATTGATAATCAGCATCAGTTTCCGGGCCATCGGGATGGAAACATAAGGTGTATTAGATAACAAATCCGATCAGGAATATATCTCGTTGGACTATTTAAGATCGTTATTCCGGAAATAATAGGCGGGTTAATCGTTTATTACGTTCAATATTGCCGATGGTACAACGGTTGAACGACACTTCCGCTTGTGGGATTACAGATTTTTTTATGGACAATGTTCAATATGGTAAAAATAAGAATATTACTGATTCAAAGGGTTTCGTCGGGTTTGATGGAGAAGGAGGTAGTGGAGGTCGACAGGTGGCAAAGGGACCATGAAAGCACTTACACTCGCGGGATAGCACGAACAGTACTACGCGCATTAGCTACGGAGCAATGACACAGTTCCGCCACAAAGTAGGTTCTTTATGTCGAAACTGGAATTATCTCGTTCATAACCGATCACGCATATCAACTACAGAGGATACGTATATAGTAAGCCGATAATGGAATTTTGCGCATACACCAGTGTAGAGGTGATGTTACATAAATACCTCATTTTAGAATATTTAACGCCCTCCGACTGAGGTCAGACTTCTTCTACACTATGCAGGGCATTATCGCGAAAGAAGCGGCGTTGCATGTCATCACATATTTCATTAGTAGATATTTGAATTGGCTACGTTTTTATGCAACAAATCATCAGGAGTAGTAAAGAATCAGTTTCAACTAGAATGGAATGTGCTCCCCCCCCCCCCCCCCCCCAAAGGCAAACAAGAAAAACACTCAAAACAAGTGTTGGAGCTGCCGTTCTCCTCATCATGGGGTCCCATCTCGGTTTGGGGACACCTCCCCCCTTCCTTCCGCTGAGGTGTGATTGACGTCACACGGCATATTATTCTTGTGGAAAATTTTGACCTCCCACCCCCGCCCCGTTTTAGTGCATTGCTTAAGAATACAATTTGGGGTGGACTAGGCTCTTCCGTCCCCCTCCCTCCTACTGCTGAGGTGTCAGTGATGTTACAGGGCATGGTTCCAGGATGACTGGCGCCCTTACGGAGAATTTTCAAAAACATTTTCACAGACTGTGATAAGGAATATCTGCGGAAAAATACCAGCCCACGTGGTCGATTGAGTAACACTGTTATTCATCGATCAACATTATTTTAATACTTTGAAATTAAAATGATTTAATATGTAATTCAATGTCTAATTGTAATTTAATATAACTCCTTAAGTACGGGGTCTATACGTGGTATAGACTCCTGTGGTATTAACTCCGTAAGGACGGGGATGCAGAGCTTGTTCTATCGACCGGATCTATATGTCCTATAGACCCTTCCCGTGATTGATAAAAACGAATTTTCTCCTCGACTATGATAGATATCGCAATTCTGAAAATTATCCCATGAAGTCCATGAGTTTGTCAACACAATGCAAGTTGATTTTTTTTCCAAAACATTTTTCATATTTTTTTCTAATACATCAACATTACGGAACTAAATTTCATGCCAGATGCATTCCAACCTCTCGATTATCGGGAAAATTTTCATAAAAAATTTTGAAATTTTTACCAAACATATTTTGTAAGTGCCTCTGGCAGATGGGGTGAATCAAATTTGGATTTGATGAATCACTGATGTATTATTTGAAAAATTCTGAGAATCATCGATCACGGTAGACAGTTAGAATATTCAATTACAATAGGTCTTAAAAATCCTAGAAAAATATGAGTAAAGAAATACCGTACTTTAAACAACTTTTTGGTGAAGAGCCAGGATCTCCATTAAATTTTAATTCATAATTTTCTGATGTTATGTATAGAGATTATCGTGTATCGAAGAGTACATACGAATCGACAGGAGGCCGCCGGCTAGTGCGGACACATCGCGCGGTATCGGCGCCGTACTTGAGGGTTTAATTAAAATTAAAAGTGTTTTTTTTTCTAATAGGGTGTGTTTTAATAAGTGTTTGCGATTACACGTGGAAAATTCGACCTTGGTAAGTTTACATTTATTTAATTATAATAGCAAGAACGATCAAAAATTTAAAAAATGTACCACGTGTATGCGCAAAACTGTTCTTCGTATTTTTTGACATGGTCAGTCTCGCGATTGAAGTCAGCATTATTATTTTGCACACGGACGTCAAGGCAAGTGAAGGATAGATCGCTATTTCACAACCAAGTGCACTATCATGTTCCAAATATATTTCACGAAGAATGGACTCATTGTGTAGATATGATCGAGCTGACTTATGGGAATGTACTCTCCTTTTTTCATTGTTACCAATACTTTACACATGGCGCGCCCACTTTTGAACGATTCAGGGTTGCCGAATTGCCTTGCCCTAAGACATTTACATTGAATTGCTAAATGACTCCAGATTATCAAAGTGTTCCGCTTTCATTTCACTCATCTATTTTATTTCAAATGTAGAATTGCTTATTGATTTTACATCTGGTACAAAAGCGGGCGCGCCATGTGTAAAGTATTGGTAAAAGTGAAAAAAGAAGAGTACATTCACATAACTCGGCTCGATCATATCCACAAAATTCTTCGTTAAAGATATCTGAAACATCATAGTGCACTTGGTTGTAAAATACGGAACTATATTTCACTTACTTTTGCGCCCGTGTGCAAAATAACAATGTTGACTTGAATCGTGAGACTAAATATGTCAAAAAATGTGTAAAACAGTTTTGCGCATACACATGGCGCATTTTTTTTATTTGTGATAATTTTTGTTATTACTTCATTGTTCTTTGCGTCTAATCGCACTTTTATTATTTCGATCGCCAGATTTCTGTGACTATAATATGTATACATAATTGGACCCATGTGGCCACAAACATTTTTTAATTGACTGTTAATTTACCATGATCTCACTCGATTTATTGAAGTTCAACATACTAGAAATATTCAATTGCTTTGTATCTATTATTTATCAAACCTCTTCAAACATTCGTTTGTTTAGTGGCGGTGAAAATAAATCGAAAATATCAGGTCGAGGCATCAATGCCCAATTTTTTTTCTGAACTTTTCATAAAAAATAGGAGTGAAAACCATCAGATACTTTGTATCGACTATCAATGGTCTTCAAATCATCTTTAATACCGACAATAATTCATCTTCAATGAGACCTTGAGAAATCTATACAAGGGGTCCTAATGGAATGGATCTTGACCCCAGTTACGGTATGGCGCACCGTTAATTTTTACGGCTGAGGGGTAGCACATCCCCAAGTACTTAGCCTACAATGGCACTAATTAGAAAAAATTAACCATGTACTTATCTATACATCGTTTGCAGATGATTGTGCAATGTGCATAGAAAATTTGGAGTATGTAGTTAGCGGACCAAAATTAAAAATTGCTCGAGTAATGTTTAAAACCCGCTCATTTCATGGCAAATCGTTTATGCATTATTGAGTCAGTTAATTTATCCTTCGTATCAAGTAATGACAATTAAATACATCTGGATTATATATTGCATATATGCGTATAGGCTAGAAGAAGGAGTGGTATGATATATTGCAAAGTTTATTGGAAAAAACTGGGAGAATATGACGTTTATGAACTTCCCGAGCTTAGGGAAGTTATTATTATGGGTCGGAAAATCGAAATTGGAAATTTCCCGGATGGGGCACAAACACAACTTCCCGATTTGGTACTGTAGTACAGCATGAACACGCAATCATTGTGATGGCCAAACTCAACAATGATATCAATAATTATAATTGCGACTGATAATTACTGCACACGATCACTTTAGTTCGATTTTTAAACCCATAAAATTATTTAAATGGAATTCGTCTGCCTGGTTACCCCGCATCTACCGTTGAACATACTTAGTTATCCCGCTCTTCGACATTTTTCCAGCCATTGTCGACATTTTCACTCGCTAAGTATATTCTAGTTCAACTCGCGATATGTGCTAACCTATATTGAAAAAAATCATATTGAATGTGCATTTCTAACTTCTCGATCTAGCGGAAGTTATTGTAATGACCCTGAAAACCAATATTCGAATTTTCATGAAATTTTCATTTTTCTCCATGTTTGACACCATCCTGATGCGTTTCGTGCAATATGTTCGTATGTGTGTGTGTGTGTGTATGTGTGTGTGTCTGCATGTGGACAAATTTTGTGTTCACGGTTTCTCAGGAACTAATGCGGAAATTCCAAGTTATTTTTTTTTATCGAGACGTCTCAATGGTGCCCAGGTCTGAAAGGAATGGTAAACTGAAATAACAATTCCTTCAATTGTTTTAAACAATTTCAATTGTTTTAAACGTTGTATTGCAAAAACCGTGGGAGATTCGGAACAACGAATGTTGTTCCCCACATGAAGATACATATTTATTGGTTAATGGCTTTTTATCATAATTACGCTAATTCAGGAGATATCGCTTAATTAATGAACTTTCCGATCTAGATAAGTTATTTAATATGTCTCACCGTTTCATGGGATTTCTGACCATCTCAGACAAGTTTTAACAAGATTTATGTGTTTTTTTTTTTTTTCACTCTTTCTCTATTCGTATTCACCCACATAACCGCTGGTAGGCATTACTTCATGGGCAATACTACGGATCAGAGTACCCACCCATTGCGGCTGGGGCCGACTTCGCCATTTCAGCTCATCGTATTTCTAATCACAGGGTAAACCTCCAGAAACCCCTGTGATACGATGGCGGGCGTCTACGATGGAACCCTCCCTCCTCCCCCGCGCGACGGGTCGCGTTCGGTTCCGGCTCACGGTCTCACGTCATGGATACCGCCGATAGCACACACGGAATGTTCCTGCCATCGGTCGGAGTCCGTGAGAAAATATTTTTCAGAAACAATATTTTGCAGTGAGCGGGAATCGAACGCGGGACCTTTAGAATAGTAGGCAGACACTCTACCCACTACACCAAAGCTCCGTCGAAGATATGTGTATAAGATTTATGTGTGTGTGTGTGTGTGTCTGTGGGCATGAAAACTTTGTCGAACGTTTCCTGAAGAACCAATGCAGCAATTTGGGTTTCTTTTTTTCTGATCGATGCGTCTCCGTGGTGCCCATGCCGGAAAGGACTGCCAAAGTGGAATAACCATTATTTCTATTGTTATTAACAATTTCAATTCTTTATAATGCTGCATGTCACGAAATATCATAAAAAACCAAAAATGTGTCCAGTAAATGTTGTTCCTCATAAAAAATAGTATATTTCGATACAAGTGCGATGAGGTGTTCACGAGTGCGAAGTTGGCGGCGCGAGGCGAAGCCGAGCGCTACCAATCACACGAGCTGAAACACCCCATCGCACGTGTGTCGAACGATAGTTTTTGACAGTGATGTTACGTTCTACGAGTGCCGAAATAGTTACTTTTCGACACGAGCTGAACGTAGCAGCAATGTCGGAAAAAATATACAATCAATGTTGTTCCTTATATAAAAAAAATGTCTCATATGTGACTTTTTTTCTTATATCTCAAACGAGGCAGGAGATGAAGTCTTGAATTTAACAAAAGAAGGTATGGTCGTCTGAATAATAATTATTAACTTCTCGGAGGGGAGTTATTGTAATCACCCCGAAAATAGAATTTTCATCGTATCTTCACGTTTCAAGGTCTCCACAAGACTCCCCGATCATTTTTACGATGATGTATGTGTGTGCGTGTGTGTGTGAAGGCGTCTGTCCGTGGCGAAAAATTTTATTGAACGATATCTCGCGAACGGACGATGCGAGCGAGGTGCTCAATAGCGCAATCGAAGCGTCTTCTTTCAACTTACAGCTGATTAGATTTTGGGGGAAATTGGTGCAGTATATATATCGTTATTAACACTTTCAATTGTTTATAATATTCTACTGCATAAACTATTAGAGGTAGCATAAAATTTATATAAGAAAAGTTGTTCCCCATATAAAAATACGTATTTTATGTAGAATGACTTTTTTCGATAATTTGCATAAATAAGGAGGTATGACCGTCTCAACAATTATGTCCTAATGAGTGAACGAATGAACACAGCGCTGTCACGACGGTCCCAATCGAAGCGTTTCCGGGCAAAATCAAGCCGATTACACTTTGGATGGGATTCGTGCAGTATATGTAGGGTTATTAACAATTGTAATTGTTTACACTGTTCCACTGGGGAAAATATTAAAGTTATGGGGAAACTTCTTAAGCGAGAATTATTCCTTGTATGAAAATATACCTTTTATATACAATGACCTTTTTCCTGAATTTGCATAATTAGGGAGGTATGGTCTGCTGAGTAATTTAACATACGGGAACAATGCATTTCACCAGGGTTGTTCCTTATACAAAAATGCACATTCAATGTTAAATGACTTTTTTCGATAATTTGCATAATTTTGTAGCTATGGCCGTCCCAACAATTATGTATCTAATAACTGAATGAATGAACTCAGCGCTGTCATGAAGGCCTCAATGGAAGCATTTTCGTGCAGAATCGAGCGGATTACATTTTGGATGGCATTCGTGCAGTATGTTCAATGTTATTAACAATTGCAATTGTTGATACTGTTGCGCTGGGTGAAATATTAAAGCCATCGTTTGTATTGCGGCTGCATCGTTATTGGCGACTCACTCCGACTCAAGTGACGCGCATAAGTCGCAGCCTCAGGCTCACCATGCGTCTACTCAAATATTCATAATTATCTGCTTCATAAATGAGCCAGTTTAGAATTGTCAAATCTACGACTGTTCATTATGATACTAAGAGGGGTCACACTGATTAACTAAGGTATATTGGAGAAGAATAAATTTAGTACGCTGTGCTGAAATACCAAATCGGGAATTTTTTTTGTGCCCCAAATGAAGCACACACATGCTCACACCACTAGTTTTATTGAGTAACGAATGAAAACACTCTCGACATTAAGGTTGCAATCACCGGATTTCTATGGAGAATGGAAGGTCACAGCGTCGAGATGGAATTGGGGCAGTATCTACATTGTTATTAACAAATTCAATTGTTCATAACGGGCTACTGCATGAACGAATACAGTTCACGGAAAAGTTATATAAGCAAACTTATTCGCCATGGACATATACACATTTTATATTGAATGACTTTTTTTGCACAATTTATATAATGAACGAGGTATGATAATCGGAGCCCTCATTCAGGTAATGAGAGAACGAATGAAGTCGTTCGACGTATTGCGATCGATTATTTTCATGCAAAATGGGGGGTTAAATCCTTTGGATAAAATGGGAACAGTATATACATTGTTATTAAAAATTGAATTGCTCACAACGCCCTGTTGTTAACAACGCAAAAACGGGGAGAGATACAGCCGAAAGTATGAAATGGAACTTATGCGGTGAGTGGAAATGCACTTGATAACATTGGGACCTTATGGAGAGGCAAAATTGAATTTTTAACTGCCTGATGTAGGGAAGTTATTGTAATCACCCCAATAATGAAGTGTCTGCGAAATCGAAAACGTTGACTTTTCTCGACGTTTCGCATCACTCTCACAAATTTTAGATGAGGGTTCTGTGTGTGTGTGTGTGTTTCTTTTTAGAAACAAAAGACAAAGGAGGAAGCCAACCGCCTTCCTCACGCTTCCTTCTCTCTCTTTTCTACCTCTTTTCCGTACTTTTTCCTTTATGAAACAAACTTACAAAATTAACAAATCAAAATATAAAGTGCAAAGGACAATAGTCCTTGGCACATACAATACAGTTCGGTTCGGTTGTCCCCAGACCACGATGGAACATCTGCGAAGCAATACTTTGTTGTGTAGGGGACGACAGCCGTGGCTTCTTCAGTAGACAATCCTTTCCGGTCTTCCACGGTAAGAACATCTAAGGTTTAGAGTTTTGAGGTATGTTAGTGACGGGATTTAGATTAAATGAATAGGGAGAGTACCGAGATAAATCATTGCTAAAATAATAACGAGCAACCGGTGCTCTTCCTCCCCAATTAATAGTTCTTTCTGGGGAAACCAGGAAAAGTCGAGGAAAATCGCGCTCCCCCGCGTGGGAAAGGGGTTTGGGAAATTCCAGTTAAGGTTTTTGGGTTTTCACATAAGGTTGGAGTTTCAAATCGATTTCCCCGGAGAAACAATCCCCAGGGATAAACTCCCTAAATTTCCCTAGGTAAATAAAGGGGAAATCATCTATTCCCCATCCCGTTAGGCTTGGGATTCAGATCCCCGTCCATTAGGGGAAACAAGAATGAAGAAAATACGATAAGACGAAACGGGAACATTCAAAATGTTCCTGCGCTCCCTACTCGTTCGGAGAACGTGTGCTGGTGGCCACCCCGGCCGCCCGACGGCGCCACGCTACGGGGTAGAAATACGTGACTTCCCCCTCCGTAGCAATAGGTTGCTAGGGAAGAACGGGCCAACTGGCAGCCATTTTAGGCAGTCGCTGCTAACCTACCGCGTAGCCAATTTGTTCCTTGTGCCGTTTTCGCGTGTTTTATGTGCAAAACGACTTGGGATCACCTCGTATCTCTACATGGTAAGTAGAAACATGGCTAATTAATGTGATTAGACTTGCGAGTGTCCCCGGACAAGTCAAAATTAGGGAAAATACGTGGTTGTTCCGTCGGAAAATCACCACGCTCCGCGCTGCGGAAAATATCATACAAATGCTCCGGAATCGGCCAAATACCTCCCAATTATCCCTCCCGAGTGGTCTAATTGATAATTGGGGACGAATTTGCAGTCATTCGGTATAAAATTGAAGTGCGCGAGAAGTTCAGTTTCTCAAGTGATGAAGAATGCCATGCTGGCATATCCCTCTTGCCTCAATTCTTAGCAATTCCGCGAAATAAATTGGAAAATTTCGGAATTACGAAATTAGCAATTCGTCAATTTTCGATTTTGATAAAACGCGAATGCCGGCGTAATTCTGAGGGTCGGATGCAATCAAAAATTCCGACTAAAACATTCCATTAAACAAAATGGCGCCGTTCTGGACGAATTGCCCGAGACTTACGTAATAAACATGACTTTGAGAATTCACGCGCTTTTTGGGATAGTTTGAGTCGAATCTGATAATCTCATGAAAACCGGGTACAATTAGCGGACGCGCAACAAAATGGCGGACGCGTTATGATGAGATCTTAGATTCCGGGTGGGTATGGGTGATGAATTGATGCTAATTTATTGTAAATGGTTGAAATCCAAGCTCCCTATGAGAAAACATTACCGATAATCACCAGTCGGCGCTACCTGAACTTGGATTTTGGCACCATGCTACCTAACTCTTGGTCAAAAAACGGGTTTTGCATCCCCAGGCCATCGAGCTACCCAGCTCCTGAGCTCTGGTGCTACCTTTCTGGGTTGCGACCATCGTCCAAGGCCCAGACCATGATTGCCTGGACTTTGGTATCCACGCTACCTAACTTCGAGCACCATCAGTAGAGAATCCCATGGTGCCAGCCCTAGCTAGACTCTGGTACCATGACATCCAGGTTTGGTAGGTGCTGGTATTCTTGGGTACCAGTGCTCTCTAAGCTCCCTGCTGCTGTTACCACCTGGTACCAAGGCTTCTGTCTGATCCTGACCGAGAAGACACTTGGTACCGATGCTCCATGATCTCGTTGGTGGTGGTACCACCTGGTACGAAGCCGTTCCATGCCGACCGATGGCGCAACCACTTGGTACCAGCGCTCCCTAAGCTCGCTGGTGTGACTACCACCTGGTATCGAGCAATCCTGGCCTTAGCGGTGAAGAAACTGCTTGGTACCAACGCTCCCTAATCTCGCAGGAGCTGCGACCACCTGCTACCAAGCGTTCCTGACCTTATTGGTAAGGGAACCACCTGGTACCAGTGGTCCCTAGGTTCGTTGGTGATGCTACCACTTGATACCAGGCTTCCCCCCGTCTTGTGGATGCTACCACCGCCTGGTACCATCGTTCGCTAGCTCGGCTGGTGCTGCTATCACCTGGTATCAGTGTTTCCTCGCTTTGCTGTTACTGATACGACCTGGTAGCAGTGCTAGTCGTGCCCTCCACGGTCCCGGCGATCTGATTCCACCGGACGAGAAATCGGCTGGCGCCCTAAAACCTGTTTTCTGGTTGGATTGAGCCTCTGGTTGGTCGGGGAGTTGTTATGGTGATGGGTTAGCTCCATTGAGTTTCCGGGAATTTAGGACACCCGGGACGAAAGTAATGGTTCACCTACGGATTTGTCGTTAGGGATTTTGAAATGTTGGATTTTGTTAAGTTTAGGTAGGAAAACCGTTACAATCTATAGCATCCAACGTAAATCGTCGTCGTCTGAAACCGTATTGAGCTTCGGCCAGCAGGGGTTCCACCACTGCCTCAATTCTCTGGTGTATCAAGCGCTCCAGGATCTTACCCGCCGTGTCTAGCATACAGAGTGGACGATATTATGACTTTTTTCCCTTAGGAAGACGTACGAGTCTCTGTTGCTCCCATCTGTTGGGGAGATACCGTCCTAGTATGTGTGTGTGTATTGAAAATTTGGAATAAATTGAACGCTATCACCTCAATTATGAGTGCTACAAAACACTCATACAACAGAAGGTTCGTTTCTACATGGGGAACAATTTTTATTAACTTGTTTCAGTGATACCAGTTTTTGGTCATAGGAGAGACGAATCCATTGAGCCGTTTACGAGGAACCGTTGCCTCAAACATCACTTACATATGAACCCACACCCACCCACACAGAACCCTCTTCTAAAACTTGTCACAATGATGTAAAACGTCGAGAACATTGAAAATGTTAGTAATGGAAAAGATCAGGGTACCAGACGATTGTCTAGGGGTGGCGAACTCATATTTGTTTATTCGCATTGAATAAATTATACGTAAGTATAGAAACGATAACGTGATTAAATTCGCAATCTACAAACGATTTGCGGTGAAATGACCGAGGTTTAAACAGTAATTGAGTAATTTCTAATTTCTGTCGGTTAACTACGGCTCCCTCTCTCTCTCTGCAAGTATAAACATTCACATTTTTTTGGTCTCCTGCTTGATTAAAAATTCTCCGAACTTCCGCCCTCGGGCGCTTTTTTTGTAGGTGTTGCAGGCGCCTATCTACAACCGATCGTTAGACGTGTTTTTCCTTCCACTTGGTTGCAAATTCGAGTAATTATCACACTTTGGACATTTTCGGGCATTGGATATAACCTTCAATTGTACTATTGCTGTCTCTCTCTGTCGCTGAAACCGCTCTGTTCTTCTGGCCGATAACGGCGGTATCTACCGCATACAGAAGCAGTCACGTCCTAGTACGTTGAGAAACCCCGTCCTGCAGGCAGTTATACGTTCTACTTTACCGACATCGGGTTTGTTTCTGCTACGATGGTTAGGCGTTTTATATATAATAAGTATATAACTTATTATATATAAAAAATTTTCCTTCCATATCACTCAAACGAGTGCGACAAAGACACACAGGTCGAGCACGAATGCCCGAATAAAGAAGAGAAGGATTATCCAACGTGGTAATATGACGCTTTATGTATGGAATTCACACGCTCGACCTGTGAACGCATTACATGACGATTCCTTTTCATCCCCGTTCAAATAATATAACACACAATTCTGTTAAAAATAATTATAGTATATTATCATCCATATTTTCTATAAATATTAGAACAACAAAAGGCACTACAACTCGCAGGACAGGGCAACCTTAAAATATTATTTCAAAACAAAATTCCCTGACACCGTGAAATACCAAATGATGAAATAAGAGCACCCAGATTGAAACTGCAATCAATCATGAACCCAATTATAAAAATTGGGAAATTAAACCAAGTCAGCACTGTTTGACCATACCAAGCAACAATTAACCAACCAAAAAAAAATTGATAAATAATCAAATCGAGAGCACTTGCAAACGAAGCAAGCTACCTTTCCACCAATCAGACTTATTATGAAAGAACTCAGTAGACTTTAAAAACCCACCCATATCTCCAAAAACTTCAGACTTAATCAAGTGCTACACTGAATAACAACCTGGTAGTATAAGATCACGGACTCGATCTGACGTTTCCAACCTCGAGAAAAATCTTATTTAAAATCTGAGGCAAACCGGCAATAAGCCCAGTATTATAACCTCCACCACCGGAAAGTGGAGTGTCATGAAAAAGATCTGGTACTGGTAAAAAAAAATGGTGTGTCATGAAGACACGCGATAGAAGTGGAACTGAATGATTGGATCGGCAAGGATTATTTAATTTTCTATGTTTCGAGGGAGAGGAATCATTTTAATCACGTGTCAAACACTTCTTGATAGTAAATATTAATTTATTCATCATAGTAATTATACTTTTTTCAAGATACAATAATATTAGTATGAATATGATGAATTAAATCTCAATCAGCTTCACCTTTATTCTCTGGTAGACTCTTCATGAACGAAATGATAGGTTTGTGGTAACTAAAATAGGTGATGAAGACTCTTGACTCCAAATTTTCGATGTAACGTGAGAAAACTGCATCGATCGTGGTACCATGGCGTGTAGTCGATTCAATTGGTGAATTGTTCATTTCCAATGACAATTTCTGTTGCAAGAACTGAATTAATGGCTTGCAATCCTCTGAAGCAAAATTAACATTAAAATCTCCACCTAGAATCATAGGTATTATGGCCAGCTCTACTCCAACTTCTGCAGCCCCCACTGGAGTATACGGCAGCAAGTGAAGGTGAATAAACTCTATTATTTTCGCCATCTTCTGATTTGGTGAAATATAGAGTGCTATAAGCATAATCCGCTGTCCGCTTTCTGTGCGACATTCAGCTGCACACATTTTTCCAACAGATGACAACCCAATTGAAAGCGATTCTAGTTGTTTCAAGTTCAGGTCTATATTGGGTGTCATGATGTTCGTTCCATGAGCAGTATTGCAAAGTATTGCGACATGCCCTGCTCTCACATTATGTCTGTTGAACTGTACGACACAATTAAAATTGGGAACATCAATTTCTTGATCGTTTTCCTTCCACGTCTCTGAAAGTATCAATATATTAGACCGTAGAATCACCGGATCATTGAAATCTCCGCTATGAGCTCCTAAGCTTTGGCAATTGAGGGTTGTTATTGATAAGCCTGGTCTGCGGACGAACTCTTGGAGAATGTCAGTCAAAGTTATCAATGGATTTGTTGCTAATCTTCTAAATTCTGATTGTAGCTTGTCCATTGATTGAGCTTTTTTCCGTCCATGATAAAATTTGTTCTTTCCATCCTTCGCAACGATGTCCAATCCCTGTATACTTATGACACGGGACAAGGCTACGTAAAGGAGTTGTTGTGAATGTGTCTTTTCGTATTCATAGACGATTTGATTAAACGTACCACCTTGAGACTTGTGGATAGTAATAGCACACGCTGATACCAATGGCAGATGATTTCTTTTGACGAAAATCGGTTTATCATTGTTCATATATAGCGTAGAAGTTCTTCGTGCAATGGAAGCTGCCGTGTGGCTGATGTTGTTTGCTTGGATGAACGCAGCAGCTTTTCCCCGGATCTTCTGCCCCGTCTTTGGTGAATCTGGAAATTCCAGCCACACACGAGTGACTGCCCCTGCCTCATCAGTTTCGATATGAACTAGTTTACCAACTGCGCCGTTTGCTAAACCATCCGAGACATCCAGATTGGTTGTTATTATATACCATTTATCTAACACCAGTATTATCTCGTAGGGCAGACCTCCAGTGTCTATTACCGTTTTTTTATGCAATTTTTGTCGTACAAATGATTGTTGCTCAGCATTATGGCAGCCGGTGAATACATCAGTAGCTATTGAGACTGTTTTATTCTCTGCAGAATTAAGAATTGTCAAATTGTATTCGTTTACAGCATTATTTGTCAAATATAGCCGAATTCCATGTGGACAAAGACGATCTGCTTCCTCTCTTGTATAAAAACGAGATTCGATTAGGTGTATCTGTTCTTGATCCAATTCTTCGCCATTTCCAATTTTAGTTAATAAAGAGGAGAAATCAGCATTCGCTTGTCTCATGACTTTATCCAGTTCATAGAACTTCAAGTCACGCCAAAGTGTTGGTGCTGCTATGCGTCGTTTTGTTGCTTGATAGATGGGTGTAGCACGCACTGGAGGTAACTGACGCAAATCACCTATGAAAATGATATCCATTCCTCCAAAATTATCTTGGAAATTTCCTGTTATTTGTTTTAACCGTGCGTCAATTTGAGACAGCAATTCCGCTCCTACTAACTGACCTCATCAATGAGTATAATTTGGACGTATTTGAAGAGCATTCTGTACTGTTGAGCCACTTCCATTGATAATGGTAATAGTTTGGAAAGGGATATTTTCAATGCAGTGTGGATTGTCGTACCATCAATTGCTATTGCAGCCTTTCCTGTTGATGCACATGCGATGTAAGCATTGCAAAAACCATCGTTATCTGTGAAGCGGTTGTAAATTTCCATGAGGAGTCTAATGAGGAATGTCTTCCCACATCCTGCTGGCCCAGTGAAGAAAACTTGGAGTGGTGATTGGTTTGATGAGAGGAGATTAGCAATCACATGCATCAAGAGTGCTTTCTGCCTCTGATTGGCCATTCTCATTAGTTCATAAAATTGTTCATTAGACATTAAATTATCCCTCTTCTTTGCGATAGCACCCAGTTTGTTAAGTGTTGCTAACCGCAGATCGTTGTTCATTATGTGGTCAGCGTTATATAATTCTTGAAAAGAATTTGTTTCAGGAAAAAGGCGACCTACGTTGTCTCCTTCAGTATCATCATCTTGATTTAATTCATCTTCACGACACAACTCTCGGCATATCTCGATGGTTTTCTGGATATCTAAATTCGATGAGAATTCTTTATGTCGCTCCAAAATCAATATTTCGTTGTCGTCGTAAATCTGTATGAATTTAGTTTCTGCAAGAATTTCATTTTCTTCGTCTCGGAATGGAATATACAAAGTCACCATTTCCAGTTTGTCTTCATTGAAATCATCAGCCATGTCGTAGTTTCTGTACCGAATAATCCGAAGTTCTTTCCTTCGTGTCCTATTCCCCTGATTATTCAGTGTGTAATGAGCAACAAACTGGGCCAAATTGACATCTTCTAGCTCTTCAGGTTTCTTTTCGTACTTGTCAAACCAATTTTCTTTCCATATGTTTGTTGCATCATCATCAGCATCCATTTCATTGAGTTCTTTCTAAATTCTTTGTCTTTCGATCGGCCATATTGTTGAAATATAGGTAACAACTGAAGAAGACTTTGACATCGGTTCACGCAGAAGATACCAGCAGCTTCCTGACTGGTAATTTCGACAGTATTTAGCATGTCAACGCTCATTTTCCTAGTAATTTCGACAATATTACTACTCTCGGACACTAAATCTAACTTCGGAAGATGTGCAGGGATCGGGGGATATACAAAGCCATTCAATTTCGACAATGTTGGAATTTTGTCTCTCCTCAAAGCCTGGCGTCAGCTGGTGCATGCCAGCTCATTATTACTTCTGAATTCTGGAAATTTTTGTTGAATACGCATTTCATTTTCAACGGATAGAGTCTTCAAGTCATTTTTAAACCATAATCTATCACATACACAACACGTAAAACCGAATGGATTATTTATAAAATCACGGTGAAAGTTCTTATGTGCAGTTTTAAACTCATTAAAGTCTGAATATTGTAATCGATCACCACTATGTACATCACAATCAGGAGGAGGATGAGTCGAAGTCGTTGCTAATAGTTCATTCTCTGGATTATTTACACTATCGTCCACACTGTCACGGAAGAGGTTAGCACGTGTTTGCCTCCGTTCCCTGCTATCTCGTTCAATTTCAGTTCTACTTTTTTTGTGTTTTCTATTCTGATCAATTCCTTCACTCGCCCGTTTTTTCTCCCGCCACGTTTTTGTCCTTTCTGCACCCGACTTCGGCATATTTGCACAAAACTCTCGATTTAAGTAATGAAGACACGCACAAAAACAAAATACGTTGCTTATGATCACTGTGTTAGAAACCAACAGCTGTTTTCCGCGATCGCGACGCCGCCTGAACGCAGAGAATGACATGAAAGACACAAAGCCTTCCGTCTCATTCTCGCACGATACACGAAGGCCTCTCACTCTCGCCCGATAGACGAGACGTAAGGTAGTCCGTCTCACTCTCGCTCGATTCCCGGAGGCCTCTCACTCTTACTTACTACGTTAGAGCGAGCGTCACCAAAAAGGTTGCCGATCGAGATTTCAAAACCCTCCCATAAGAAGTTTCACTTCAATAAATTATAAAAAGTGACTTATAAACGCTAATAAAGTTTGTAGGGAATGGTGCCAGGACTAAATAACGCAATAGAAAAATAACACAACACACACCGCCCTAAAATGTGCACTACCGCACCCGAATGTGGAGGTTCCAAGAGGGAATGAGTTCGAGGAGGTCACCACCCTAAAATGTGTACTACCGCATCCGTGGTTATGTTAATGGTGATATCATTGAACATTTGCGAGGAATTGGTCAGAATATTAAATTTTGAATACGGTGGTTCTTCATGCCCTCGGGGGTGGCAGGACTAAATAACACGATACAAAAATAACATACCACACAAAATAAACACATGGACAATTGGACACAACGACGATTGGGCACAACGACAATTGAATACACGGACAATTGTACACAGGGACAATTCAACACGAAGAAAATTGAACACACAGACAGTTCGACAGACAGTAACTAAATTACATTAGTGTGTTTCGTGTGGCTTTTGTGGTCCCTATTACCTCACAAGTGTGAGGTTTACCATATATAGATATACTTGAAGAGTATATCTATTTTTCAAGAAATACTGAGAGACTATTACCATTTCGCAATGTTTCGCCCTCAGTTTCTTGTTTTGACCGGTGGTGTTACATAGGCATACTTGAAGAGTTTATCTATTATTCAAGAAATACTGAGCGAGCATTACTATTCCGCTATTGGGTAATCAGTGTGTTGTCAACGTTGTGGTGGATCACATTGGTGTTCAAAATGCCGCTTTCATTTGTTACAAGTCAAAAAGGGAAGCGTCAATTGACTGCAAACGGCTTTATTTATAATTTTTTACGTGAGTGTCGAACGAAAGTGCAATGGCGATATGTTGAGTATAAAGATGTGAAGTGTAGAGCAATTGCTGAAACGACTTCCATGCTCAAAACAGGTATGCATTCCAGTATAATTTTGATCGTTGTTGATATTTTTGGCGAACGGTTTCTCGTAAACTTTTGAAATCGTTGATTTTTATGCTTTCGAAGTTATTTTTCTAATTTCATATTTGATTCTTCGAAAAAAAAATTAATGTAATTCATTAATCCATGTAATTTCAATTTGATTTGGGTTGAATTTGTTGTGCCTTTTTTATGTGTTACTTTTGTTGTGTGTTATTATTGTTGCGTTGTTTTTGTTGTGTGTTATTATTGTTATGTGTTATTTTTGTGTGTTATGTTTTATTTGTGTTATGTAGTGATGGAACCCCTCCAGGGATTGCATTATTTTGTATTGGATGTATCTGAATTTTTATAGAAATCGTGCTTATAGAAAACATCATAAACATACAGCTCACATGAATATACACTTTATGGAGAAAAACTGGAAACATATTGCAGTTTAATATTCTCTCACCAGCGCGAGAGGCAGACAAAAAGACAAGCGGCGCCACTCTAGAGCCAGAGTCCTATCAATTGCGCATGCCCAGCGCATCTTTCGATTGGAAGGGATACGCATCGTAACCAGGGTTGGGCAGGTAAGATACCTCTAGTAGAATATTGAGTTTTTTACATGTAGAAAAGTCGGTAAGATAGTGTATTTTACCGACGAGGTTTTCTACCGTTCTCTACCGCGTGTGGGGCCATCTTCCGTTGCGAAAAGTAATTGCTGTATTTTGGCGGGTTCGAAAGACAGGGGTTATGTTTTACAGCGTGGAGACCAGGGATTTATCGCCAAACTGGCCATTTTGCCATGGGTGCCAGCCATGCCTTCTTCATCTTTTTCTACCTTTTCAATTCCTTCAATTGACGGGACGAGCCATCATCATATCGTCCACTCTGCATGCTGGATACGGCAGGCAAGATTCTGAAGCGCATAGTACACCAGAGAATCGAGGCAGCGGTGAAACCCCTGTTGGCCGACGGTCAACGTCAATATGGTTTCAGACGATGACGGCCTACGTTGGATGCTATTGACCTCGTGGTGAGAACAGCGAAGAGAGCGATTGAGGGCGGACGATGGAAAAGAGGTGCGAAACAATACTGTGTGGTTGTTACTCTGGACGTCAAGAACGCTTTCAACTCGGTACGGGGGATTCTATGTTGGCGGCATTATCGAAGCTACCGGCATATCTCCAAAAGATAGTAGGTAATTACTTCCCGGACAGTGTTCTTAAGTATGACACAGAAGTAGGCCCTAAAACATATAAGGTGACTGGGGGTGTACCTCAAGGCTCAGTGATCGGACCCCTTCTGTCGAATATCGTGCACAACGAAGTGCTGAAACTGGCAATGCTGACGGGGGCAAAGCTGGTGGCTTTTTTTGATGACGTGGTTATTATCATCGTGGAAAAACACCTATTCACGCTTCAGCTCATCTTTGAGAATGTGTTTAACAATGCATATACGAAAATCGATGGATTCGATTGGTCTACAACTTGAAGAGCATAAGACTGGGGCACTACTCATTACGAACCGAAAGAAACTGGAGACAATCACGCTGCAACTCGGCGAGCACGAAATAACTTCCCAGCCCTATGTACGGTACCTAGGAATTATGATTGATATGCGACTCAGTTTTAGACAACAAGCTCAACATGCAAGCAGTAAGACGGGTGGAGTGAGGAGCGCCGTTAGAAGACTTATGCCGAATATTCGAGAGCTAAGTCAGAGGAGAAGGCTCTGGTTATCATCAGTTGTCACGTCGGTATTAACATATGGTATCCCTATGTAGACTGAAGCACTACGAAGTCACGGCAGCACGACGGCAAGTTGTTCCAGTGTACAGGCTGAGTGGCAGGCGTATACCGGACAGTATCCAACGAAGCGGTGTGTGTCATTGCTGGGATGATACCTAGCGAAGTTCCAGTGTAACCCCAGCATCAAGCGATGGCAGCTACAGTGGGATGAGTCGAGCAAAGGCCGGTGGGCTCATCGACTTATTCCGAAGCTGGATGTTTTGCTCGACCAATCACATGGATAAATCAATTACTACCTAACCCAGATGCTCTCAGCACACGGGTGCTTTCGGGAATATCTTCACAAATACAAGCATGAGGATTCCCTGTATTGCCCAACGTGTCAGAGAATTCAGGAAAACGCGGAACATGGTCTCTTTGCGTGTCCGCGTTTCGACGGCCAACGATCTATATGGGCAAATAGCGCAGGCAAACCCATTAACGCTGGAAATCTTGTGGAAGTTATGCTGCCATCAGAGGCAGCATGGAACGAGACAAGCGATTTCGCAATGGAGGTTCTGCAGGAGCTGCGCCGCGAGGAGCAGCTTCGGAAAAAGCCAGAGTAAATGGACGATCTTCTTACCGTGAACGGCCGGAAAGGATTCGCTAGTGAAGAAGCCGCGACTGTCGTCCCCTACGCAATGAACTATTGCTTCCCAAATATTCCGTCGTGATTTGGGGATACTGAGATATAGAAGGTTGTCCTTCTACTAGTTTAGGGCAAGGGGTATTCTCCCTTGTTTTTTCTTCATTTGGTTCTTTCAATTTTGTAAATATTTTGATGTGTTTTCAATAAAGATTTTGAAAAAGGGAGGAAACAGAAAGAAGGAAGCGTGAGGAAGGAGGTTGGGTTCCTTCTTTCTCTTTGTTTCTTTTAAAAAGAAAAAAAAACACCCACACACACAGTATCGGGAAGTTATAGATGCGACCCGTCTAGGGTCACACTCATTTCCCATTGATTAAATATTCTATAACTAACTATAAGTAGTTAAGCCGCAATCACCAATCCTGTTTTTTATAAAAATACCTGATTAATTGCACAATAGGATAGTCACAGGATGAAAGGAAAAATATCGATTTCGGGGCCATTACAACAACTTACCGCAAATCGGGAAGTTAATAATGTAATTGATAGGTATAGTCAAAATTATAAATTGCAATTATTACTATTTCAATACCTCTAACATCAACTAATACCATCAAATGAATGTTGTGTCTTTAACTAGTTATCAATTTCAATTTCTAATTAAAGTTTTCTAATTTTCCCGGCGTCATTTACCGTCTACGTTATCCCCCCCCCCCTTGGTGACGCGCATGCGCATAGCGCTCTTCTCTGGATTTGTGGCACTGATCTCTATAATAACGTTACTATAGAGATCAGTGGGGTGGAGGAATAAACAGCGCCACCACAAACCCAGAGAAGTGCGCGTCGCCAAGGGGGGGTGGGGTGACGTAGACGGTAAATGATGCCGGGAAAATTACTCACATCATAATCGTCCAGTTTACGTGACGCACCGGTACTTTCTGAAAATTTCAGGAGTGACAGGAATGTTTATGTTCTAACATGCAAAAAATGAGTTGTGTTTATTCTGGAAAAGCGAACAAGAAGAATCAGGACCTATCTTTTCATCGGTGAGTACATAATTGTATTTGATCAATGTCACGTAATTTCCCAAAGACATTCATTTTTAATATGAAAAGTAGCCATTCAAATATTCCTGAAGTTGGTCATTACGGATGAGATTTCGAAATATATATATATAATCAACATGCTCAACTTTTGATGGACTATCGAAAAGATAATTCCACTTTACATGACAGAGTTTCCAATAACTGAATAATCTCTGATCTAGATATTGACTTCAGACTAGATATGATTTCCAATCTGATTGCTCGACTATAAATTATTGATGTATAATATAATCACTTGAATATTCAAGGATCAAAGACTTTAATTAAAAATTGAAATTGATAACTAGTTGAAGAGAGAAAACTCATTTGATGGTATTAGTTAATGTTAGACGTATTGAAATAGTAATAATTGCAATTTATAATTTTGACTATACCTATTAATTACATTATTAACTTCCCGATTTGCGGTAAATTGTTGTAATGACCCCGAAATCGATATTTTTCCTTTCATCCTGTGACTAGGGTTTCAAGTATACCAAAATGATACCCAACAAATTTTGAATCGATGCCTGTGTGTGTGTGTGTGTGTGTGTGTGTGTGTGTGTGTGTGTATGTATATGTGTGACTGAAATTTTGATCCTAGGTTTCTCACGAACGAATGAAGCTATCGAGAGCGTCAATATTGGAATCGAAGCATTTTCATGTAACTTAGAGGGGATTAGATTTTGGGTGAAATTGGTGTAGTACTTATATTGTTATAAACAATTTCAATTGTTCATACCGCTCTATTGCGAAAACGGTTCAAGTTAGCGGAAAATTTACGAAACCAAAAATGTTCCTCATGGAAAAATCCACATTTAATGTCTAATGACTTTTTATCATAATTTGCATAATTAAGGCGATATGGTCGTTTAGAAAATCATGTACATCATACTTGAGTAAATGACAAACAAATAGAAAACTGAATCTGTAAAAACACGGTATGTGTGTGTGTTCAAATCTCCCTATGTTTGTGTGTGCCCAAACTTATCCTAGCTTTCTCAAAAACTAATTGAGCGATCGAGCTCGTTAGGATTGGAATCGAAGCGGTTCCAGGTAACTTAGAGAGGAATAGATTTTGGATGTAATTGGAGCAGTATTTATATTGTTATTGACATATAATATTGATATTTTCTGTTATTATTGCATACATATAAAATTTTCAACACCGCACAGAATAAGTAAAACACTCGGAACTTATAAAACTACACCAGTTATGACAACTCCAACAATTGTCATACTTTTGAAAACTAAACCCGGATCGATATCGCAAATATCGAGATTCGATTTTAATCCGTTGTTACAATTTTCGCCACAAAATACCATAACGTTTTGCATATCAGAATTTTCCGAGATATTTCGACTCTAACGATGTTCATTTATGTGTATGTATTTTCTTGAATCTATTTTAATAGAAATAAATAGAGATAGAGACTACAATTGTCAGCGAAGGCGCGGCTGCGCGCGCATTTCGGCGTGCCAAAATTGCGAGATATATCGATTGTTTATCGATATCAGATGTATCTCCTTTTTATGATAGGAACATATCAGGAGGTGAACTAGACTATAGTTGGCGAGTGAATATGTCGACAATTGTCGGAAGGATTTCAAAGAGCGGAAAAGTACAGACGTAGAGCGGGTAACTAGGCGGACGAATTCCAGTTGAATATTTTCATGGGGCTTCACAATCAAACAAAATCGATCGCGCGCAGTAATTATTAGTCGTAAGTTCAATTATTGATATCACTGTTGGGTTTGCTCATCACCATGGTGGCGTTCTTATGCTGTGCTGAAATACTAAATTCGGAAGTTTTGTTTGTGCCCCGTATGGGGTACACACATTTGCACACCACTAATATAAATTTCTAATTGCTTATTTTTTTCTATGCATAGATTTTCCAAAGACGAGCGATTGGCGAAGATCTGGCTGAAAAATATGGGAGATAGCCAGTTCGTGCCTAAAAAGGGGCACATACTCTGTGCAAACCATTTTGCAAAAAATTGTATAGATTTGCGGGACTTCACGACAAGGTTGCGGAAGGGTTCCGTCTGTGTAACTTTTAAACATAATAAAGAAAACATATCCTTAACTAGCGGAGCAGAAGTCCTGCACGTCAATAAACGTAAGTTATTTACAACTTTCCAAGGAACTGACTTTTCTTGTGTTCAAAGGCCCCTCAAACCTGTTGCTTTAGTACATCTACTATAAAAATAATCTCAATAAAAATTTAATTAATAATTTTTGTATTTTACGGAGAAAACTGGATGACAGCAAGGGTTAGCAAATAGTGGCTGGAGAGCGTTCCATCTAGCATATCGCGAATAGAAGCAGAAGGTAATTTTTCAATCATTGTGAAAGAATTCCTAAAGTATTGAGCATAAGACTAAAGTTTTCTTCCCATGTTCACAGGTCGACGTCAGGAAAAACCACTGGCACGGATGGAAGTGATTTCCCACGACTATACATATGCAGAGTCTGCAGAAGTCACCCAACGTACGTTGGAAAATGCAGAAGCGAAAATGAAGAAAATGATGAGAGATACGAAGACGCTTCAGCAAAAGACATCTCGATACCAGAAGAGGATTGAAACATTTAAGGAGATCGTTACTACCAGGATTGGGTAAAATGGTCACTGCGATCGAAATTGATATATCCTTGCCTAATTTACCCTGTTTTTCCTATGTATTTTTACATCGATAGTATAATGCCTCGATACAAATTCCTTTGTGCAATTGATCAGTTATTTTTATAAAAAAACAGGATTGGTGATTGCGGCTCAACTACTTATAATTAATTACAGAATATTTAATATAGAACATTTAACAAGATTTAATAAGTGTCAATTTTAGTTCAGCTTCGTCTAGACGGATTCAAGACAAGTAAATATAGGAAAGTAGCTGAAAACCGATTTCTGCAATGTTTCTGATGAGTTGTATCCCTTGGAAATTTACTAAAGAAGTTATCAACTACTCTCAGTAACCATGCGTACCCCTCCGATCGACAGATGCGCTGGGCATGCGCAATTGATAGGGCTTTGGGTCTAGAGTGGCGCTGCTTGTCTGTTCATCTGCTTCACGCGGTGGCTAGCCGATCAGCTATCCAGTTATATAGAGATCAGTGTCGGACAGGGACTGTAACGGCCATTGGGGGATGACCGTTAGGAGCAACCTTAGGGATCTTTAGAAAGATTAGGTGAGGTTGGGGATTTTAGGCATTTTAGGTCCAATAAAAAAAAATTGGCGCTCCAGGAAAGGGTTTTGCGGATAAAATATTCGGGTGGAAGGCTGCACAGGACGAGTGCAACCGTTGTTCCTGGCAGATTGCCAGGTTGCGTAAAATTTTGGGGTACGTTTTAGTTTTTTTATATTGGGATTAAGTTACCGAAAAACCCAGTTGAAATGGATCCAGAGATCCCGAAATTTAAGGGGGAAATTCGCGTGAGGGGGTTTTTCCCCGATTCCCCACTATCGATCGATTGAATCGATCGAAGGGAGGGCGAAATTTTGGAGTAGGCTACTCACCCGCAAGCGATAGGTCAGTACTTTGCTTGGGAATCTAACCCGGTGCACTTGTTGATCCAGTGCTTGTGTACAAAGTGCCATAAAAAAAAGAGGACGCCACAATGCCGCGAAAATCGGTTCCTGGGGGTTCCTATTGAGACCCCATTCAGATTGTAATTTGATGCTTTTGGGTAAGTTCGATGTTAGAATGAAAGGGGTTTGTGCATGGTCCAATTGTTTATAACAATTGGTCAGTATAGCCAATATTTCATAGTAGCATTGAGCGGTTGCTGGGGTTATCCATCGTCTACTCGTCCTCGACAGAGGTTAATTCCGTACCCGTTAGTTGATTATCAATTAAGGGTCTCTTTTAGGGGGCATAAGACTACGGCGGATGAAAAATCATTGTGATATTGGGTGATTGTTCAAATGGCATGAGATTAATAGTAAAACGATTTGTTAAGTTGGATTGTATAATCCCTTCTTGTTAATTCGGGTGTAGTTTGATGTATTATTCTAAAAATTGTTAATCCTCATTTTGTGCTTTTATTTTCATTGATAACTGACAGTTACTATTTGTTGTATTCTTGATTGTAATGCGTATACTGATTCAATAGTGAAACAAGTAAGGACAATGTTTGGTCTCATCATTGTTATTTATAGTTTCTGCGTTAATAACTATTATCGACCACCTAATTGACCCGTTTTCACCAGATATCTACCCCTCTCCACAACCAACCCTCTAAGCGAATCGGCAACCGTGACCTTTTGTCTTTCAGCCTAACCCCTATAAGTTATAGGAAAATGTGTTCAAGTTTCAGGTTATGTTTATCTGTTTTGATAGTTTCGGTAGAGAAAACAAAAAACTATCTGGCGCCCAATTTTAGTTAGGGATTCTGGTAGGCTGAGGGCAAAAAGGGAGAAGGTAAGATGCATTTTAACCCCCCTGAAAAATGTCACGATACAGGACATGAGTCATTTTTTTTGTAGAGTTCAAACACTCCACTTCAGGAATTTTCCCGTTTTTGCTTCCGAATGGAAGCATTGCAATCGGTCAATTTTCACTTTCGCTAATTATGCTTGTAAATGATATATAATAATTTGAAACGTAAAAATACGAGGTTTGAGCATAGTGTCTGTGCGTATCAATTTTTTCGAAAATCTTCACTTACAAAATTGAACATACAAAGGACTAAATTCTGAGGATAAAATCTGAAAAAATGTCAGTTATTGGTATTGAGTACGTCTAGCTGTGGGCGCAATTTCAGTGAAATCTGCCGGTAAGTTTCTCAGAAATCAATTTTTTCCTTTTTCCATTCGATTGTTCATATCTCTGAAACTAATGAATATTTTTTAATTTCTTTTTCATCAAAATATGCGTCTCAACGAGATCCAGGGAATGGTCGAAGAACATCTAGTAGGTTGCTTACAAGAAATCGGACATACAATTTTTCTGTTTTGTACAGTTATCTTTGCTTTTTGCACTCTAGCGTTTGCCAAAATTGAGATAAAAACTTGAAATTTGAAACAGAGGCTCCTTTCGTTGTGCTAAAGAACCCTGTCAAATTGCGATTTGATCGTGTCATTAGTTTTCTAGAGTTCAAGTTTTTCATTTTCACGGTTTTTATTTTATTTCTCGATAATTATTGAACCGATTTTGTTGTCTTTTTTTCAAAATCTGCGCCTTATCGAGATCTATGATATCACTGAAAAACATTGAGTCAATTATTTTGGGTAATATGAGATATTCCTATTTTTTCACTTTTGACTTTGGTTTTACTTTTTGCGTTTGTTCGCACTCTAGCGTCCGCAAAAATTGACATAAAAACTTGAAATTTGGAAAAATTAAGATAAAAACTTGAAATTCGAAACAGAGGTTCCTTTTGTTAGGGCAAAGGACCCTATTGATTCAATCACATCATTAATTTTCTGGATTTCAATTTTTTCATATTTACGGTTCTTTTATTACTTCATTTTCGATAAGTTTGCATCCCATTTTATTGCCAAAATATGAGCCTTAACGTGATCTATGAACTGGTTGAACAACATTGAGTGTATTACTTTGGGTAATATGAGATATTCCTGTTTTTGTTTCCGCTCGTCTGGGAAAAGGTCTTTCAATACTGGAACATTTTGATTTTGTGTGCACTCGGACCATTCGGAAGCTTACCACCAATGAAATTGGGGGAAATAAACAAAAACGGTGACATATTTGGCACAGTCGAATGGGGGACCCGAGGGCCGCCGGCTTGTTTCCATCATCTCAACGGTTTTGCACTTTCTCATAAGCTCTAGGGTTCAACAGCCGTTTAAGAGGCCATGGTACTTATAAATCCCCTCTAGGACTCTTCAGTTTTCCGAGATGGCGCCACTGCAAACGCCATCTATGAGTCGCGAGTCGATTGATTATGACCAGCCGGTAAAAGTTGGGTCGGTAAAGAAGGCATCCATATGCCTATTTGAAAACAAATTTCCTCCATCGACCGTTCCTATCGATACTTCTCGAGATAATCGATATTAAACAAAAAATCTTTAAAAAATTATAACATACGAGTGGTCCATGCAATTTAAAAAACACAAAATACGGGTCTATTTTTTTCATACTTCTTTTTCACCAAAAAATAATAGACTATCGTAGGATCGGTATCTAGTGAGTTTTTGATTACAAACATCAATTTTTTATTTTTTTTTCTATCAATGCCAATCGAAATTCGCTTAAACTTGTGTTTTTCAGGTAGACAAAGTACATTTGTATAAGCAAAAAATATGTTGTGGTGGAAGGGAGAAGATGCCCTCGTGGAAATTCGGCCGACAGATTATGTCGAAAAATGTCATCAAATGACGAATAATGACATGAAATGATAAATTTCACGGATCCTGGCAAATTTCGACAGATTATGATACAGACTGATTTTGTCGAATATTTTATGTCATTTTCCGACAAAATATATGATATTTTGTAAGCCGATGGAGCGACATAAAATGTCAAATTTCGACATTTTTTGGTAAATTCGTACCGATTATGACATAGTACTATCGATTCTGACGAATATTGTATGACATTTTCTCACAAAATTTATCATATTATGTCAGATCATGGAATGTCGAATTTCGAGATTTTTTGACAAATTCGTGACAGTGCCTAGGTAAAATTTTGATACTGTTGAGTATCGATATACAAACATGAACCGTCATTGAATGAACCTGTCACCTATCTGATTTGTATCAGGAAGAGTGATAGGTCTCAGTTTAAACATTTGTAGCATCTACATACGAACTACTCAATTACATGCAATTAAAGCATAGTTGCAACACTAGCTAATGCATGCAATACATATTCCGTGAGTTATGAATTCTACAAAAATTAAGCAAGCAACGTATATACAGGTCGTGAAAACTATATTCACAAGACATAGTATTTTAGCACGTATAGTGTCCTAACCTCTTTGATGGCCAATGAACTTCCATGCTCAAAAGAATTCATTAATAGTAAATAGTAATAGTAAATAGTAATAGTAAATAGTAATAGTAAATAGTAATAGTAAATAGTAATAGTAAATAGTAATAGTAAATAGTAATAGTAAATAGTAATAGTAAATAGTAATAGTAAATAGTAATAGTAAATAGTAATAGTAAATAGTAATAGTAAATAGTAATAGTAAATAGTAATAGTAAATAGTAATAGTAAATAGTAATAGTAAATAGTAATAGTAAATAGTAATAGTAAATAGTAATAGTAAATAGTAATAGTAAATAGTAATAGTAAATAGTAATAGTAAATAGTAATAGTAAATAGTAATAGTAAATAGTAATAGTAAATAGTAATAGTAAATAGTAATAGTAATAGTAAATAGTAATAGTAAATAGTAATAGTAAATAGTAATAGTAAATAGTAATAGTAAATAGTAATAGTAAATAGTAATAGTAAATAGTAATAGTAAATAGTAATAGTAAATAGTAATAGTAAATAGTAATAGTAAATAGTAATAGTAAATAGTAATAGTAAATAGTAATAGTAAATAGTAATAGTAAATAGTAATAGTAAATAGTAATAGTAAATAGTAATAGTAAATAGTAATAGTAAATAGTAATAGTAAATAGTAATAGTAAATAGTAATAGTAAATAGTAATAGTAAATAGTAATAGTAAATAGTAATAGTAAATAGTAATAGTAAATAGTAATAGTAAATAGTAATAGTAAATAGTAATAGTAAATAGTAATAGTAAATAGTAATAGTAAATAGTAATAGTAAATAGTAATAGTAAATAGTAATAGTAAATAGTAATAGTAAATAGTAATAGTAAATAGTAATAGTAAATAGTAATAGTAAATAGTAATAGTAAATAGTAATAGTAAATAGTAATAGTAAATAGTAATAGTAAATAGTAATAGTAAATAGTAATAGTAAATAGTAATAGTAAATAGTAATAGTAAATAGTAATAGTAAATAGTAATAGTAAATAGTAATAGTAAATAGTAATAGTAAATAGTAATAGTAAATAGTAATAGTAAATAGTAATAGTAAATAGTAATAGTAAATAGTAATAGTAAATAGTAATAGTAAATAGTAATAGTAAATAGTAATAGTAAATAGTAATAGTAAATAGTAATAGTAAATAGTAATAGTAAATAGTAATAGTAAATAGTAATAGTAAATAGTAATAGTAAATAGTAATAGTAAATAGTAATAGTAAATAGTAATAGTAAATAGTAATAGTAAATAGTAATAGTAAATAGTAATAGTAAATAGTAATAGTAAATAGTAATAGTAAATAGTAATAGTAAATAGTAATAGTAAATAGTAATAGTAAATAGTAATAGTAAATAGTAATAGTAAATAGTAATAGTAAATAGTAATAGTAAATAGTAATAGTAAATAGTAATAGTAAATAGTAATAGTAAATAGTAATAGTAAATAGTAATAGTAAATAGTAATAGTAAATAGTAATAGTAAATAGTAATAGTAAATAGTAATAGTAAATAGTAATAGTAAATAGTAATAGTAAATAGTAATAGTAAATAGTAATAGTAAATAGTAATAGTAAATAGTAATAGTAAATAGTAATAGTAAATAGTAATAGTAAATAGTAATAGTAAATAGTAATAGTAAATAGTAATAGTAAATAGTAATAGTAATAGTAATAGTAATAGTAAATAGTAATAGTAAATAGTAATAGTAAATAGTAATAGTAAATAGTAATAGTAAATAGTAATAGTAAATAGTAATAGTAAATAGTAATAGTAAATAGTAATAGTAAATAGTAATAGTAAATAGTAATAGTAAATAGTAATAGTAAATAGTAATAGTAAATAGTAATAGTAAATAGTAATAGTAAATAGTAATAGTAAATAGTAATAGTAAATAAAATAGTAATAGTAAATAGTAATAGTAAATAGTAATAGTAAATAGTAATAGTAAATAGTAATAGTAAATAGTAATAGTAAATAGTAATAGTAAATAGTAATAGTAAATAGTAATAGTAAATAGTAATAGTAAATAGTAATAGTAAATAGTAATAGTAAATAGTAATAGTAAATAGTAATAGTAAATAGTAATAGTAAATAGTAATAGTAAATAGTAATAGTCAATAGTAATAGTCAATAGTAATAGTCAATAGTAATAGTCAATAGTAATAGTCAATAGTAATAGTCAATAGTAATAGTCAATAGTAATAGTCAATAGTAATAGTCAATAGTAATAGTCAATAGTAATAGTAATAGTCAATAGTAATAGTCAATAGTAATAGTCAATAGTAATAGTCAATAGTAATAGTCAATAGTAATAGTAATAGTCAATAGTAATAGTCAATAGTAATAGTCAATAGTAATAGTCAATAGTAATAGTCAATAGTAATAGTCAATAGTAATAGTCAATAGTAATAGTCAATAGTAATAGTCAATAGTAATAGTCAATAGTAATAGTCAATAGTAATAGTCAATAGTAATAGTCAATAGTAATAGTCAATAGTAATAGTCAATAGTAATAGTCAATAGTAATAGTCAATAGTAATAGTCAATAGTAATAGTCAATAGTAATAGTCAATAGTAATAGTCAATAGTAATAGTCAATAGTAATAGTCAATAGTAATAGTCAATAGTAATAGTCAATAGTAATAGTCAATAGTAATAGTCAATAGTAATAGTCAATAGTAATAGTCAATAGTAATAGTCAATAGTAATAGTCAATAGTAATAGTCAATAGTAATAGTCAATAGTAATAGTCAATAGTAATAGTCAATAGTAATAGTCAATAGTAATAGTAAATATCTCCAATCTCTTGTGAGTAACGTACTAGATGTCTTTCGACCATTCCCTGGAACTTGTTGAGACACACATTTTGATAAAAAGAAAGCAAGAATATTGATTAGATTCTAAGATATGAAGGGTCGAATAAAAAAAGTCCATTTCTAAGAAACTTACCGACAGATTTCACTAAAATTGCGCCCACAGCTATTTGTACCTAATACTAATAATTGACAATTTTTTCAAATTTTATTCTCAAAATTTTGTCCTTTTCATGTTCAATTTTGTACGTCAAGATAATAGTCGAATGTCCCAATATCGGCACAATATGGCGTCGTGGCGGTCAGTGGAAACATATCTTTCTTCAGTAAAAATTGAAATCGATGAAATTGAAAGTAAAATAATTGGAAAATCATGAATTGCAGACATGGACATGGAAAATCTGAAAAAAATGAAATCAAGACAATTGAAAATTTATTAATTGAGATTCTAAACATCTAATATCAATAAGACCAAACTTTAAGGTACTTTCTAATTAAGCTTCGTTCCGGAAGTAGGCCTCAACTCAAGTTCACGATTTAAGATTTTTTTTTGCTGCGAAATACGTTTTTGAACAATCAACCCTGGCGCAAAAATTCTTGTTAGATATTATTTTTAAAAAAAGGACAATTGGGAATTGGGTGTGCTATGGTCGTTCACCGTTTTTTAACTTTCCGATTTTGAGGGAAGTTATTGTTTTGGGTCCGAAAATGGAAATCGAAAATTTTACCTGATCTCCACGTTTCATGACCCTTAGAAACGTTTCCAACCTATTTTAGCGCGCTGTTTGACTTTTTTTTTTTTTTTCTCCGTCCCTCTCATTTGTACGCCCCCGGTAGCGGTCATGTAAGCATTCCTTCAGGGGGCGTACCGGACACCCACCCATGCGGCTGGGGCCGACTTTCGCCATTTTTAGGCCATCGTATTTCTAAACACAGGGTAAACCTCCAGAAACCCCTGTGCTACGATGACCGCCGCCTATGATGGAACCCACCCCCCCCCCTGCGTCGGGTTAGGTTCCCGCTCGGCCGGGCGGTCTCATTTTATGGGTACCGCCGATAGCACACACGGAAGTTCCTCCATCGGTCGGAATCCATGAGAAAATATTTTTCAGAAAAAATATTTGCAGTGAGCGGGAATCGAACGCGGGACCTTTAGAATACTAGGCAGACACTCTACCCACTACAGCAAAGCCCCCTCACTTGTTTGACTGTATGTGTGTGTGTGCGTATGTGAGCAAAAATTTCTCGAACAATTTCTCTGGTACAACTTATCCGATTTGGGTTTCCTTATACTCATTCGATAGGTTTCAGCCTAACTCAGACCTGATTTGACCAATAACTTGAGATATTGACCGAAATTTTGCATATAACATATACGGGTCAACGATCGGGAAGTTATTGGTTGGACCCGTAGAGGGTCAGACCCACATCCCGTTTATTCCAATTGTTGTTGCCTTATTTCCAATTGGAAATAAGGGTGAACACATAGCACACCCATTTTCCAATTACCCTTTTCTTTTTAATACTATCTAAGGCGAATTTTTCGCCAGGCAAATTAAGTGAAAAAATAATATAACGGCTGTGACGATACATTTGGGCTCTTATTCAACATTTTTTTGTTATGAATTTTTTATATGGAAAGTATTTTGACGACCCTAGTTGTCACTAGGCCGATCAACATAACGCGCGAACATGGCGATATTTATGAAAAAGATTGCGTTTAAATGGAGCATTTATTGAAAATTCCCAGCTGGAACAACTCTCGGTGGTTTGGAAAATTACAACAGTGCAACCTCGTTATTACCTCAAACTTGAATTCTACGACTCGCACTGTTTTGACAGCTATGAACCCCCATGCCACTTCTCAATTCAATGATTCGACAAACATTCGCGAACGGTTATCATAACTAATTCCTTGGTAAATTGAGTCAATAAGACATGAATAAAAGATTATTCTTTCTATTGGCATATTTTTTTCAGCGGATTGAATGTCTGGCTTTTTTATAAGCAAGTAACTTTGGGTGAAAAATCGTGACTTTTGCTCCGCTCCCCTCTAATCATGTACTGATTTCTTTTCAATTAAGAAAAAAATTCTCCAAGAATTTGAGCAGACCTGAGAAAGGTTGCTCCTTGCAATGGATACAAAAAACGACTCAAGTTAATAAGTTGAAATTCCAAATTGAAACATGAATCAACTTCAAAAATTTGTAAATTAAGAATCAATGGCTGTTTTGCTCAAAAATGCATAACTCAAATTTAGGTTATTTCGCGTATTAAACAATGAAACGAGAAAAGTCGTTGTGGATTTTTTTCTTATAACCTTTATTATCATTAGCTATTTCTATCCAAGTCATGATTTACTAAACTCGTAATACAAAATATTTGGCAATTGAGGTTATGGAAAATTGGAAAAAATCTGTGCCAAATTACCCGGACAACTCGTGATTTTTGGAGATGTCCTAGTATCGACAGAGTGATATTGCAATTCTAAGCATATTTTGGCTATTTGAAATGAGGTAAAAAATGTGTTTTGTCTATATAATAATAGAAGAAACTGTTAAAATTCATAATTTACTTACAATTTGTTGTTTATGTGCACTACACTAGTACGCGATCGGCAGCCATTGGCGGATCCAAAGGGGCCAAAGGGGGGGGGGGGGGGCAAATTGTCTATTACCATCAGTACCGGCATTTTTTTCCGTCCAAAAACTTTCAAGGGTGTCTATGATAAGGAATATTTTTTAATCATTAATCAGTTGTATTTTTCCCTTCTGCCGACACTCTGAATTTGCGTTTGGCGGATAAAGGTGAGAAAATAATATCTATTAATTTCCTTTCCCGTGCAGATTTCTACCGGCAAGCAAATCTACTTTTTTTTTCCTTATTTTACAAAAAGCAAGTTCAGAGTGACTAGATTATTGCATTTCGCACTCACAACTTTTTTTTGTGGGTGCAAATTGCGCACACCCTAAATAGTAATTGGATTGAAAATTGAGCTAGCGCGCGGCGCGAGCGGCAGAAGTAACATAGCCTCTTAACGTTCGTTTCTAAACCTTTATTGAGGTTTATTCTTCTCATACTCGATATCCTCCTTCATATATTTTTTCTTCTCAATTTTTTGTAGTCAGTCGTGTTCAAGAAAATATCAACGGTTTTTCCAGTAGGTATCAAAAAGAGTTTGTCTGTGATTTTTCCGTCTTTGGCGGAATATGTGCAATATCAGGTATTGTGTTACGCCCTAAAAACGCCTAAGACTATTTCCCAATGTAATTTAGATATTATAACAAGAAAGTGGCACATAATATCCAAACACACATTTGGAAATAAAATGTTACAAGAAACGTAATCATACATAATATACAGTGGATTACAAGGTTGCAGCGTCAGTATTCCGAGGCTTGCTCGAGGTTGCATGAACGCTTGATGTATAAGACTCGACTATTTCAACTGTTATGGACCCGAGCGGTTAATGGGTTCTTATTAATTTGGATTAAACCCACACGCGTAATGAAAGATAATCACGAAGCGCAAGACTGATTCACCAAGCTCGAAGGATTAGAAACTTGGGAAGCCCTTCAGAGTTGAAGTTTTGATACAGCCTAACATTGAGAAACTTGAACAACCCTGAACATTAAGGATTGGATATGCACTGGAAACGAGACTTCCCCAACGTTACAATACAGAGCTTTTTCCAACGTGGTACTTATTGAGCTCGAAGCCTGACCGAGGCCCATCCTCGTCGTCTAATTCCCACCTCGCATGTTACATGTGAGTGAATCCACGTTAAATGAGTAGCCCCAAAAAATCGATATCGCCCAGCGGGCTCGTGATTTTTGTTGGGTTCTCTATCATGGGAAAATGCTGCGGTTAAATTCTCAGTTCAAAATACAATTATTTGGACGAGTTAGGATTTTTTGAAAATGGAGTTTTTTTAACGATTCGAAAAATAAGTTTTTTGCTTTTACTTATAACACTTTCAGATCTTGGATGTCAATAATTTCACTGCGAGAAACTGTAAATATATTCAAAACCTTTTAAAATGAGCTTCTTTCAAATTGACCTCCTTTCGTGCATTTTTCACCCCCCAATCATAAATCAACGTTTTCTTATAAAACTCAAAATAGCTGAAAAGTTTTTATTTTTAAAAAATTGAAAAAATTATATTAAATTTTTACCATGAACGATCTACCTACCTGTAAAGTTTGACCAATAGATGATCCATTATCAATGAATTCATATTTGTTGAAATCAAATTCAGCAATTTTATAACTTTCTGCGTTTTCCTTCAGTTATTCTGATAATTTTGTCAATACAATTGATAGTTATTGTTTTCAAAAGTTAAAAAATAATTTATTTACAATTCGGCAAGATTCATTTCCATCAACTGATTATAAAATTGAGGAATAATTGTTTCTTCTGCAACTTTAGGTATTTTATAAATATCCTTTTTCCCAGTTCTCAATGACGGTGACTCACTCAGGATCGTTGCCAATGGTAATTTCACTGTCTTTTCCTTATCTGGAAATGTCTAGGATAAATTAGGGCCAGTAGATTCATCAACATCGCGGTGAATTCGTTCGCGGTTAAATCTTTTTTCACAGATCCTTCCAATCCACCATTTCTCATCCAACATAATTATCAATTTCGAGGGAACAGATTGAAGTGTCAGTATATCCGCTATTATTTTGATCATATGGAAGTTCTTTCGGTCGGAAAACATTTCGGCAAGAACGGGTCCTGTAGACTTTAGTATGAAGCCATGATAGCTACGAGTTCCTAAAATTGTGTTAATATCAAGAAATGGAGAATGCGATGAATTTTGCATCTCGCACATTTCTTCGTGTGGTACAAATACAGCAGTAGAATTTGGTAGAATGATTTGTGCCCAATCGTAGAGGTTCGTGGGAGTTAGAATCTGATAATCGTAAGGCCATTGCAGACTGGCTCGCACCGCTCGACGCTTCCAACACCCACCCAGTCCATCGCAGGGACCTTTGCCGTGATGAGAAAGAAAAAAATACCCCGCAGTGGAGACTCCATGAATGAGTAGGCATGTGTTCAGGATATTTTTTAACTTCCCGGTAGGAAAGTCATTGTAATCACCCCGAAATCGAACTTTCCATTTCGGCCTGTAACTGGTGTCTTAAGGGTACTAAAATGATCCCCGAAAAAGTCTGAGTCAATCTCCATGTGTGTGTGTATGTGCCCTAAATTTTGGTCGACGTTTTCTCACGAATGCATACCCCAATCGAAGTCATCAAGGTCTCAATCGAGGCGTCTTCATATAACTCAACCCTGATTAGTTTATACTGGGTATGGATTTAGAATATAGATTGTTATTAACAATTTCAAGTGTTCATAGCATAGTTATATCTTGTAAACGGTTGGAGTCAGGGAAAAAGTTTGTTGAAATAAGTTGTTCTTCATACAAAGATCGACATTTAATGTCTGTTTAGAGAGGGACTGAAATTTGGGGGGTTGTAGGATTTGGCGGTGAATGTGGTGATGTGTTAAAAAATGAACACGCGGTTAATTGTCTCTGAGTTTATTCCACCGACTTGGGTATCACCGATGGCACTTTTCTGTTCGTTTAACAAATAAATAAAATAACTCCTTCACTTACACTTGAATTATAAATTACACTAGTTGATAACTAACTTTAATTTAATATCATTTTTGTCTATCAATGCTGCCAGGAACGTGAAGTCGAGTGACGCCGGAGATATGGACTTATTGAACTTCTTTAACCTAGTTGTTGTATATTCGTGGTTTTAAAATGCTCCAATGAGAATCAAAGACTTCAATAAGAAGTAAATAGTCTTCACGTGGAAGAGGGAGTTATCTCTTGATTGGGAAAAGAATCACAAAGGTGTGGTGTGAAAGAGGGCAGCATGTCCTGGGGTTGGATGGCTGAGGCATGATGGGTGGGGATGAGGCAAGAGAAAGTGTGGAGCATGTTGAATTGGGAACGTTCGCACTCTTTCTCCGGAACCCTCGACTAGGCATTAATTTGAATTATTGACAAAATCCGTGGTTTTGGTCTACGAAGGGAATGAGATCATTCTATACAATGTGTAAAAATATTACCGATGTGTGTAAGTATTTTCAATGTAATTTGGTGAGTACCATTCTATATATGTAATTGAGGTGTGATTCTAATGATTTTGCCATAATATACGGGCTTTATTTTTGATAATTGGATAGGATAAAGATAGCAAATAGCACATTGAGAAAGTTGGGAGCAGAAAAAAAGAGATGCTAGTTAGTCCAACTTGAAAATATAAAATGGTATAAAGGGCAGCGGCATATAGAAATGAAACGAAAATTCAGTAAATACTCAAGTGAGAAGTCTCGTAAATTTTTGAAGCAAACATGATCTCGAAAACTCGAGTTACCAAATCGGGAAGTTTGCATTGTGTCCTCACTGAGGGCACAAATACATCCCAGCGACTAGTTTTATCTTTTTATCGACTGCCACATCACGGAAGGTATTTTGTATTTAATGAATTGAACTAAATGTTTCTGGAAGGTGGCTACCACAGCGAAATCATATTTCATGTGATAGTAATGTTCATGATATGAGCGTGTTTGAGTTCAGTATCATCACTGGATAACCGATAATAGCATACCCATGGATGGACAGTAGCCTGGTGATTAGATCAATAATACACTTGAATAGAATCTTGAACAAGGAATGAATAATTCTCAGAGAAATCTCCGATGGTAATGCCACAACCAGGGTCAAGCTGCTTCTGGGGGTCTATGCTCGAGTTTTGTGAACGGCGTATCACCCGTGAATGTGGCGCCATTTCCTGTTTTGCCGCGAGCTCAAGCATGAATTGGTCGGTGAGCGCGGCAAAAAAGTGAACGGCGCCACATTCACGGGTGATATGCCGTTCACAAAACTCGAGAAGAGACCCCCTGGTGTTCTTTTAAATATTGCGATAGTTTCTTTGCAATGAAGCCACGTCGAAAAAGATTACCCAAGTCGAGTTGAAGCGATTCAATGAGCTCTCCCACCGTTTTTTCTTGGTTTCCAAATTGCTCCTTCACAAAATACAGAATCATAAATCAATCCATAACGGAAAAACAATTTGTCTGCTGAATAATTGCGTATAGAAAACTATTTATCTGCTGGAACCCATTGTTAGTATCTAACAGAAGGTATAGAATTCGTTTTGAAGAGACTTTCACTATCGTTGACCACACCTTCAGGACCGGGGCCGTTTGTACAAAAGACGGATTTTTGGGTCGATGGTTATCCTGAATTTTCTTGCTCTCACCAGTGAAACACGATTCAGTTGATGAATCACAAATCATTCCTTTCAAAATATCTTCAGTGGACCATTCCACACTCTCGGTCTCCAAGGATTCCGAATTTAATGTATTTATTAGTATTAGCAGTAATATCATGTTTTGATGGATATTACCACTAGTCCCACGCAGAACACAGTGTTTAAGTCCAAGTGAAGCAAATTTAGAGAATGTCAACTCCACGGACAAATTGTCGGCCTCGCGTAATGTGGCTTCTGGTACTAAATAGACAAGAAAATGAAACTTGTACAATTTTTTCCGTTTTTTGTATTCTTCTCCTCCCTCAATTCGAACCTAATCACATCTTTCTTTCCCCATTGACATAATCTTTTTTGTCTAGTAGAGCCCTGCTTATTTCATCTGAATTGTAAAATTCGTCGATCAACTTCACAACATCCCTGGGCCACGGATCGATTACAAAATCGACTTGCGCAGTATGTCGATTAGTTTTCGAGTACAAGTCGTTTCGAATTTGAAATAATCGACCCAGGATCGACTAAGCACCGGGTCGATTGCCGCTCGACTAGAATTTATTTTGTCCCTCCGACCAACTCACGATCCACCTAACACCAAGTCGATTGTCAAAAAAAAAGATTTAAAAAGAAAAAAAAATTAAGACCAGTTGACCGGCAACCGACTCGGTATTTAGTCGATGGTGGGTCGATCATTCCAAAAATCTGGATCGATCTGTACTCGAAACGTAATCGGCATACTGCACACGTCAATTCCACAATCGACCGGTCCGCTAGGGACCAACGTCTAAAGTTTACCATGTCTAGGTTGTCGGGTCACAGGAATACCATGCTCATCAACGAATTTTTATAATATTCAGCCAACTGTCTCCATAGCTCAAATTCTTTATGAATTCGCACTCCAACGCGTGGGCAAAATGGAAAGTGCAAGATACTTCTCTCTGCTGCAAAAGATTGATAAAGTGAGATAGAAACTAGTAGTGTGCACCCCCTACGGAGCACAAACAAAACTCCTCGATTTGGTGTTTCAGTACAGCATAAACACGCAATCATTGTGATGACCAACAGTGATATCAATATTTGAAATTGCGACTAATAATTACTGCACACGATCACTTTAATTTGATTTTTAAGCCTATAAAACTATTCAACTGGAATTCCTCCGCCTGGTTACCCCATCCACCTCTGTACTTACTTAGTTATGCCCCTCTTCGACCTTTTTCCAGCAATGGTCGACATATTCACTCGTCAGGTATATTCTAGTTTAACTCACGATATATTCTAACTTATATTAAAAAAAGTCATATTGAATGTGGATTTTTGTATGAGGAACAACCCGGGTAATATGCATTGTGCCCTTCCTTCAAATTGTGCAGACGACCATATCTCCTTAATTATGCAAATTATTCGAAAAAGTCATTACACATAAAAGGTGTATTTTCATATAAGAAAAAATTCTCTTTTGAGAAGTTTCCCGATAACTTTAATATTTTATCCAGTGGAACAAAGCTCAGGGCCTCCAATAGTTATCGAAAATGACAAATTGGAGACCAAAAAATTAATTAATTTCCTGCAAGTCAACGCCTCGTGTAAAAACTTCAGGATGAAGTTCAATGGAAGTACCACGATCGTCCATCTACGAACGACCGAGGACTACAACAAAATCGCAAGTATCCTGAAAAGGCAAAACTATAATTTTTTCACCTTCGGCCTTAAAAGTAAGCGACTGAGGAAATTCATTTTGACAGGGCTGCTCATCAGTTTTAAACTGAATTATCAAATCATGGCATCAACGTACTTCCCGTTCGCCAGTTCGTGAAAGTAAACAAAGACGGAAACACTAAAGAAAACAGGCCTCTACCGATCTTCGCAATCACGGTTGGCCCGGAAATAAACTTGAGCAGCTTTGCTGCCATGAAAACTATTTTCTATCTCACGTACCGTAAACAAACGGGAATCTACTCGTTCTATAGTCCACCTGATATCTCACTAGATGCTGACCTATTGAGGCACATATTTTCTTTAAAAAATCCAACAATTATCGCTGGAGACTTCAATAGAAAGGACACTGCTTGGACCTCTGCTAGGCCGAACGAATTAGGCCAAATTTTTTGACAGCCCAAAAAAAAATATCTGCTCATTCCAGACGTACCAACACACTACCCCCATGATTTTAACACTTTTAGTACTATTGACGTCTTATTAACTAACATCTCTATCATTAATAATTTCACCACTCTTTCCGAATCCCTCTCAGACCACCTACCACTGCTTTTCTCCGTGTTTGGCAAACCAACCTCACCAGAACCATCTAATAGTATATTGTGCATCGAGGGACCGAAGGAAGGCATTCCTCAGGATTCCTGACCTCCCGAGGTGCACATACTTTTTTTCGTCTTTTTTGGTGGAAAATTGCACGAAAAAATAACATTACATTCAAAGAGAGGTTAGAGGCATTGTCAAACTGAATTTTGACATGAAACGCAGTGATAATCGAAACATTATTTACTTGAAAATTCGTGCTGAAAAATCATGATTCTGTGAATATCTGATAGAAAATTTTGGGTTTATCAGTCATACATAGATCTTAAAAATCATCACTAAGATAAAACTTAACGAATTGAAAAATTTTTCGTTTGTTTTCTTCATTCATGTCATGAAATGAACAAAATGATGCTATTTTGGGTATCAAATGGGAATCTTGCATTTATTCACCAAAAAATTGTGTATGGTGGACGTACACATATATACAAAAAATGGGCAATAATTTCAGGAAGTGTCTCTTTCCAAATTATTTGTTTTATGTAACATAGACAATCATTTTTTGTCAATATTATAATTAATTGTGAGATTAGTACTTTTGCAGTTTTTCAATTTCAGAACGCGACAAGTGTTCGGAATTTTCTCGATGTCGTCGGTTACTGGCTCAATATGTGAGGTTATAAGATTTGAGGATATATATTAACTAAATAACCCACACGTATATTTGAATTAACGTTTATTCTGCCGTAGTGGAATTTGGGACGTGCTACGTCCGCAAATTATATCGGGCAAATGAGAGCGCGAGTGAGATGTGACTGCGGCACATTGCTTCGTGATCGACGAATTCGACCGAAGATTACCGAGCGTACATATGCACACAGATATCGATCATATGAAAGTATGATCGTATCTGTGGTTGGTTGTTCCTGTGGGACTAAGGTCGCCACATTCACTTCCCTTTCTACAAGAAAAATACTTTTGTAGCGAAAGTTTACACAAAAAATTATTTTGCAAAAGAGAGAAAAAAATTTGTTTCGAAATACTTCATGATATCTATATAATGCAGAAAAAAATTATTGCTCACGCCCCAAAAATATGGCACATTTTGGCCCTTAAAAAGAAATAAAAACTGTTATCATATGAACTTAAGTAAATTTTGGTTTTACTCCAAGACAATCTGGGAATCGGACCCGCCGCCCAAATCTAGTTGTTGTCCGCAAGATTGGAGGTTCAACCTCGTTCTCGCTTCCCTCCGAGTGCGATTGACTAGTCAGTGGTGCACGGTCAATTGGAGATTCGTTGTCATCCAACTGATAACAAGAAATTAATCATACCCAAGAATCTTTGCAACTGTTTCCCTGTTGACGGCTTACAAAAGTCACGGATCGCTTGAACTTTGTCAGGTAATGGAACTATTCCAGACGCTGAGACCAAATATCAGAGAAATTTGACTTCAGACTGATCAAAATTAGGTTTGCAACATTGATCACCAACCCGTACTCAGCTAGACGTTCAAAAATGATTCTCAGGTGTCGTTTGTGCTCTTCATGATTTCTGGATGCTACGAGCAAATCATCGATGTAAGGAAAGATGAAATCGAGGTCTCTAGTCAGTTCGTCCATGAGTCTTTGAAACGTTTGAGCAGCATTCCTCAATCCAAAGGTCATACAAGGAAATTGAAAAAGTCCGAACGGCGTGATAATTGCTGTTTTGGGAATATCATTATCCGCCATAGGAATTTGATCGAATGCCCTGACTAGATCTATTGTAGAAAAAATTGTTTCTCCACATTGGTCCCGAAGTCCTCCAACATACGAATCGAATATTTGTCCGGAACAGTTCTAGCGTGAAACGCCCTATAGTCTGCCCATGGTCTCCAATCTCCTGACTTCTTTGACACAAGATGCAAAGGAGCTGACCACGAACTACATGATACACGACACAACCCGACCTTCATTATTCTACGAAATTCCTCTTGGGCAATTGCCAACGTATCTGGCAGAAGTCGACGTACTTTAGCAGTAGTTGGGGGTCCTGGCGTTGTCACAATGTGGTGACCCGTGATACGTTTAACCAGTCCAATAGTGCCTCCGGGTTTTATAATTTGAGGAAGCTCGGTAAGCAATTTCAAATACGGCGATTCCCCAAAAATCGAGTCACGTGAACAACTATTTTTCAAATCAGCGAACAAATCGAAATGCGTGAGGAAATCAGCCCCGATAATTGGTACGACAATATCCGCTACCACGAAACGCCAGGTAAAATCACGACGCAATCCAAGACAAAAATATGCAACCAAAGGTGGAGATAAGGGTGCTATTTGCAGCGAATAAAGAGTACGCACATTTATCAACTTTACCTTTAACCCAATTTCTAGGGAAAACACAAAGGTCGGAACCCGTATCAACCAAGAATCTAATTTTTGAGCTACGATCGGTTATGAAGACACGGCTCGTAGTGGTGAGAGGGATGTTAACCGCCGCTAGCGACCCTGACGATCATTTCCCTCGCGTTCACGAGCATCAGCACCTATCCAGCTGCATGGCTCCACACATTTTGTAGCTCTAGGACTGAAACGATGATGAAAATAACACGTAGGACCTGGATTTGCTGTTGCTCCGTTATTTTGTCGGCTTCTCGAACCCGACCTAACTTGATTGGCCTACTGATTATAGCGAGATGATAAAACTGCTACTTGTCTTACCAAATTCTGCAGTATAGCCTCAAGAGCTGGTTGCTGAGGAGTCTGGGGTTGACTAGTAAGGTAATTCGCTGGTTAATTCGTTTGTAGGCCAGCAATAGCAGTTAAACGAGCACCTCCGGCAACCTCATAAACACTGTCAGCTACTTGACCAAGTTGCTCGATGGGTAGATTCAAATGCGTAACCACCGCCGTCCTGACCATTTCGGGAAGGTGGTTCAACCACACAGTTTTAACGACGTCTACTGATATTGTGGGATGCAAGGAACGAAGATGTCTCAGCATTTGCGATGGACGTCTGTCTCCTAATTCCTCTCCAGTAAGTAGCTGGTGAAATCGAACCTGTGGGCATTGAACAACTCTGCTGATTAAAGCTGTACGTATGGTTGTATATGGTATTATATTCGGGGGAGTCTGGACCAAATCAAAGGTTTCGAAAGCATGCCTTGGTTCTAGATTACTAATCACCCACCGATCGTTCGTAATTTCTGATCTGATACCAGATAAGCTGAATTGTGCCTCCAACTGCAGAAACCATTGCTCCGGTCGATCTGGCCAAAAAGCAGGAATCCGAGCAGTAATCCGTCCGAGAGCTGCATATGGGTTCTGCCCTGGTTCGTGTAATTGTTGGTGCAGGTTGTGATTGCCGTCTTCCACCTGGATTTCAGGGACTCCATTTTTGTTTACCGCCATGTTTAGTAATAAAAAGTTTGTTCACCCACGGCACGTCACCAAAAATTCTGCTACAGTCAATTAATTATTTTTCAAATTAATATTGAAGACCCTGGTGCGACACAATGTCCAATAGGTGCCCCGCAATGCACCAGGTGTGAGCACCGTGAGAAAACACCGAACAAAGGAATTGAATTTCTTCCGTATATTAAAAAGAAAAAAAATGAATTATCGGTTAGCACGAAAATTATCGCGTAAAGGTGATAAATAAACCAACGTGAAGTTAGTTTTCTTATTTAAAAAAAATGGTTTAATCAGATAACAAATTTTTATGCAGAACTTTATATCAATTTAATTGTAAATCATTTTGTTTTTAACTTACACAGAAGCGCGACCACGCTAAACGGTTCGTTTGCTCAGTAAAACATTCTACGCTTGGGCTTGTTACTAAGCCACGCGCTGTAACAGTCCCCTCGTCTTCCCCTCGCCACAGGTAAGTATAGCGCATGTGGAGAAATCCGGGGTTCACACGCCTGATTTCAAACTTTTGTTAGAAAAAAATGTTTTGTGCGCGAATTTTATGTCCCACATGCTCATAATTTTATTTTTTTTTTTTTGGTTATTGTTCGCGTAAAGAAAATGCACTAGTTTTTTTCTTACAATGCACTTTTAAAAACGTCACGTGGAATGTTCGGAGCAAAAATTTAAACCACTTTCCACTCGCGAAATTGTCTCCAACATAACACTAGAAAATCCTCAAAAACGTGTAACGGGGTCGCCAATGTAGGGTTACAAGATTTGAGGATATATATTAACTAAATAACCCACACATATATTTTAATTAACGTTTGTTCTGCCGTAATGGAATTTGGGACGTGCTACGTACACAAATTATATCGGGCAAATGAGAGCGAGAGTGAGGTGTGAATGCGGCACATTGCTTTGTGATCGACGAATTCGACCGAAGATTACCGAGCGTGCATGTGTACACAGATATCGATCATATGAAAGTATATGATCAGATAAGAGACAAAAAATATGAAACTTCTTGAAAAAATTCAAGGACATCTTAAATGATGAGATCTCTACTCCAAACCCCCCCCCCCCCCCTCCCCCTGTAACAACATTGAAACAATAGATAAACACAACAAATTTCACTAAAATTATTTAAACAGCCCTGGATTCCTTCACTCCCATGCGGTCACTTAACTCCTCACATACCCCTCTACCACCCGAAATAGTCGCCTTACCTAAACTCGAAAACTTCATTAGGTCAAATTTGCAAAAGACACGAAATCAATACCTTAAATCCGAACTAAATCAGCTGATCGAAGAAATCAGACTTAAACTAACCGAATGGAAACAAACAACTAGGGACAACAAACTCAGAAACATCAACCTGAAGGATCACTCAATATTCCGCTTAGCAAAATATTTTAATAACACCGGCAAAAGTAAAATTCCTCACACTCAAGTCCAATAATACAATCCACACAGAAGACCACGGCAAGGCAAATACACTTTGTACACCCTACGCGAATATCCATGAATTATGGGCCTCTCGAGGAAATAAATCATTCGAACAAGTCACAGGTCATGTGACCAAAACTATTCTCAAACCGCCAATTGAACCTCCCACTAAATTCCTCACAAATCCCCGTGAAATCATTTCCGCCATAAAAAAACTGAAAAATAAATCACACCCTGGTGTGGATAATATTCCCAATATAGCGCTAAAAAAACTCCCGATTAAAGCAATAAGCCTACTAACAAAGATATACGATGTATGCCCACTCAAACAATAGATCCCGCAACCCTAGAAAGGAGCAGTGGTCATACCGATTGTCAAGCCTGGTAAGCCCCCTTCGCATCTGGTGAGCTACAGGCCTATTAGCCTCCTACCGGTATTGGCTAAACTTTTTGTGCGAATAATTTCAGCTCGTCTAAAAAACCCATAGAAGAGTTACAACTAATGCCTACGAATCAATTTGGATTCCAATCAGAACACTCAACCTGCCACCAGTTGGTCAGAATTATCAATGACATAAGATCCGTGAAAGACCGGAAAGAAGATACCGTTCTTCTTCTCCTGGATAGCGAGAAGGCCTCTGATTCTGTTTGGCCCACAGACCTCATATATAGACTCGACAGCTGAAACGTACCTAAATATTTGTGTAAAATCCTCCTATCTCACAAATAGATATATTAAAGTTCGAGTCGAAACATCGCTTTCGGATAAAATTGGAATAATTGCGGGATCCTACAAGGGTCTCTCCTCTCCCCCGTACTATTTAATCTGTACATTGCTTCTGTTTTTATCAGAATTAATGACATCGCTCTGTACTCAGCTAGCAAATCGGTAAATAAACCTGTCAGAAGAACTAAAAACGCAGCTGCTCTTACAGTCAGTGAGCTTATGAAGATTCGAGTAAATACTGCTAAAACAGAAGGAATCATATTTACTCGCTCCAACGCCAAACGCACCTTAACTATTCTTCCTTCATAGGCGCCGGCCATCGTAACACAGGGATTTCTGGAGGTTTACCATGTGTTCAGAAATACGATAGCCTAAAATGACGAAAGTCGGCGCCAGCCGCATGGGTGGGTGTGCGGTACGTCCCCTGAAGGAATGCTTAAACGGCCGGTACCCAGGGCGTACAAATTAGAGGGACGGAGGAAAAACACACACACACATAATTTGACTCAGAATTTCTTGGGTGTCATTTTGGTATAGTTAAAACATTAGTCACAGGACGAAACAAAAAACTTCGATTTCGGGGTGATTACTATAACTTGTCGAAAATCAGGAAGTTAAAAAAATCGAAGATCGGAAATTTATAAGATTATAAAGAGTTTCTGTCACGGCAATTACTTACACATGATGATCAAAAATCATCATCTAAGTTTCCATTGGCATCAGAATATACTTGTTCTTATAAATTTCTTTTGTTAACTGGGCTACACGTCAGGGGACAACCATTGACGGCTTAACATCGAGAGCATACGTCACAGACAAACGTCAAGGGTTGACGTGAGGGGTAAACGGCAATTGAAAGTTTATGTGAGGGGCAAACGGTAAGAGGCAAATATTTAGGATAAACGTTAGGGGCCAGGTGAGTTTCTACTCCTGACATTTACCCATGATGTTTGCTCCTGACTTTATATCGCTTGTCATTGGCTCCTTACCGTAGCCCCCGTCAATTACATCTGGAAATCACTCTGACATTTGAATTTCACATTAGCCCCGACGCTTGCCTGAGACATTCTCCACTGGCAGCTGCCTCTCCATGTATAGCCCTTGACGTGTTCCTCTACCGTTATCCCCCGACATTGGAACTTGACGGTACTCCCGACGTCTAAGTCCTGACGTACACCCTTTGTCATTTGTTCCTTACCCTTTCCTCATGAGTAGTAAGGGAGTAGTTACAGCTAGGATGGGATGTGCTCCCCCCGCCCCTCAAAAGATAAACAAGGAAAGAGACTTATCGGAACACGTCTAAATGGTGGGCCGTACTTGCTATGGCTTCAAGATGTATGGCACCCTCGTGGAATGGTATTGTGCATCATTTTATACACAAAATACTGTATTGGCAAAACGTCCGTATAGGACCACGGTGTGAAAGAACAGGGACACACCTCGAAAGTAAAAAAACGTTCGCGGTTTTTCAACCAGGAAAAAAAAGCCGTAACTGCAAACAAGGTCTATAACATATGGTATGATGTAGAATCCGAAATAGCCCCTGAGGATATTGTGAAAAATATTGAGATCCGCCGAAATCCTCCAACACTGAAAAGTATAGCTACGGCTGCTTTATTAAGCAGCCGTTGCTACGCAAAAAATGACACAACTCTCAAGCCCCTGAAGAAAGCTATAATGTATGACCAAGATACATTGTTGTACAATGTCATGTTCAACCCGCTGCACGAGTACCGCAATGTAATGGACGAAATCAAACTGAGAGACGCTCTCCTTGGCGAATTTTTTTATTACGGCAGTGAAAAGTGGACACGCGAACTCTCTTTCCCTGCGGGGGAGGACGTTGCATATCATGAACAAAAACCAATCCTTAATTCGCGTGAGGAAAGTAGAAAAAGAAGGTGTCACTCGACTAGCAACAACCCTTTTCGTTAAACGATGTGTGAGAGTATAATACCGTCAATAACAACCATACGTCTAAGAGAAGAATTCGTCGGAGAAAATTTTCATCACAACAGAGTGGATGCACAAGAATCCTATTTACTATCGGTCGAGGGAAAATACTGTTGTATTAGGAGCTGATAAACCCGCTTTATTCACGAGGCAATAAACGTACCCAAAACGATGTAGCAGGTATGCAGACCTGGGATTAGCATCTCCGGGCTTTTCCGAAAACTTACGAATTGAGCGGAAAATAGTACATAAGGGTGCTGCAAGTCAACATTTTACCACAGTCCAGCCCCATGAAAATCCGAAGTCTTCCACGGTCTCAGTTTTCAAAGATGAGAAGTAACATTAAAATTGTGAGTGACATAATAATTGAAAAGAAAACAGTGAAGAGTGAATATATGGCCGAGGTATTTGCTAAAAGCGGCCCCCAGTCGTGCAGGAACGGTGAACAGTAGTAATGTGCAAAATATGTTAGAAGACGGTTTAGATTACCACTTCTTCGATCTTGTGGTCTCGACTACTAAATTATTACAAGAAAAATGGATCGAGGTGACAAGAAGGAGACAGAAAACATACCATGCAGATCTGCGAAGAAAAGAAGATCGTGCGAAACGACTGCAAAAGGCTAGGCAAAAGAAACCGGAATTTGCAGGTCGCATGTTAAAGAAAAACATGGCACGTGCCCTTCGATTGGAAGCAGTTCGCAGGAAGCAGGATGAGGTTCGGTCACGCCAGGAGCGATATCAGAAGAAGAAGTTGTCCCGGGTACAAGCTGTAGCCCTGATGGACCCATTGAGTGCAACTTGATTTGGAGGATCAACTTGTGCGCGCACTTGATCACTACTTGATCGCTGATCCACTGAGAAAATATATATGTGGGTCAAAAGTCATTTATTTCGGGATTCTCAATATACATGACTGTTTGATGTTTTTTGCTGTTTTTCATTTTTTTTTGGTGGAAATGTTTCCATGGCAAGTCGCGCTCAACTGCCGATCAATTCTCCATGAAGGTTGATCGAATAAGCAGTCAAGTAGCAATCAACTAATGATAAACCGTACGCACAAATTGTTCCTCTCATATCGGCAATCAAGGAGTAATCGATAGATCCGTCAAGGAGCCGCATTCTACGACAAAGATTTCAAAATGTCCGGCAAGGTTCTTCACTTAGTGGCGAGAAATAGTACATGTATATGCAAATTGTCAATAAAAGTATTGATTTTTCTTCCTCTTTCTGTTCACAGTCGAGGAAGTAGAATCACCCGTCGCACTATATTCTCCGGAGCCCGTAATTAGTACACAACAACTACTCCAAGATTTACTAGACATCACTGAGGCATTCGAACTTGCAGAAAGTAGGCACGCGCAGGCAATGGAGGACCTAGACTATTCCACTTCACTAGACTATTCCGAGTCAAATGCTTTCCTGAAATCTACGAACAGAGCATATACCTTTCCATGAGGAAGTCTCAGTCTGTTGTGGATCGCTGTATACATGGGATTTTTTCCTGAGATTCGGTCCACTCATAGAGCCTGTCGTTTAAAATTGAGGGAAAGAGCTTCGTGATGGCATTAACGAGCTCTATCCCACGGTAATTCAAGGGATCCCTTTGATCACCCTTCATAAATATCATCCGTAGCACAATGCTTTTCTAAGCCTTAAGAACTATACCCGTGTCGAAGATGTTGTTGAATAAGAACAAAATCTGTGTTTTCCAATCTTCTGGTAGATGTTTGAAGAAGTCAGCGGAAATCCGATCGTCTCCCGGGGCTTTTCCACTTTTGGTATTTTTTAGACATTTGTTCAGATCTTTCACAGATATGGGATCATCCATAGGAAGCCTCGTGCTTATTGGCTAAGTCAACTCAACTTGAATCCTAGGGGGGTATATATTCTGAAGGAAGATACTCCAAGCTTCAATGACTTCAATAAGTGGTTTCCACCTTCTCGTTTCTCCTATTGTCATCCAGTAGACGTTTGCATTGTTGATATTGCAGATTTTTTAAAAGATGTTTCTTCTGTATGCTGTTTTTTCCACTTGATTTGGTTCTTGTATGCCTTGTTTCCTGAGTCGAAGCATTCTGCATCTGGATCGATATATTTTACTGAAAGCCTGCCTGACCTCCGTTTTCGCAAGTGCACACTCCGCATCGAACCAGGGGTCTCTACTTTTATGGGAAGACTTATCATGGTTTAGTTCCACCCTTTTTTCCATCTCAGAAACAATAACAGCCTTGTGTATTGCCTCCGGAATTCCATCATTCATTAAGTCACTGTTGTCTCCCACAAAATCTGCCAGAAAGCTGGATGAACGAATCATCTCGATTCTTCACTCCCAGTTAGGTTCCATTTCAAGGACAATTGAGCTGACATGTTAGGTTTCTTTTCATTTCCATGGGATGAAGCAGAAATTATCAAAGAAGGAGGATAAGTCCGGAGATTCCCGTTAAGCTTGAGGCTGATCAGCAGAATAAAAAAGTAACCTCAAGATCTAGAACGTTTCCAATTTTCTTTACATTGACCCAGACCAAATCGTATGATGCCGGGCCCGAAGAATTTGTGAATTTCGTAGGTGTGTCTGACCTTGTTCGACCGTTAAGTAATATAAAATCGTTTTCCATTATAAAACCCATCAAAGCCGCACCTCTTCTTTCCGTTGATCTCACTAATGTCTAACGGTGCTCTGCCAAGTAGGAATCTGGGATTACAGCAAGATGAAAATCATCATCGTACTCAGCAATTTCAGCATTGACATATCCACTAATGATAATAGGATTTGAAGGATATTTCTCCTAATTTTCCTGAATAGACATTTAGAGCATCTCCAGAATAGGTTCCATCTGGAGCGTTGGCTTGAAGTATAAAGACCCCACAATGTAATACTTGGAATCGATTTCAAGCCTGGTAAAGATTCACCAAGGTGTTATTTCTATCACTGTTAGATGAAAATCATTTTTAGTTAAACATAAGAGACCTCCACTTCCTCTCCCCTTAGTTTTGTCTTTGAGAGCATTAGACCAGTAGGACGCATAATTCTTCAGTTGTGGAGAGAGCAGGTAGGGTGATTCTTTGAGTACCATCGTTTCAGAAAAGCATAGAACATCCATATTATCATTATAGTAATTTAGGAGAATATTATTCCTACCATTTGAATTCCAGAAGATAAGGTTAATCTGTCGGGCACCGGGAGGTTTTAGTTTTTTTTTTGCCAGCGGGTCTGTTGGTGCACACGCCTTTGTTCCCATTGTGCCTTTTTCCCTTGTTCTCTGAGCTGCTTTGCCGAGGCCTTCACTGAATTGTAGATCTTTTGGTCACGGGGGGTCAAGTCCGGGTCAATAAAAACCTTCAAGTCTTCCTTGTCTTTCAATTTTTTCCCCCTCAAAATGAGATCCCTTATTTCGAGGCTTGATAGTTTAGCTATTATCTTAACTGTTTCCTCACTCCTACCACTCTGGCATCATCAACTCCAAAATTTTCAGAAAGAAAATCGTTCACTAATTGTATAAGGGGCTTTGCTTTTACGTCGAGTCCTTTAATGGCTATACTGTTGGCGTTTAATGCTTTCTCATGAGTGTTGAGCTGCCTTTTCAGTTCGACTGTTTCATGTTTCAACGGAACCACACAGTCTGGATTAGACAGATAGGTACTTTCCAAAGCCACCAGTCTTTGTACAAACTCGCCCTCCGGAAATACCTTCTGAAGATTTTCTTCGAGTGTCGTAATCTTTTTGGTGAGTTCTTCATTTTGAGCGACCATCCAGGCGTCCTTTTTCTGTGTGTTTCATTCATACCCCTACAGATCTCGTTTAACCTCAAAACTGGATGCACTAGTCAATTTTTCACCAAAACACCCGGTACACCAGGCAAAATGTTTCGAATTTCACAACTATTATCCCAAGAAAAGAGATGACAATTTTTTACCCATGATATGTACTCGGTAAGCCTGACTATTGATTAAAATTGTAATTTTCAACGGGATCATATTTTTTTGCACGTGTCAATGCTTTTTAGTCATGTGTCTATTTTTCCACACAAAAAAATCTCATTTTTCTTAATCGGAAAAATCATTTCTGCATAGTTCCCATTACAAAAAAGTTCTTGCAGAACCGAAAATTTTCAAATAATTTTCCATTCAAAAACCAATCCAAATCATACCACACGTGCTTTTTAATATCCGTAGGGTAGTGTATTCCCAGTTTCATCAACACGCCGTTACGAACCCGTAGCTCGTATTGCCTTTTCCTCCGTTTTTATTACGACGTCATGATGCATCGTACGACGTATATCCTTATTATATTCAATGCCAAAAAGGTCGAGTCTGTCGACAACAAGAGCACGGATCGAATCATAGTTGATATTTTCAGCTGTTTGATAATTTAATCTTACTCCTTTGATTTTAGTGACAACTTTCACAGATCCGTCTGGTTTCTGTACAAGGTAAGTATAAAACTCCGGACCAGCCAAAACAAATGAAAAAATGAAGCTACTATTGCCCTGATCTTTGATTATTTCATCTGTCTAATCTCCTAGGAAATTTTCAATAGGTAATTCATTACTCTCATTGCTGACATAAATTACAGAGTCTGTATCATAATATAATACTCGCTCCTGTAATTGATTTAAATATGAATACAATTTTAAACGAGCATGAGCTGTCGTATACGCAGCAATAACCATATTTGCTTTCGTCGATAGCTCGATAGTCCGTTTGAATATTTCCAGGACATGAAAAGGGCTTTGTCATCAACTGGTATCAGACCTGTTTTTTTTATATCAGGGTTGAACATGATATTGGCGAATTCTTCATAGGATCGGATTATAAATTTTTTTAATAAATTGTCTCCTTGTCCAAATTTACCCCAGAGATAATTCAGAAAAATTTTTGCCACCGCTCTCAATCATTAGTTCTTTTTAATTTTGGTTCTGTCTAACTTCATTTCCTCTTGAACTTCATATTCTTCAATATATCTGTCTTTCGAAATATCATCGACACAATTTGGTGGCCACCCCGAAGCTTCCTGTTTAATTTTCAAAAATGTATCAATATATTCTGTGAATAACCCCTCCAAGTGTATTACCCGTACGGCCACCAAAAAATGCATCTCTCGGATCTAAAGCCATGAACATTTGTTGAGCAATTTCGTCAATGAAGCGCGCTAACAATGGATCGGCGCGTTTTTGATGATTGAACTCACACTCCCACATCGCAATGACTTCATATCCTGATAGGCCTTTCAGTTTGGCCGTTGTAAAATGCGTTCTCTCAAATCGACTTTTTAATGTTTCGCGGTGGCTTAATTTTTTGTCTCTATTGAATTTAAAACAATACGGATACCCATCTCAGTAGCAACCATGGAATTGATGAGCATATTTTTTTATATGTTCCATCTTCCCAATAACTGTCCAGTTGTATACCCGACTACACTCACGGATTCGCCGCGCATGCAGTATTGTAGGATTATCAAAGTCAATGGCTACTTTTGACTGTGTTTTACTGAGACGCTACCCTCTTTGTGGTATGATTCCAATTTGTTTTTTTTTAAATTTGTTTTCTAAATGCGCATACAGGTGGAGGCTATCGTCATGCATTCATGAGGACATACTTTTTCAGCATTCATCATTAATCCGCGAAATTGCACACACGTTTTCCTCAAAATTGTGACATCGAGTGTGCAATAATGAAGAATCTCTTTTCGGAAATCAAATAATAAATGTTCATTGAGACGGGCGTTATACCAATCAAAGAACGACTCTCGAGTCTCCCCATTCATTGTATCTGCACCAAACTATTTTGCATCAGGCATACGGTCGACATAGTCTTGGGTGTTACTTCTATTGAAAAAATGTGGAGAATAACCCTTCATAATATCTTCTAGTTCAAAAGCTTTTGGTAACTTGGTAAGTACCATATCAAAATTATTTAAAATATCGATGAATTTATTATCCCCAAAATCCATTAGACGTATATTTGTACCATTAATAATTGCACTAATTTGGCTACTAATACTCTGCAGAAGCGTATGATGAATTGTACGTCATACCTTTTTGCATTATGTGCTATACATATAACTTTTTTATATACCTTACCCATTGAGGTGATGTACTCCATAAATTTTGTAACAGGGTTTTCGTCAAAACATGTTCCTTATGCTTGCAATGATGATAAGGACTTTTGATGTGAGCAGTATTCGCTCCAATATCTTCATCGCTCAGATACGCAAACTTGTCACAAACAGTCTGGAGAACACACAATGTCGGCTTGTGTTTATGAAATTCGTTGTTCTCCCTGGCGGACTGGTCGATTGGATTTCGATCCAGTTTCCATTGTGGAATCGAGTCGCTCAGTATGTCAATACAGTTTCGAGTGGCTATCGATTCTGATTATGATTTTTTTTCATGGAATCGACTCCCAATCAATCAAGGCCTTAGTCGAGTGGGGGTCGATTCCATAAAAAAATCAAAATCACAATCGACCGCCACTCGAAATTAGATCGACATACTGAGCGACTCGATTCCACAGTCCACAATCGACTGGACCGCCAGGGCTCTACCATTTTATGATCCTACCGTGTCTCAAAGTCGTAAAAAAACAAACGCTACGAGCTTTTTGGGTTCATTCGCTGGTGTTTTCCGAGTTTTCACCACAGGCATATAATACAAATGTCCGAAGTCTCTAAGTTTGTGGCATATCGTACAGTAATACATTTGACACTTGTGATACTTTCAAGAACTGAGCAGATTACAGTCTTTATACATTTGCATATTTTCACACGATTGGGTTTTTACCACTATAGGACCACACGTTTATATTCATCAAAACACATCTGACCATGAAATTCACGTCTACAGTCATTGCACACTACTTCTATATATCATCACATGGGGGTTCCTCCAACATCGGTCGCAGCTTTCATCACAACCATAGGGCACGGAACTGTAGGGTTTTCGGCAGTGTACACAATAATATTTGCATCCAAAGAATGACGATAAACATAGGATTGGCTCATAATGCTTATGTTCATCATAGCACACAATGGATACCGTATACTGAGGAGGGATATTTTCATTTGTCAGCTCTGATGTTCCGTCATAGAGGACCGGACGATTTTTGCCATTCTGCATGACAGAATAGACTTTGATCGCACAGCCTTCTCTTGCCAAATACCTCTCATATACTCGAATCTCATCCAGGCCACAGCCATCAACAGGCCCATTTATACCAGCAGCTTGAGTCAGCTGTTCAGCCTCCACAACCTGTCTGGAACTTTCACGATATATCATTGTCTTCCACATTTTGTTTAAATCACCACCGACAGCTCGGGCTTTCATTTTTCTAGCATATACCCGAGCGACAACAAGTGCATAAGCCATCATTGTTGTTAATGTTAATGACACATTTTGAGCTCAGATTCCGTCTCGATGTCCTAGGGAGATAACTTCCTCGACCCACTAGTGCTTCAGCTACATGAAGCTTGATCCAAAATGTATCAGCACAGTCGAAACATGCATGATCCAAAATGTATCAACACAGTGCAACACTTGTCTGGGGGCAGGGGGGGGGGCACATTTCATTCTAGTTGAAACTGCTTCCTTACTACTGTCATGACTTCCGACCCTGACATTTGCTACAGACTTTCACCACTGGCATTTGCCTTTGACATTCATCTTTGAAGGTTCCCCCTAACGTCTGCATCAGACATTAAATTATACCCTTAACTTAACGGTCCATTTTGCTGCACCATCCCCTCTGCTGTGTTTCAGAAGTAACTCAACCAATTGGGAAATTATTGAAAGAGTCTACATGAATGAAAAGAACAAAAAGTGATGGCAATATCCACTTTTCAGTCGATGAAAAAATCGGGAGAAAAAAAGCTTCGATTACACCGACTGAAAACTGAAAATTTATGGGGGGGGGGGGGCAACTTCGTCATCACCAACAGTTCGCATTCCCAAATCGATTTCGAATGGGTGGAAATTTTTTCACGATTTAACGCGACAGGAGAAAGTTCGCAAAAAAATGGTGAAGGCAGCAACATTTCCGTAGATCAATTGAAAATTAATCGATGTGAGCCACGTCCTTCCATCGATGTGTTATCAATTTCAGAAATTTAACAATTTTTTTGGAAATTCAGAAAATGTACACATACACACATGAATTTTGGAAATGTTTTTCATCATTTTTCTACCACAATTTTTTTTACATAATGCTGACAACTCACTTTCCGCTCGTATTCTCGATCGATCTTCTGGAAATCAGTCATCTTTTGTCCAACAAAAAACTCTAAATTATCGTAAAAAAATTCACGAAAAACTACCAGATGTCGATGGAATTGATCAAATTTGATTGGACTACCTTAAACTTGCCAGCTTGGAACACCTAGGATGGCATTCGATTTTACCTGTCTGTCTTTTTTAGCTGACACTCATATATTAAGGATATTCGGGCGTGAGGCGACTGTAGGAAGTGAGGCGGAGGGGAAAGCATTGTATTTCGGTAGAAAACCAATCCCTGAACGAAAAAAAACTAGTTTTTCGATTTAATATTTAGGTGGAATTCGAGCCTTTTTTTGCCCCAGAAATTAGTTTAAAATTATTAAATTTTATCTGAGCACATCACATGCATGAAATAATTTTTAAAATGTTTATTTGAGAATAAATGAAATTAATAAAATTGGAAAAGAAACGTGGCAACATCGCTTGGTAATTTTTTTATTCCCCACGAGCAGTTGCACGCTCTGGTGGAATTATTATTTTGTAGTGAAGAACTAAGAACAGAACCTACAAATTTATTCAGTATTTTGATCCTCCCAAAGTGACAATGAAAGACAAAATTTATTTTTGGAGGGGTAAACGTGTCACGTTCCTGCAATACAAAACTAGATTGACTCGCCAGCAGAATGGTATCAACACACACGCTGCGAAACACTCCGCAGCGAGCATAACCCCAAAGATTGAAAGTGTCAATAATAACCACTCGTTCACGAATACCTGTCCACCAACAGATCTAGAGCATCACAGCACACAAATTCCATCCACGAGTGACGGTGAGGAAGATGAGAGATCTGAAAAAACCTTGAGCTTAATGGAGCAAGTCACAATACCAGTGACAGCCATACCGTAACTACTCCCCCATCAACAGATGCAACTCCAATAAACAATGATGATACTGAGTCCCGAAATTTCAAGGAGAATTTGAGAATTAAGCCTGGAGAAGGGAAGCGAATAGTTGACCTAGAGTATCTTGGTACAAACATATTGTGTTCGTGCTGTGGCAAGGCTCTGAATTTTCAATTTATGAATGATGAAAAATGGTTTAGATTGAGCTCGGTTCTACCGATTAGATGTCATGAATGCCTATTGGTGAATAACGTACCAACGAGTAAGACCAGCCAGTCTGTAGATGGAAAGGTTAAGGTCACGACGTGAATACAACAAGTGTGCTAGGTATGTCATATATATATTATCTTCAAATATTTTCAATATTGTTTTTCTACTATTCAATCGTGGATTATCACTTTTTCTGTTCTTCAGGGGCATTGCACGCTGGTATGGGATGGACACACATAGATAAATTTTTATCTATTATGGGCATTCCTTGTTATGATGGAAAAACGTTCAGGAGACATGAGGCACGAATAGGACCAGTAGCTGCAATAGTGGCAAAGGAAAGTTGTGCAAGTGTAACGGAGTTGGAGAGAGAATTGGCTGTGAAGCGTGTGAATACCATCGAGGAATCCCTGTAAGCCATTCTCAAATCGACCTCAGAATGCAAGGTCTCAGGAAACGTGAATAGAGGAAACCTGATGGAGAATAAAATGGACCACCTGTCGTTGGAATCAGGAGCACTTCCTATATTTTCATATCCCCTCGCGAATCCTCTATACTGAGAAAAAATTCCTAACACGAGAAAAATATTTACTTGAGCCAAGTACATAGTTTTTTGGTACTGATTGGATTGGATGAAAACCATAACATTATGATTGAATCCCATCGGGAATCCAATATCAACTCAAATCCAATTATTTTGTATCAAGATACAAACAACTTCATGGCAATACATAACAACATTCATATAGATATATTGAATGAATCTGAAAATGGAGTGGATGTAACTTCCAAACGAATTGCAAAGCTCACTATACGATTTTCGGAAAAACTCCCCGTATTTTCGATAACAATTAATTTTCGATACAATTAATACATTTTCAAGTCGAACTATTTGCGATTCAGAACGAATTACCCAGAAAAGCATCAATCCTTGTGTATCTCTGCCTTAAACACTAACTGATTGTCTGAGAGAGTTGACAAATTTTTTCATAATGTTATGGGTTCCATATCCTATCCAATGAGTCCAGAAAAGCCATGTACTTGGCTCAAGTAAATCTTTTTCTCATATTAGACGTTTTTTTTCTAAGTGTATCCACAGAAATTATCCAATCTTTACGAGATCCACTTTATTTATAATCTTTAGATAGCCAAATTTTTATTTCTCAATTTACCAGATTTTAACTCACAAGTATCATTTTTATTTTATTATAGAATCATGTTTTGAGGTATTCGATTGATCTTTTATTGAGACTCGCTACTTCGGCAATTACGTGAATAAGTTGAATTATATATTCACTTAATGCAGATATATACTCATAATTTTATTTTATCCTATAATTTCTTTTTAAATATGCATAATACTGCAGGGGGAAATAATCCAACTGTTGTTTTTTAATTCATGGAAAACCTTTACCTTCCATTTACTTTTTTTTTTTTATTTGTACGTTGCTCGCAGAAATAAACATCCTTTTGATTCATCATAATTACGAGTTATCATTGTCTACTCGTGATTTATCGCGTATTATTCCAGTGTACGAAATTATGTATGAAACACGAAAAAAATAATAAACTCATAAACCACGTAAATACGTTAATTTTCCTTGTTTTTACATTATCTACTGATGTCCTCCTCTACCATATAGGCCTGACGATTACAAGCAAGGATTCATCGTCCAGAAGAAAGATAAGGGCCCAATGAACATGACTGATGAAGGAGTAACAGAGGAAACACCTGAGACAACATTTCATGATGCTCGTATCGTATGATATGGGATGGAGCAAGCGAGGGTCAGGCAGAAGTTACAATAGCTTGAATGGATACGGAGCAATCATGGGTCATTTCTCGGGGATGGTTCTAGATTATGCAACTTGCAACAGGAAATGTAGGAAATGTGAGGTCGATGATCAGTCGAAGCATACATGTGGGCTGAATTTTTATGGCTCAGCTAAAGCCATGGAGCCTCATGTGGGGAAACAACTTGTTGTAGACAGTGAAATTTTGAGGTCAAAGAATACGAAGGTGGGAGTTTTGATTGGGGATGACGATAGTTCCACGATTGCAGCCTGTCGCAATGCAAGTGAAGATCCAATCTTGAAGCAGTCTGATAAAAATCACGCTTCAGGAGGTGTTAAAAAACAGTTGTTTGCAATCGAAAAAAATATTAAGGAGCTCATAAAAGATAAAATAAATTATCTCTACAGATGCTTTTGCTATGCTCTATCCCAAAACGTCGGAGATGGTTCTGCTATGAGATTGGCAATTCGTGGCATACCTCATCATGCATTTAACGATCACAGCATGTGTGGAACATGGTGTGGTTTCCTCAAAGATCCCGATAATTATGAGCATTCAACAAAACCTGGGGGGTTAAGATCCAATCTTATTCGAACAATTGAAGAAAATTTTTTATAAATTATCGAATAATGCGCTGAAATTTTCCTTAGGGGCGTCAAGTAACAGGAATGAAAGTTTAAATTGCATGATGGCAAGTAAGGCCCCAAAAAATCGATGCTACAGTAGAAGTCTGTCAGCTGACAATCGTTTTGCCTGTGTAGTAGGTCAAAAAAACCTTGGGGCTGCTTCCACCGAAGCAATCACTCAGAAAATGTCAATCCCGACTGGAAAATGCCAGACCAAATATATCGCCCAATCCGACAAAAGTTTATTAAAAACTAGAAAGGCTATAAATTCACTCAAGTTCAAACAACGTCGTGCTCATCGCAAAAAAATTCGGAATGCTTTGCGTCATCGCAGAGAAGCAAATGAAGGAGTTACATATCAGAGCAATTGTGGTTTGCTGAATCATTCCGCTGCACCCGAACCTGAGGAAGAGCCTGAACATGGTGAGCTCAGTGGAGGAGAAGTACCTCTCATCCTGTTCGATCTCGAAACTTCAAGTTTGAAAAGAGATTACGAAATCCTGCAGATTGCTGCCAAATGTGGGGTAAATGCATTTAGAGTGTACCACCCCTAAACGACAAATTACACTGACAGCTACTGCTGTACATGGATTAATCAATTGCCATGGTATTCTTATGCTGCATGGGAAACCAGTGCCATCAGTACCGGTTCAGGATGCCCTAAATGATTTCATCTGCTGGATTCAAAGTTTTGACAGAAAGTGTTGTTTAGTGGCACATAATTTACGTTTTGATGGACCTAGACTTTTCGACGCCCTCGAGAAACATAATTTAGAAGAAAAAATTGGGGCTGTGATACATGGATTTCTAGACAGCCTCCCCCTTTTAAAAAAACTCACTGGTAGAAAGGGTAAGGGGCAATGTACACTGGGTGCATTGGCTGAATCCCTTGATATCGTTGTCGTGGGGGCACATAACGCCATTTACGATTGTAAGATACTCTCCAAAGTTCTGAACGAATTTAAATTGAGGAGGGAACAACTATTGGACAATTCGGTTCGTTATGTGCGACAAGTCATTGATTGGAAAAATCAAAATGACAACAAAGAAAATTCTGCTTCTGGAAAATCGGTAAGGAAATCGTTAAGCCCTGTAATTCGCCAGAAGCTGACTGTGGCGGAGATCAGCCTAAAAAAGTTAAAAATTATGTTCTCCGAGGACGGAGCCGAATCAATTCGAGAGTTTTTCAAGAAAAAAATTGAAAAAAAAGAGATCAAAATACAGTCGAAAACCATTGAAAAATTATTAGCTTTATCGTTGACTAGACGTCCAAAGATAAAAGTGATTATTATAATAGAAAAAAATGTATATTATAAATTGTTGTTCGATAGGTAAATATATGGAAAGTTGGTTTTCATAATTATATATATAAATATAAATAATGCGTTTTCTTATTAATTATAAGTAATAGAATCGTCTTTTCTGATTAATTATATATGAATTTTTGAATCAGATATGCTTCAGAGTCATTTGAATCGACCGCGAAACCCCCACTCAAGCTCTAATTGCGATGTTGTCATGAATTCGAGCTGCGCGTGCAACAATTCTATTTTTTTTAGTTTTTTGATTATTTTTTATAGACCAAGCTCTGAAGCCCGCTGCTTTTTTATACAAAAAATGATTTTCAATCGCTGAACATGCAAAATTTCGTCAGTTTGGCTGCTGGATTTTTCGTTTTATCACCATTTTCCCCGATTCCCATAAGAACACGGGTTAAATGACCTATTTTGTAAAAAAATTAATACAAAAAAACTATGCTCTCCAGGATTCTGAAAATTTGCACACGACCTTAGAACAATTCACAGAATGTATGTAACAAATTTCAAAAAATTGGCTGCTAAACTTCACTACCCTCATATCACGCCCGAATATCCTTAATTTGAATTTTTATAATTTAGATAGTGAATAAATTAGAGCTAAAAAAGGGATAACACCTTTTGTCAGGCAGTCACCCGGCACTACCCTACTAGTCGATAAATTCTTCTTAAACGATAGATCATGATACACATATGAGGAATATCACCTTTGGGCGGTGTAATATGTTGTTATTAATAATTTAATCATTTAAATCTGCCAAATAAAACATATGACTCATTTCGTGACAAAACAAACGTTCTATCAAGCATCCTAATATGTCGATTAGTCATTGATATAACGAATGTACTATTTTGCCGGCCGCCGAATGAGCAAATCCATTTTCTTTGTTTCATAAGCGGATTATATTTATCATTTAAACTTTGCCGCAAACGCATCAATGGTGTAGACGTTATGGCGATTTAAATAATTGAATTGTCAATAACAATATGCACCGCGACCTTGCATTTTCTGGGGTTGTTGAAGTTTTGTAATTTTGAACTTCACGATTTTGTCACGAAGTTCTTCCGATGACCACGAAATCAAAATTTGTTGCGTGATCATGTGGGTAGGGTTTTAAGCGATTCCAAACCAAAATGATCCCCGACAAATTCTGAGTCGACGCGTGTGTTTCTGTGTGTTTTTTTTTCTTCGTCCCTCTCATTTGTACACCCCGGGCAGCGGCCGTTAAGCATTCCTTCATGGGGCGTACTAGACACCCGCCCATGCGGCTGCGGCCGACGTTCGCCATTTTAGGCCATCGTATTTCTAAACACAGGGTAAACCTCCAGAAACCCCTGTACTACGATGGCCGGCACCTAGGATGGAACCCACTCTGCCCCCGCCCCCCAGCGTCGGGTTAGGTTCCCGCGCGGCCGGGCGGTCACTTTTTATGGGTACCGATAGCACATACCGAACGTTCCTGCATCGGTCAGCATCCATGAGAAAATATTTTGAAAAATCTTCTCCGGTGGCCGGGCGCGAACCTAGGACCTTTGGAGTAGTAGGCAGATACTCTACCAATACGTCAAAGCCCCGACGGGTGCTGTGTGTGTGTGTGGTTTCCCATGAACGAATTAATTTGTGGAAGTTATCAAGGTCGGGTTCGAAGCGGTTCCATTTAACGTAGAACTGATAAGATTTTGTATGAAATTGGTGCAGTACATATATTGATATTAACAATTGAAAATATTGATAATGTTCTACTGCATAAACTATTGGAGTTAGCGCAAAATTCATATACGAAAAGTTCTTCCCCATATGAAAAAACGTATTTTATGTAGGATGACTTTTGTATAATTCACAGAATTAAGGAGGTACGGCCGTTCTAACAATTATGTATGTAATAACTGAAGGAATGAACCCAGCCTTGTCATGAAGGTTCCCATCGAAGCATTTCCATGCAAAATCGACCGGATTACATTTGAAAGTGAAATGACTTTTTTCCATAACTTACATAATTTGAAAGATCCTACCATTTCTGATAACGTTGAAATTTACTAATAAGATAAATTTTGAGAATACCATAGACTACAGGTTAGGGTCATAAATCAATTTTATTATCCGAGAAACTTAAACCTCCAAATGTAACGGCTGAATAGCGCGTGGAAGACTCACAAATTCTGTTTTCTTCAATTTTAAAAAAAAAAAAAAGGGGAAAATATCCAAACCATCCGAAGTCACGTCAGTTCCAAGTGGACTGCACATGGGGCCTTGTTCTCTCCCTGGACCTATAAACCTAGGAAGAAAAAAGACTCAGTCCCATTGTCAGATACTTCAACCAAGCAGTGCCTACTCGCCTCTCACCCTATTTTAATAAACCAGCGAAATTGCCAAAATATTTTAGAATCCACCCACTCATTCTTACAGACTTAAAACATGAAATTATGAGAGAATACTCTCTAAGCACTAGCCGAGAGATCAGTCTTTCGCTCAATATTCAGTCGAATCAGTCTGCTGTATCTAAGAGGGAATAAATGCAACAGTATTCATCAACCTCAATCATAGTTGTTTCAAGGTGTTTTTATTAAATAAATCCTCTTATTTTGAACTAAATTACTAAAATTACTCAGGAGAATACGTAGCCTGGGAGCCACTTGGTGGAAACAACGGTTAATCAGTGTGACCCCTGTTAGGGGTGTGCAAATCAGCACAACGGAAATATGCAGATTTGAGAATTCTGAACTGACTAATTTATGAATCAGATAATGATTGTTTAAGTAGACGCATGCTGAGCATGAGAACGAGACTTATGCCAGTTGAATGGGAGTGAGACGCCAATACAGGGGGGACCGCAATAAGGACGATAACTTTAATGAGTTACCCAATGGAACAGTATAAACAAGTGCAATTGTTAATAACATTGCATATACTGCACGAATGGCATCCAAAACGATTGGGACCTGCATGATAGCGCTGGGTTCATTCGTTCACTTATCACATACATAATTGTTGAGATGACCATATCTCCTTAATTACGTAAATTATCGAAAAAAGTCATCCTACATAACATATGTATATTTATATGGGGAACACCTGTTCTAGTATGAATTTTGCGCTAACTCTAACAGCTGATGCAGTAGACCATTATAAACAATTGAAATTTTTAATCCAATCAGATCTAAGTAACGTGAGGACGCTTCGGTTGAATCATTAAGAACCTCGATCGCATAATTCAGAGAAATCGTAAACGAACATTTTTGACCACATACACACCTAGTTACACACACAAATACAGCCTTGGGGACTGAAGTTCCACGCTACCATTCACTGTGGGATAAACGAATCCTTGTAGTGGATGATCAATGAGTGACTAATGGCTATAAATTACTCAAATAGTTCATTTCCAAATGTTTAGTAAGTACTAAAAGGTTATTTTTGAGATATTTTTAACCGAAAATAGACATCCACGCAACAAATACGCAATATCGTGGATCCCAAATCGTCAGGGAGACACTTTCTTGAAAATATTCTATAAATGTTGGAAAAACCTTGAAACGTTAACATTTGATGAAAAACAACTTCTTGATTTTCGGGGACGTTACAATAACTTCCCTATATCGGAAAATTAATTGATGAATGAAAATTTATTCACGAATTTTTCTTTTCATTTTCAGGATTGTGCAGTCGGGAGAGGGCTTGAAAACAATTTCTTGAAATTGCTCAAGTTTTGTGAAAATTTCAAACCGCATTCCACCTAATTCGACCCAAGTGTTGTTCCCTCTTTCTCTCTCTCCCCCTCTGAAAATACTGTGATATCAGCTATTATACACTAGTTCCTTGCCGGTGGCCGCTACGCGGCCACATGCATTTACAAATGCGATTTCGATTTCAATTTTTATCATGGCATCGATAATCGAGATTTTTTTTCGATAATCGAGTTTTTTTCGTCGATAATCGATTCATTGCGATTCTCATTCGATTTGTGGTCGAAGCTCTCAATTATATATAAGGACTAGTTCCTCGTCGGTTATTCACAAGGAAAATTTGAGTTCGAGGAAAAATTTCAAAAAAATTTTAAAAAATTCATTCAGAAAAATTAGACAAAAAAAAATTTCATCTAAAATGAAAAAAAAAAATTATAAATTTTCAATTTGTGGATGTGAACGGTAGGTGTGAGAAGAAGGAGACGATGGCGAAGTTAAATTGCATAGATATATTTGCACTTAAAAGTACAGGTGCGTAATGGTCGTACTGAGAAGTACGGGTGAACGAATTGTGGTACTGACAGGTACAGTCTAGGTTCCGGCCACTGGTTGCTAACGGGGCTGCCAAGGTTTTCCTCTGGTCCGCTTTTGTTGGCTCCTTTGGCAGGGCTCCCTTGCTCGAAGCGTACTGCTGGACTGCTCGTTAGTGAGTGGTGATTTTGGGACTGTCGGTCCGCCTTACATAGGGTCTCAGTACCCTACGTGCGAGCCAATGAGGGTGCATGGCCTACGTACCATGCCGCTTGGCCTACGTAGTAGTAGTTTATTTACATTTTTGAATACATTGGTTCGTAAATGCAGGATTCTGCGTGAAATACATAATAGGTATAACGATAATATTAGTAATAATGGAGGTAACATGTGAGTAAAGACATGAGTTACTTATGAGTGAAAAACAATAGAAATAGTAATAGAGGTATTCAATTCAAGGCGAAAGAAAAGAAAATACATTACATTCATAACATAATGAGAACATAATAAGAGACTAGAGTCAAGAAAATAGAAAATCGGAGGTTCCGATGGCTCGCTCAGGTTGGGGCAGTGCACCGAACGTCACTCATTTAATTTAATTAATGGATGGGCGGTTTTCGTAAATGATACATAAATAAGTGAAAATATCCTTTATGCAGAGCGGATCATTGGAATTTAGTAAAGTATTGCAGTTTAGCCTTATCGAGTGATTGTTGTTAATCCAAGGCCTGATGTAGAGGTTACGGATACAATTATACCTTGAACAATTAAATAAGATGTGTTCAAAGTCCTCTGGCTCGCCAAGCATGCAACTGGAACAAATTAAATTGGGGTCATGAGTAAATAGTTTTTTCCTGATTATGAATCTCTTTGTATAGTAGGACGACAGTCTCAGTTGCATTTTAGCGCGGACAAGATGGATGGGGCATCTTTCCGGGTAGAAGGAGAGATAATTTTCGCACACATTCCTCTCCAGTGGCAGCTGGTGAGACGATGACTTGGTGGATCTCAGCAAGTCAGATTTTCTGGATAGCGAGGCCAAGCAATTGAGGATGACGTATTTTTTTCCTTCCCAGACAGTCCAGTCGCTGCAGTGCCAGAGACTGTCGGGGATGAGACCCGCGGCTGTCAGATCCAATTGTTTTATCCAATTATATGGGAGTGTAGAGTTGGGAGAGTCTTTCAGCTCCAACAATCTCTCGAAGCAGGTTCTGGGTAGGCGATGTGCTTCCATCTTCAAGATTCTTATAATCCAGTTAAGACTCATTTTGGTGAGCGTTACCGCGATACTCGTTAGCACAGAGGCCCTTTAGGGCACAGTATTCTTGCATGATGGCTGTCTTCTTCTTAAGGTCTGCTGGTGATTGTGCGAGTATTACCAGGTCGTCGGCGTAGAGAAGTAACAAAAGATCTGTCACTTGATTCAGGTCGAGACCAGTGGTGTCCTTGCTTCTGAAGAATTGGATAATATCACCTAAATATAATATGAAGAGGAGAGGGCTGAGTATTTCACCTTGTAAGACCCCTTCACAAACATCAGCTTGATCCGATAGCCCCTCCTTTGTTCTGACTTGAATTTTCGCAGGACTATAGAAGCTCATGAGAATTCTAAGGATCTTGGGGCTGATTCCAATTTTGTAAAGGAAATTCCAGAGTTTTTCGTGAGGGACCGAGTCAAAGGCTCGCTTGAAGTCCACAAAGAGTGCAAAGACCTTCCCTCCTTTGAGTCTCAGTTTCAAATGGATAGCAGATTGAAGCACAAAGATGTTATCCGCAGTGCCTTTGCCTTTTAGAAAGCCAGCTTGTTCTTCAGGGATAAGTTGTGAGCTGATGGCCCAATTATACAGGCGATGTTGCAGGACTTGGGTGAATAATTTAGCACAGCAATTGATTAGTGCAATGCCTCTATAGTTAAACGGGTCGGACACGGGGCCCTTCTTGTGCAACATAAATAGCATGATCTTACTCCAATCAGCGGGGACCTCCTCTGTAGCAAGGATCTTGTTGAACAGTCCCAGGAGGAACAGGATCCATTCCTCTGTAAGTGCCTTGTAGAAGTCATTTGATATTCTGTCGACGCCTGGTGCTTTGCCAGCTTTAAGATTAGCGACGCAAACCACAAGTTCCTTGAATGAAATAGGTGAATCAAGTTCTATATTTCCAGGTCCCAGGAAGGGAGCTAGGATCGTCGCTTTATTTGGGTACACTTCTTTGAGGAAAGACGACCATTCATCTCTTGAAATGGCCTCCAATTTCGGGGTCAACGGTTTGCATCTCTTCACTGTGCTCCAAAATTCTTTGGGGTTTCTTAAGTTGGCAAATTTTTCAGTGATGCTTTTATAGTATTCCGCTTTCCTTAACTTGATTAGTCTGCTATACTCCTTATCCTTAGCTATATACTCAAGACGACTGGTTGGGGGACAATCAGCTCGTCTCATGGCGCGGAGGGTACTAAGCATTGAACTTTTGGCTTTGATGCAGGATGCATCAAACCATGGTTTGTGAGCGCGATTCACTCGTTGACCTTGTGATAGCATCTTTGCATTCGAGGCAGCTATGGTGATGGCTGAGCTGAGGTTTGCAGCTAGAGTTGTCGTGTCGTTATCCAGAAAGTTGATGAATATTTCAGGTCTTTCTGCTAGCTTTCGTCGGAAGATTTCCTTGAGACGAACTTTCCATTGAAGAGATCTTGGCTGGTTTGAGTTGGCCTGGGGGAGAGGCTGTGCTGGTGCCGTGTTCGTGAAAAGTTCTAGCTTCACCGGAAAATGATCAGAGCTAGCTCTATCCTCGCTAACCACAAGATCTTTCACCAGGTCCAATTTAGCTGCATTAATCCAAACCAGATCATTTGTGGAAAAATCATGCGAGTGTTGGCAGGTGAAGTTAGCGGGGAAGTCGCTTTGCGTACGGCCATTTAAAAGAACAAAGCCATTATCATCCATGAATTCCAGCAGTAGGCAACCACGAGGTTTAACTACAGCGTCAAAAGCTTTCCTTTCATTCTTCAGCGATGAGACTTCGATGGCTTCTGAGCAGGTCGAGTCTAACGACCCCAGCCTTGCGTTAAAGTCACCACCAAGGACAAAGCAGTCGTTGGGGAATCTCAAGATCATATCATCGAGTACCACTTGGAAATTAGCTAGCATGGCTGCCAGATTGTCTTCTTGATTGATGTAGAATGAGCCAATTGAAGCGTACCAGCTCCCAATCGAAACTCTGGTGACTATCCACCATCTTGATGCGTCAATTAGTACAGGGTTATACTTTGAATGGACAACGTTGATGAGACCACCACTGCCTCTACCACGAGTAGCTAATCTGGTTGCAGGACTATCCATTTGAATCCAGAGTTGCAGGTATGCAGGAAGTTTAAGAGGTCTTTCAGCATCGGCGAGGGCCCAGGTCTCAGTGAGGCAACATATATCTGATTGTCCAAGTTCCTGCGTGTTAAAAATGTTCTTAAGCCCCTGTAAATTCCAGAACACGATACAGCAAGACTCTAGTTTCTTTATACGTTTTTTGAGAGTGATATAGGTGATTTACTTTGAGTTCGCCTATGCTTATTGGTTGAGCGAAGCGTTTTCTCTTCTAGGATGTTCGTTGAAGCATTCCAGAAGAGCCACTTTCCATCAACACAAATTTTATTATAACCAACCTTCACTTGTTGTCCTTTCTCTCTATATGATTTAGCTAGTGAACGCATTTTCGAGTGGATTTCTTGTTCTAATTTGGTGAGAGATGGATCGATGTACACACTTGAGCCCTTGAGCTTGCTTTTCATTTTTAAAATCAATTGTTTGTCGTCGAATGTGTGGAGTTTGACCAGAATGACCTTCGACTGTTCTTTTCCAATTTCTCGAATTTCAGAGGCAGCAATCGATAGCTCGAAGTTCGATCGTAGAAAATCGCAGACATCATCACTCACAGATTGCGAGGTTCTCTCCAGTCCACGTATGATAATACTAGATCTCCTTTGTTCTCTTTCTTGTAATTCAAGTTTCCATTCCATCTTGCGAATTAACCCTAGTTGAGAATCGTTTGGTATGTGATTCGCATTTGGTTCAGCATTACGGACAGCTTCTAGTTCAGCCTTAAGGAGGTCAAGCTTGGCATCCATTTCCACTTTAAGCTCGTTGATTTTCTGCGAGTTGCCAGCAGCAACGTTTTGAATTTCATTCCTCAATTTTTTGAACTCGGTTTGGTTGGTTTTTTGAACGTTAGAGAGTTTTTCTTGAAGTGAAACCTGCTGGGATTTCATTTGGGTTTGTATCAATAGCAGTTGGGCCATAAGGGCTTGGAATTCACTGGTCCCCTCTGGTTTGTCTAAGGCAGTAGATGTTCCGCCAGGTCCAGACATGCTTGCTTTACTGGGAGAGGCCTGTTTTATAAGCAACTTGGGTGGAGAGAACGTTTCAGGTGATTTATCAAAGAGCTGTCTATTCAGACGTTTATTTGAGGACAAGTCCTCCGAGCTTGAGGAGTGGTCAGGGCTTCTTTCTCTTTTGCGATTGAAAAAATCCTTTATATTTCCGTCTGAGAAGCTCCTGTTTCGACCTAGAGCTACTGCAGATGGAGGTCTGCCAGCTTTTTTGGTATTCTCCTGTGGCAAACTAGACGTGGAGCTGCATTGCAACAGACTTGAAGAGGTGATGGAGGCGAAGAATGACTTCACATTTGATAGCGATGAAACAGGTGAAAGAGGAGTCGATGATTTATCCACGGGGGTACTGTGGCTAACCGGGTTACCAACCGATCTAGGCTTCACCTGAGAGACTGCAGATGTCGCGCCTCCTTCCTTGGAACAGTTTACTCGCGGTCGGTAATCACGGTCCGCTGCCTTTTCCTCCTCGGAGGTATCCATATATCGAAATAAGTAACCTCAAAAAATTTCCAAGTTATAATCCATCCGCAAATTCAAAGAAATTGGAGTAAACCGACCTTGGCTTGCTGGGATTATTAAATGCACCCCTCCAGGACACCTCCCCGCCTCCGTAGACACCTCTGACAAGTGTCCTCAATAACAATTACTATGTAAAATTAAATAAAACTTGTAGAAGCAAGGCGCAACACGTGCGACCGGCTCAGCGCAGACAACAGAATCCCGCTTGGCCTACGTGCGTCGCGGTGACGTCAGTGGCCTAGAGTCCCCAATAGGCGCCGATACGGCGCGCTTCATTGTGCAGGAACAAACCTGCTTGTGGGTCTTTCCTATGAGTATGAGTGGGATGGATAACCGAGTTTGGTTTGATTTTAACTTAGTCGCCACAAATTCAATTGGGGAAAAAATTTTGATACCAAAAAAAATTAAATAATATTTCGACAACAACAAAAAAAATATATATTTTTTGTCTCTTTTTTTTTATATAAAAATTTTAATTATGGGGTGGGTTTTTTTTTCGAAAAGTGGGAAAACACAAAATTTCCTCAAAACAAATTTTATCCAATGGAAAAAAAGGTTATCAAAAAAAAATTTTCCAAATTTCGAAGGAAAAATTTTCCTAAATTTTCACGCCCGAATGCGCGCTGGCGCACTATTTAAAAATGGTTGATTTCTGAGAAAAACTACTAATAATTAGAATCTAATCTTTTGGAACGAGTGTCGAGCACAAAAACATTTTTCTTGGGGGGGGGGGGGGGGGGGGGGGGGTTTCGCACTTTTTCACACACACTATAAAAAGTTATTTATTATTATTTTTGGAGGAATAATTACTTCGGAATCGGAAAATTAAGGGGGAAAGAACAATTTTGGGAGATAAAATATTTCCATTACCAAAGGGTTGGATTCGGAAAGCGAACTGCCGGGTAATGAGTCCCTCAAATTTTTATATCAAAAATTTAGTGCATTAATCCGCCGGCGGATTAATGAGAGTGGCAATATGGCATTTGTATGCCAATTGCGTAAGAGGGGGGAGGGCATTGTGCACAGAAGGTGCGGCGCGTGGGGAGTGCAGACACGGCCACTTGTAGGCCCAGAGGGGTGCGCGCGCGGGGCACAGTGGCGTAATGCCACCCGAAACCCTACATCCTGCATGATCCATCGGAATGCCCCTTATCGTTTTAAATTGAGCCACCCATTGTTTTACAAGTTGTAAAACAATCGGTGGTTTCTTATAAACAATTCCTTAGATGTAACATAATCCTTTTTTTTATGAAAAAAATTTTTTTGTTTTTAATCATAAAAATTGTCCCTCAGTTTTGAAGAGAAAAAAAAATTACATATTTCATCAATTTTTCCGGGGGTTTTTTTTATATAATCATTTAATTATCAAGTCATTTTTAATTTCTCGTTTTGGTTCCCGTATTTTTTTTTTATTTATTGAATTACTTTTTATTTATTTAAAAATTTGGATGGATAGGTGGCGTTTTTGCGTGTGATTCGTTGCGAGTGTGACTCCGTGTTTTTTAATGTTTCCAAGTGTTTCATCCCAATATAAGTGAAGTGACTTTGCTCCCAGTTAATCTCAGTGGATTGGTGGCTTGAGTTTTGATTTGGTTTCGGAGGTTTGGTCCGGAACGAGTTGGCTGGCTGGTTACTTCTGTTGGCGAATCTGCGTTTGAGGTTGGGGTGATAACGGGTATATGGCGGTAATACAGACATATTCAGTGTAACGAGGCCCCTGGGAATGGACGAGAAAGACCTCTTAGTGCCCTCGACGTACTAGAGAATTCAACTACGAAAATACCGATATTACCGACTGCAGGACTGTTGCGGTCACAAACAAAACCAATACAAGCTAAACCTGGTACTCCAATTGGCAGACTGTCACTGAAAGCCCTTTTATTGAAAGAACAAAGTTCGAACATTTCTATAACAAGCTATCTAAGCTCTCCTGGTATCAAAAGAACTGCCTCATCCAACGAAAATCTTGAAAATTTAAGTAGTCCTGTCACAAAAAAAATCTCGAGTGAATTTCAAGACCCTACTCTCTCACCCCCTGACTACTATTATTCATCCGGTTCCTCTAGCCCGGACAACTCCCTAAATAATACGGTAATTTCCGAAAACACTATGGCATCTTCCGAGCAACCTAAACTATCTTTTGGACCGATCCCCATACTAAACTCCCCAAATATAGATCCTCAATTGATAAATTTTCTGCAATTTATGCTGGCAGAAAGCAGAGATTCTTCGGAACAATTGTTTAAGATTCAGTTGGACAATGCGGAGAAAATAAAAAAGCTGGAAGAAAAAGTGGAATTAAATAGAGAAACTCATACTAAGGAGATGAAAGGGATCAACAGCAAAATATCTGAAATTGATACAAAACACGAAGAGACTAACAAGACATTGCTAAATAAGATCACAAAGCTGAAAACAAATAATTTTGTGGGCACTCACCCAGGTGCTGAGTTGGTGAAGAGACTGGAGGACAAAATCGAAGCTCAAGACAGGTCAAGTAAACGATGCAAGATCATTATCAGACGACACCCCTTTCCTCTGAATGGACTGAAGGACCATGTAAATAGGTTTCTAACTGATTCTTGTGATCAATGGTGCTGTGTAAAAGTTAACTCATGCGACTATTCTTTGTTTATTTTCTCCGTCTATATAAACCAGAAAGTGAATTTTGTGATGGTCCTAGACTCATTGCAGGCAGCAATCACTAATATCGTTGACTCTCACAGTGATCCAAAAATTATTTTAGGAGGTGATTTTAACTGTCGAATTAAGAACTTGGGGGACTGTGACCCTAACCTAACCGAAAACTCAATTTTATATCCTAGAAGAAATTCGCTTGATCTAGAAAATCCCTCTGCAAATAGTTCAGAATTAATGGACTTTATGTCCGACTCAACGGCAGAACGCCAAAAGATCTTCCGGGACGTTTCACCTTCGTGGGTCACCAAGGCAGAAGTGTCATCGACCTAGTTTTTACGAACACTGTCTGTATTCCAATTGTGATGGACTTTTCTGTTGATACTTCCGTAACGTCATCGAATCACTTTCCAATTAATTTAACTTTTTACGAACAAAATTCCTGCCTAGCCGATTGTCACGACAGAACCCAGAGCGCTCGGCTTAAATGGAACCCGGAAATTAGTGAAAGCTTCGCTGAATACCTTACTGATTGCAATTTGATGTTTTTGAATAGCCTGTCGGTCAATGCCCTATATGAAAATTTTTGCGGAGCGGTCTGGGATGCTGCTAACGCAGCTGGAATGGCTTCTACGCCTCGAAATAAACGTGATAACTGTGACAGAATTGTTAAGAAGCCATGGTTTGATAAACTATGTTACACTGCAAAAAAAAGTAAAAACTTGGCCCTCAATGTTGCTAAAAAAACATCAATTCTCAGAACCACACGTAACTCACTTTATTGAATGTAAACGTGGATACGAACATGTAAAATTCTTGGCGAAAAAAAACTTTGAAGAAGAGATACGAAACAAACTAGCAAATGTAAGAAATGCGGCGGAGTTTTGGGAGGCAGTCAGGTATTGTAAAGTCGAACAGTACGTGAAAGGTTTGCGGATAGAAATCTGGAATGAATTTTATTGGCATATTTATCCTCCCAGAATTGCCTGCGACCTTAGGAATTTAAGTGAGAAAAACCCCTGGCTTGATAACCCTATCACTTTATCCGAAATCGATGAAGCTTTTCTCCACTGTAAAATTGGTAAAGCACCTGGTATTGATGGCACATCAAACGAATTCAGCAGAGCCTTGCCTATACATTGTAGGAGTTACTTATTGAACCTATTTAACAAGATCTTGGAGTTTAACGAAATCCCTGGTGCTTGGGGTAGCATGTTGATGACAATGATTCATAAAAAAGGTGATAGGAGGGACCCCTCGAACTCTCGAGGCATCGCTCTGGTGAAGTGCCAGACTAAACTTTTTACGAGTATTCTGAATGAGCGACTGTACAACTGGGCGGAAGGTGCTAGCGTTCTGCCTGAATGCCAATCTGGTTTCAGGAAGAACCGCTCGTGCCTTGATAATATTTTCTACGCAAATACCACTGTGCATTTTCAACTGAGACTGGGAGGACGCTCTGTATACTGTTTGTATGTGGACTTCCGTAGGGCGTTTGACTCCGTCTCTCATTCCCTCCTGTGGAATAAAATCCACAGTTTAGGCGTGAGTGGCGGTTTCTTAAGAACAGTGAGTAGTCTATATGAAAAAGCCTCCTTGCAGGCGCGGTCGGGGGGGGGGGGGTGTTTATCTGAGGCTTTTGAAATCTCTGAAGGAGTTCTGCAGGGGGAGATGTTGAGCCCTCTGCTATTCATCCTCTTCTTGCATGACATCGAAACTTTTTCGCGAGCTCATAATTTATATGGTCCTAGCATCAATGGATCCGTGGATCTTCTGATGCTCCTCTACGCTGACGATCTCATACTCCTGGCCTCCACCCCAATAATGCTAAGCAGAATTGTAGTAACTCTTAAGGAATACTGTGATAAAAACTGTCTCCACGTAAATATTGAGAAAACTAAAATTGTGGTTTGCCGATCAGGTTGTGCGATTAAGGGAGCCAGGCGTGCAATCCATTCTGAGGGAAGGGTCACTGTGGTTGGGGGTTTCAAGTATAACAACTCCGAAATAGAAATTGTTCCTTCTTACAGATATCTTGGTATACCCATGGCGGGCTCCTCCCTTGGTCTAACAGCGGCTTTGGACGCAATTGAGAAGGCGAAATCTGCCTCCGGAGCAATCAGATCGACTTTAATCCGCTCTGCAGCTGACGCCTGGGACGCTACTTTGAGACTGTACTTTAGCATGTTGACTTCTACACTTTTATACGCGATCCCAGGATGGGGCTTAAGATACGTAGATCTGATTGAATCGGCTCAGGTTCGTTTTTTCAAAAAGCTGCTGTTAATACCTTCGAATACTCCAAATTATTTTGTGAGAAAAGGAGCTGGAGTGATGAAATTAAAACTACAAGCAGCAAAACTTTCGATCAGTTGGATTCGGAGAGTCCTTGACATGGACGAGGACAGATTTCCGAAAATCTGTCTCCTCAGGCTATTTTCCTTACCTCCTGATGGAGTGTCTAATGTGAAATATAACTGGCTCACGCAGTTTTTCAAACTTTTTGAGGGTATTGACATTCCATTTATACACAAGCTGAAAACTTCCCCCTACCCGGATGCCTGGGAGCAAATGGAGCCGGTCCTCGTTCATGCCCTCGGGCTTCACCTCATCCAACAGGATTGTCTCTCAGTTAAAAATTCAAAATTTCTGCAACTAACATTACCAATGAATCCGACCGCTTCTCCCGCGAATTATTTAGAAAGCCGTATCCCAATGGCATATAAGAGAATAAAAGCTCAAGCTAGACTTTCTAACAATATGTCTTGTATTTTTCTCGTAAACGGAAAATTTCACAGACTAGAACCAAAGTCTCCGTGTCCATTATGTAATTTAAACCAATACGAGAACCTAGAACATGTAATCCTAAGGTGCCCGATGTGCAGTGTTCATAGACAAAAATTACTAAATATATATTTTTTGAATGCCTGGTCGGAAGAAAATCTGATTAAATTTCTAGATTGTGAAACTTTTGACAGTTCCAAAGCGCTATATTTGTTCATTACTAAGGCAATGAGTATCAGGGAAGAAATTTTATCATTATGTTAACACAAATGGTCGTTTTATGCACAAGGACGGATGAAATAAGAAACACTGATTAGATGTATACTGTATATGGAGTGCTGAAATAGTATTTAAATTTGTATATGTACTCACCACTAAAATAATGAAACTCTTTTTATAAATATTTATGTAAACATCTACCCCCCCTTGCTATGACGGAATAACTCAAGAGCAATAAATAATTGATTGATTGATATTTAAAAATTTTCCGGATTTTCATTTAATTAACGGTTCTTATTTATGTATTTATTTATCTGTGGATTTTTCTTTTTCGTATATTTTGATTTAATTAATTATTTGGTTTGACCCTGTTATTTTTAAATTTTTGTTTTGTTTCCGTATTTTAGTTTATTTAATTGGTTCTGATTTATTTAAAAAATTTTCCGTAATTTTATTTTTTTATTCATTTATTTATTTATTTGCTCGTATATTTATTTATTTATTTGGTTGTGGGTTTTTCCCGTATTGGTTTATTTATTTATCACTTTACTTACCCCATTTTTTTCCTATTTGTATAAGATTGGGTTTTGATTTATTTATAATTTTTTTTTCTTTTTTTTATTTAATTTTCCCCCGTTACGTCATGACGTAACAATGGCAATAGTAAACCCAGATATTCACATAATATTCTTGAGGACTGAGGAAGATTACCAATCATACCTGGCAGTTTGTCTTAACTCGGAGTTGAATATGGAAGTTTACTACCGTTGTAAAGTACAGAAGTGGATGCAGTTGGAAAAGCCTCAGAAATTGTAAATAAGATTATGTACTCTGGTGTAATGTATATGCAAAACTGAAATTTTGTTCGTACTGAATTAAGACATAAGTTTGAGCTTTGCATTTAATTGATGAATTGCTGACATCAGTTTTCTTGCTTCACTTAAAAAAGTGGCTAACTTTTTTTGAGGTTATACCCTTTTTTTAAATTATATATATATATATATATATTACTTTCATGTAGTTTTCATATTATTTTGTAATTCAAGGTAATCATGTGCATTTATGTTCGTTTTTAAAATGGTCATTTTAACGGATTTCAATGGCTTTAGCAATCTTTTCATTTGGAATTCTAATCAGTTTGAATGGATACATATTTTTAATTGTATACATTAGTATTTTAGGCAATTTTCATATTATTTTGTAATTCTAGATCTAGGTAATTTCTGAAAATTTGTATACGTTTTCAAAATGGTCTTTTTAACCCATTTTAATGGGCATATTAATATTTACAGTTGCAATGATTTGAATGTGTAGATACTTTTGTAATCATTTATGTATGGTTTATAATAATTGTTAATAATGTTTGAGGTTCCTTTTAGAGGTCACTCTTTGTTACCAATCAATTTATTGCATATTATATTGTATGCTCCGATATTTCAAAGCGTATGTTCACAATACTCAATTGCCAATATTTCATTATTTTTTAACATTTTTCATAAAACTTACAAAACTTTAAAAAGCATTTTATAAAAGTTGTTTTGATATAATCTCAACGTTTTGAACTTTATATAGGTGTGTATGATTGTGGAGAGGGAATTTCATGCTGATACTAAATTGTAATAAACAGTGCATAGTAAATTGATTTAAAAGTTAATTTTTATTAAAATTTTTCTCAAACATCGAACATTTCTTAAAGGCTATGTCTAGGAATAGGGATTGATCAGCATTTTAGAAGCAATGGATGTGTGTATACATAACGTTTTATAAACACAAAGATGCGTAAAAAATTTCTGTCATAATCTTTGTAACTGTAATATATTAAAGTACTTCGTTATCCATCAAATTTGCTACTTACCAATAATTTGGCTGTAACAGTTCAATTACTCTTTCATGCTAATTTTAAAACGTGAAATCATTTATCAGCAATAAACACGTAGACAAAGAAAAAAAATTGAACCAAAATATTAAAACAAAAACTGGTGTTCATTAGTTCTTTTTCTATCGCAGTTTGGATCACACTTCGTCTATCTTTGCCTTAGCTTATAGACCTATTTGGCGCTAAATATCACAGCGAATAACAGCACGAACATAATTTTTCTTCATCGCAAAATCAAACGTCTGCCAAAGTATGTATTCTTTGTAAAAGACGTTCTTTTATAAAGTATAGAGTTTTCAAGAAATCATACCATTATTGCCTCTCTTGACATTATGAAATTCCTCAAATTTTTAATAAACTGTAAAAAGTCACTACAGAACCATAGATGTCGTGAATCGGTAATGCGGTTAAGGTTGGTAAGGGAAGAATGTTATGACTTGTAAGGGGATTTTTCCCGGGTGTCTCACCAGGAAAATCCACCGAACTCCTTAGTGCCGTCTCTAACGCACATAGTTGGGCTCCAGTCCAACTTTTTCGGAGTTAGACGAAAACCGGCCTCGGGGAAAATCATCTACCCAGAGGACTTGCGACGTGGCTTCTCGTAATGCCGAGCTAGCATCAGCATGTCACGGTAGAGGGGCGAGGTCCACCAAGTCCGTAGTGTATCATGCGTCGGTGCTAAGGCAACAACGGACAATAACCTTTTTACGGGTATTACCCGTGCCTTCCATTAGAGATATTTCTATCTCTATGATGGCTCTCCCTCTGCTAGGTAGCTCGACGCTAGGAGAAGGTCCAGATCACTTGCGTATCCTTCGGGACCCCACCAATTACCGCACTATCAACGCGAGTCACTTGCCCTTAATACTAACCTGGCGGTGCGTGTCCTGACTGCCAGAATCTACATATTCCCGTCGACCGAATCACGACACACTCAGGGGTTCGATGGGGCTAAGATAACTCTGAGAAGCGAGAGGTTTGCATCTCTCGTTTCAAAGAAGCCGTTTTCTCTAATCGGGAGATGCAGGTGCATCTCCCTATGCTCGCCACGATCGATACACTCGAAGGGACGCCATTTTCCTGGCCTTATGCAAGCCAGTGCCACTAAGCCCGCTCTCACCGAGGTTTGTAACCACTCGGCTCAAGCGTCCGTGTTCGAATTTCTCGAGATCTCCTAGAGCCTTTCTCCCCCTAGTCTGGATATCTCGGCGGCGGTGGGAACTACGTTACCCCACCATTGGTAATCAACCCGACGGGATCACCGGGGCGCTAGACGTCTCACCTAGTCCTCGGTCTCTAGTCTACCCCGCCATGACCTGTGGATCCGCTAGGTTGGGATGCCTGTACGTCGGCCTTTAACTCTCCGCCAACAGAGCGAAATCCACATATGGCGATCATCTAATAATGTCCTCCAGACGATGGGGGCACCGTCTCACTCAGACCCGCTTACCCACGTCCTTCTTTGGTCTTAGCATCTTCCCACAGCCTTATTTCAGCTGTCACCAGATGGTACTTCATTCGTACTTTAAAGTTTTGAATGTCATTTTTACGAGGATTTCAACCCTAACGAGAAAATCTCGTTACAGAATCCTCAAATGGAGGTAGGCCTTTCTACTTTTGATACTCAAAAGTAGACACTCCAACATCCATCGTTTGGTCTATCGCATTCGTCTTTTGTCTTTTCGTATGCCATACTGGTAAATATGTTTAACAATCTCTTCATTCGAATTGGCAAATCCTTCATTGCAATATTTACCGTTCTTTTGTTCAGAGCGACGGGTCATGAGGTCTTCTATATGCTTTTCGAAAGATTTAATTTGAAATGAAAGTGTGCAACACTTTGTCGTGGGATACTTGTTATCAATCCATCTTTCATTACTTCCACAGGCTCCGATCTTATCCGATACAATCAAATGTAAAATGATCTTCGCAAATGTACAAAAAACTTTTACGGCAATTTTTTTTTACTTTTGATGCTAGGTCCGATTGCATTTAACCACTTATCTGTACGTTCCTAAACGTTAAAAATTAAGAGAAAAGAAGCATTTTGCAAATTATAAATTTAGAAGGAAATTTCTTCTGTATTTGAATACTTCATGCAATTCAGGAAACATTAATATAGTCAACATAACATACCTCATCTCCCGAAAAACCAAACAAATGTTTTTTGCTTCCGAATGGAAGCATTGCAATCGTTCAATCTTCACCTTCACTAATTATGCTTGCGAAGGATATATAATGGTTGGAAACGTAAAAATACGAAGTTTGAGCATAGTGTCTGTATGTATCAATTTTTTTCGAAAATCTTCACTTACAAAATTCATCATAAAACGGACTAAATTGTGAGAATAAAATCTGAAAAAATTATCAATTATTGGTATTGAATACATATAGGCGTGGGTGCAATTTCAGTGAAATCTGAATGCTTCCGAATGGAAGCATTGCAATCGTTCAACTTTCACTTTCGCCAATTATGCTTGTAAACGATATATAATGGTTAGAAACGTAAAAATACGAAGTTTCGGCATAGTGGCTATATATATATCAATTTCTTTCGAAAATCTTCACTCACAAAATTTAGCATAAAACGGACTAAGTTTTGAGAATAAAACCTGTCCGTAAGTTTCTTAGAAATGACTTTTTTTGTTTTCTCTGCCATCGTTCATATCTCAGAAACTAATGGATATTTTTAAATTATTTTTTATCAAAATGTGCGTCTCAACGAGATCCAGGAAATGGTTGAAGAACATCTTGCGGGGTGCTCACAAGAAATTGGAGATATTTCAATTTGTATGCTTTTTACAATTTTCTTTGCTTTTTGCTTTTATACGCACTCTAGCGTCCGCAAAAATTGAGATAAAAACTTGAAATTTGGAACAAAGCTTCCTCTTGTTGTGGTGATGAACCCTATTGGATGGCGATTTGATTGTATCATTAGTTTTCCAGCTTTCCATTTTTTCGATTCCACGATTTTGTTGTTTTTTTTTTCAAAATGTGTACCTTAACGGAATCTATGATATGATTTTTCAATACTGAAACATTTTCATTTATTGCGCAATCGGCCCATTCCTAAGCTTACCACCAATGCAATTGGGGAAAATAAAAAAAAACGGTGACATATTTGACGCATTCGAATGGGGGGAGATCCGAGGACCGCCGGCTTGTTTATTTTCTTTACATGTTATGCTGCATGTTGTACATCCTAGTACGCAGCAAATTCGCACCATTTTCATTGACAATTCAATATCACGGTTAAAAATACATTCCTTAGGAATCAATTCGTTTTAACTAAAAATGAAAAACCAAACGAAGCAAGCGCAGAATTTTCATAACTTTGCCGCCGGTAGCGTACACAATATGCACAGGAGGGTACTGCGCAGTGACTGACCTCGGTGCACACTCCCAGACTGTTGTTATGTGCTCGCAGATAGGTGGAAAGTTGGTTGAAAACCAATCGCGCAAGGACTTCGGGAAGGAATGGCAATAATGCAATCGGTCGATAGTCCGGTGGTGATTTAGTGGAACTAACCTTACATATCGGGATGATGATAGCTTGTTTCCAGACTACAGGAAAAATGGAGGATTCAAAAGATCCGTTCATGATTGATAGAAGACAACGTGATAGAGCCGGAAGCGTAGCAAACCTTGAGGATCAATGATGAGGATCGATGAACCTAGAGGATCATCTTCCTCGATGTGCCGTCCACACCAGCCGCGTTTGACCTAATGGAGGATATGGCAAGTTGGATATCAGCCCAGCTCACATTCGAGAACGAAAAATGTGTCTCAATGGAAGTGTCACGAATCCCAGCAGATGTACATGGAGGTACAGTGGAGACGGCAGCGAAGTGGGCATTGAGAGCGGCGGCGGGGATCGTAAGTCCATTCTGTTAGCCAGCCACAAGCGCCAGTTTACGTGGTTCACTCCCTAAAACCGAACCAGACAAAGCAGATAATCTTGCTGAGTAGTATTCCGTGCGGGCAGCCTGTAGTTTCAACTGGTGAAGGCTCCTACACCGCCGAAGGCACTCGAGGCGCTCGATAGTTCGCACACGCTTGTAGCGGCGGTATAGATAAAGTAGCTGTTTTTCGGACTGTCGGATGCCATCAGTGATCCAGGGGGGCAATTCAGTGTAGCGCAACAGCGCATGTTCATCGACCAGGTCAATAAAAGAAGTCGTAAAATCCATAGATAACTCCTCCATACCAGCAGATTCAATTACCGTGAAGCCTGCAAAAGTGCTCGAAAAGGCGGTTCTGACTTCAGCACACTGCAGCCGCGAGAGCTGGCGAGACGAGATGGTGCTAGGGTAAGGTTTGCTACTAGCGATTTCAATGGATGCAGAGATGAGGTGATGGCCGGCTGCCATGGGAAATTTAGAGGTGAACCATCCAGGACTGTATCCGATTCATCAACCAGGCATAAGCCATGTAGAGGAAGTAGAGGTGGAATGAGTTGCACCATGATCCACCAGAGTCAATGAGAGATCACGTAAAAGTGATCTAACAAACTTAGCATCTGCATTATTTGATAGCTGGTCAGCATTGAAATCCCCCATTATGATTTTATGTTTATAGCCATCAAGCGCAGTCCCAAGGAGCTGAGAAAAGTTCATCGTAAGGTGAAACGAGGAATGCGGTGACCGATAGATGACCGCAGCGAAAATAGGCTGTGAGTTGCCAAGCCGCATCTCACAGAAGAGGTACTCGATCATGCCAGGCTTACCAGTCCAGACAGTGCTAGATTTACCAATAGTTGTAGCAATGATGGAAGCACGACAGTAAAAGGCTACTCTACCACCATTTACGTTGCGGTCATGACGAATCAGGTAATAGCCAAAGATATTCAAGACAGAGCTACGTACCACCTACGACAGCCAGGTTTCTGTAATAGCCAGGATGTGATAGGTGAAGCGATGAGAGTCAAGAAAGGCTTTGATTGCATTAGTGCGACGGCGAAGAGAATTTACGTTCAAGCAACAAGCATTTCATTGAGTAACAGGCATTTGATGAGACGTGGACTGAACAAAATTTTCATCGGGTGTAAGGCTTACAGCTTGAGGAGGGCTGGTTCGTGAGGGGGTTGAGACCCCATGAAACTCGTAACGATGATGGTGCGGTAGTTATGCTGATGTGGATTTGTGTAAGCTGGCTATACGCTCAACGTCGGCATTTGAATTTATGGTATAAGCAAGGTCACCTTCTTTAAGTTTAGCATAGACTACTTCATTTTTAACCCAAATGAAACGGAAGCCTAGAGGTTTCGAGGTGGGTCTCGTCGCGTCAAGGAGTCTGTATGTGTTCGTGCCGTAAAGCTCATTGTCATTAACCGGGAAATCAGCGTTGTTTCTCATTGTAGGAGTCGACCCAGGGGTTAAGACCGACTTATCCACCGAGGAGAACATTAATTTACCCTTAGGTTTTTGCGCAGCGACAATTTTATGGAGGAGCCCAGGGGTAGACAGCTTCAAACCTATAGAGATACGAATCTGACCAACCCTTTCTGCGGAAGAAGTAGCCTCCGAAATAGGTAAAGGCGCTATTGAGCGTTTTGCGGTTTTTCTTAAAAAGTGAGTCTCTGTAACCAAGGCTGGGTCAAGATCAGGTTGCATTGACTTCAAGACAGCCAGGGCTAGCGGGAGAGGTTCGACAAGGGTTTCAGAATCTGGGATGACTCATTTACCATGGCATAGCGGTGCATGTTGGAGGAGCAGCTATTTACGGGAACAACAACACGTTGGAGTGCAGCATCATCAGGCACAGATGAACCCCCCTTTTGAGGGGGAAATTCATCCATTTTAGTCGTGAGAGTAGCCATTGATTCTTTGAGAGAACGAATCTCATCACGTTGCTCCGCTAAGACCGCCTCAACATCGCCAACGCGCCATATAAGTCCAGGGAGTTGGTCAAGCACTTTCAGTTTCTCGGTAACGACAGCGAACTCAGTTTGCTCAGCGAACTCAATAGTTTCCGTACGCTTAGAGATCACCCCCCGGGTCCGCATCCTACTACTAACCATACCAACGGATGACAGTGATTGACTAATCTCCGCAGGTGGTGGAAGCACATGCTGAGGAATGTCCACAACTGGAGTTGACTTACCAGTGTTTGATGAGTTCGAGCGTATGGAGCTGGATGAGCCGTGGCGAGTGTATTTATAAAGTGCTGGAGGGATCATACCTTTGGCAAGGTTGACGCATTCTAGAATTTGAGCCATTTTCATTGGTAAAGATCTGAGTTTCCATGCACAAAGGACGACAATTCTTATCGCAGGCTGCGCAGTGCACCAAACTTCAAGCTGTTGAGTCGCTCACATATTGCGCAGAGGATTTTTGAGGTATCTCCCATTATGAGCAATAGTATTCGAGAAGCAGAATTTGAAAATAGGACTGAAGTCGGCGAAGAAGTAGACGCTGTAGATGCTGTAGTGGACGGTAATTTAACCACTGTCGATAACGCTGCGGGCGTGGGACAAGGGGTAACTCGCGTTGGCAAAGTACTGCAGGAGTTACACACGAGGGCAGGGTATCAGAAGGTTGCGTGTTCATATCACGTCGGGGTCACCAACCGACGTCAGAATATCAGTATTTGTTTTGAGTCGGTGTCGTGCGGACGCATGTCTACCGCTCTCTGCGAAATATACATTTCTAACGTACAGCGCTTATAGTACAGTGAAATTCTAAATCGAGTAAAAGTTTTGGCACAAAAGTGTCAAACTTAAAAAACCTCAAAATTCCCTTGGCTCCAAAAAGGAAAGCCAAAATGAGTCCTCCGATGGAAGACCCAAAAAAAACGAAAAAAGCCGTTTCGAAACCTTCGACTAGCGCGAGTTCAGTTCCCGCTCGCCTCGCCAAACCCTCCGACACTTCTGATGGACCTCAAGAGGCTCCAAAACAAACCTCTGTCCCTCCATTAATCATCGAGAATGAAAAAATGGAGACAAAAAAATTAATCAATTTTCTGCAGAGCAACGCCACAGATAAAAATTTCAAGATGAAATTTAATGGAAGTACCGCGATCGTCCATCTACGAACGCTCGAGGACTACACCAAAATCGCAAGTATCCTGAAAAGGCAAGATATCAATTTCTTCACTTTCGGTCTTAAAAGTGAGCGACCGAAAAAATATATTCTGAAAGGGCTTAGAAGCAGTTTTTCACAAGACGAAATTCAAGCCGAGTTATCAAAACACGGCATCAACGTACTTTCCGTTCGCCAGTTCGTGAAAGTAAACAAAGACGGAGACACGAAAGAAAACAGGCCATTACCGATCTTCGCTATCACGGTTGGCCCGGAAACAACCTTGAGCAGCTTCGCTGAAATCAAAACGATTTTCTACCACACATATAAGGTAGAAAAATATGTAAAATCCCAGCAACCTACCCAATGCTTCAGGTGCCAGAGATTTGGCCACGCAAGCCAACATTGCAACCTGAACCTGAGATGCGTCAAGTGTGCGTCAAACCATAACGTAAAAGTCTGCACTTCCAAGACCCTGAAGTGTGCAAACTGCGGACTCGCGCACACAGCCAGCTATAGAGCGTGGTCCATGCGCCTAAAATTCATAGAAACTCAGAAAAAACGAGCTCAATCGGCCAGGCCCAGCATAGCGCCATTGGAACTGCCCACTACATCTCAGTCGGCCACGATCCAGAATCTGGAAAGGAACATCCAGTCCCTCCAGTCTCCTGCAGTCCCAGTGCCAATTCCGAGTTCTACTGCCAATACGTCCAGGCACACCTACGCTTCCTTCTTCCCGACGGTGGAAACCTCGAGAAGGAATCTTATCGCACCCACTGCTGAACCTAGGACCATCCCAATGGAAACACATGTTCCCGAATCTCATTTAAGTAGAACTATAAACTATGTAATTACAGCAAAGCAAGTCCTTGACGAGCTAACAAACCTTAGAATTCCCGAAATCCTTTCAGAGCTAAAAGAGATGAGCTCTAAACTCCAAACAGCCCTTACACCATTTGATAGGATCACAATCATCGCTTCCTATGTCCACCTGTTCTTACCCTCCTCAAACACACCTACGATTCCCCAGCAAACATAACCAACATATTAGCAATTAATATTTTTGCGCTCAAACCTAATCTGGACGGGTTATTACACATCGTCCACAGAAATAAGATCAAAACTTGTCTGATTTCAGCGACTAAGTTAAACAGCAAAACGAAGAAAATTAACTTCCCAGACTTCTCGCTGATCAGGGAAGACAGAACGGCCAAAGCAGGTGGTGGTGTTGCGGTGGCGATCCACAAAACCTTGTCACATAGAACTCGTCCGCATGATCTCCGGTCGCTCACCGAATACGTGGGAGTAGAGGTCCAAGTAAACAATAAAAAAACGAAGATCTACTCGATCTACAATCCACCGGATGTCTCAATAGATACAAACCTATTGAGGCACCTACTTTCCGATAGTACTCCAACAATTATTGTTGGAGACCTAAATGCGAAGGACACTGCTTGGACCTCTGCTAGGCCAAACGAATCAGGTAAGATTCTCTCAAATTTTTTGACGGAACAAAAAATTAATCTGCTCTTTCCAGACGTTCCCACACACTACCCTCATAATTCAAACACTCCTAGTACTATTGACCTTTTATTAACTAACAACATGTCTATCATTAAAAATTTCACCACACTTTCCGAATCCCCATCCGACCACCTACCATTGTTTTTCTCCCTATTTGGCAGACCAACCTCACCAGAATCATCAAAAATTTTAAACTACGCAAAAACCGACTGGAATAAGTTCAAGGATATCTTAAATGATGAGATTTCTACACCGAACCTTACTTGTAACAACACTGAAGCAATAGATCAACACATAACACATTTCACCCAAGTCATTCAAACAGCCCTGGATTCCTCCACTCCCAAACGCTCAACCAAATCCTGCCACACTCCTATCCCACCCGAAATAGCCTCACTAATAAAGCTAAAAAATTACATTAGGTCAAGATGGCAAAAAACCCGAAATCGCTACCTTAAATCCGAACTCAATCAGCTGATAAAAGAAATCAGACTTAAATTAACCGAATGGAAACAATCATCTTGGGACAACAAACTCAGAAACATAAACTTAAAAGATCACTCTATTTGGCGCGTAGCAAAATATTTTAATAACACCGCTAAAACAAAAATCCCCACACTGAAGTCAAACAACACACTCCACACAGAAGACCACGACAAGGCGAATACACTCTGCATACACTATGCAGCAATACACGAAATATCGGCCTCCCGAGGCAACAAATCTTTTGAACAACAAGTCACAGGTCATGTGAGAAAAACTATCCTCAAAGCCGGCATCGAAACTCCCATTAAATCCCTGACGAATCCCCGTGAAATCACTTCCGCTATCAAAAAATTAAAAAATAAATCTGCCGCGGGTGTGGATAATATTCCCAATATAGCACTAAAAAACCTCCCAATTAAAGCAATAAGTTTACTAACAAAGATATACAATGCATGCCTCCTCAGACAATATTTCCCGGAACTCTGGAAAGGACCGGTGGTCATTCCGATTCTAAAGCCCGGTAAGCCCCCTTCGCATCCGGTGAGCCATAGGCCAATTAGCCTCCTACCGGTATTGGCTAAACTCTTTGAGCGAATAATTTTAGCTCGTCTCAAAAAACCCATAGAAGAGTTACAACTAATGCCTATCAATCAATTTGGTTTTCCATCAGAACACTCGACCTGCCACCAGTTGGTTAGAATTACGAATGATATAAAATCCGCGAAAGACCGGAAAGAAGATACCGTTCTTCTTCTCCTGGACAGCGAGAAGGCCTTTGATTCTGTTTGGCCCACAGGCCTTATATACAAACTCGAAGGATTAAATGTCCCTAAATATCTATGTAAAATTTTACTATCATATCTCTCAAATAGATATATCCGAGTTCGAGTCGAAACTTCGCTTTCGAATAAAATAGAAATTGTCGCGGGAGTCCCACAAGGGTCTATTCTCTCGCCTGTTTTATTCAACTTGTACATTGATTCTGTTTTTAGTAGAATTCCGAGAAATGTATCCATTGCAGGCTATGCTGATGACATTGCCTTGTACTCAGCTAGCAAATCGATAAACAAAGCTATTAAAAGAATAGAAAATGCTGCTTCTCTCACAATCAGTGAATTAACGAAATGGAAAATTCAAGTGAATGCTGCTAAAACAGAAGCAATCTTATTTACTAGCTCCAAGGCCAAGCCGACCTTAACTGTTCCTAGCGATAAGATCACACCAACCGACTCTGTAAAGTATTTAGGCTTACACATCGATTCCAAACTCCTGTGGAAAAAGCATATATCTGAAATCAAGGTCAAGACTAAAGTTATCCTAGTAAGATTGTATAATTTGCTAAAATCACCCGCGCTCAGTCAATCCCTCAAACTTACTCTCTACAAAGGGTTAATTAGGCCCATTATCACCTGTGGTTGTCCTGCCTGGCACAATGCAGCGAAAATGCACTTGAATCATCTTCAAGTGATTCAAAATAAATTCCTACGAATAATAGGAAATTTTAAAAGAAGAACGACCATTGTGGAAATACACGAAACGCTCGGCATGACGACCATAGGCGAATTTATCGATAGAATAAATGAGACATTTAAATTTAAGCTACAATCCCATCCTAATCCCCAGCTCCAAAACATCAATATTGACATAAAATCCAATTGGTCCCGCTGACCACCTGTTTTGTCCCACCTTTCCATATATCCTTTTCTCTCCCGCCCCTCATGCACCCATTACTTATAAGGTTTTTTAGAAGTCATTTTTCCTTATATCGAGTCATCATGTAAATAATCACAAATATCTGTAATAATGAAAAATTAGGTTACACTTCTTTCAAATTAGATATAAAGCCAACGGCTGGTGATCTAGAACGTAGCACTTAAGATATTAATACTGTATATAGTATGTATATATGACAAATGTTAATAAACAATTTTCAAGTCAAGTCAAGTCAGAATAGCCGAGTGGACTAAGCGCGCAGTCTTAGCGCTGCCGCTTCGGTACCTGGTTCAAATCCCCCATATAGGGCGAGAATTTTTTCGGAATGTCTGATGAGCGGGAGGTTACTCATAGAGTAGCCGCCTGTACCGACACAGGTTTTCTGTAGTTTTATGTGTCTTATCATGCGACTGCGGTGCAGCGTATGGACCACACCCCCAGATATCCATAAGGGATCGAAGGCGTTAAAGATAAAAGAAAAAAAAACACTAGGGCAGGCTCACACAGAAGTGAAGGGAGAGACAGCAAGCCAATAATTTTCAGTAGGTGAACTGAACCTACTGCGTGAAAAAAGCAGTAGGAGCAACCAACAGGGAGAAAATATATCTCTAATTGTCGGCTGCAAATAGGAGCGGGTAACTAACCTGGAACAAAAAACGCCCGTAGGCAGCAATAAGCGGCAAAGTGTTCGAGCGAGGAGCCGGAGAAATGTCGTGCAGTAGTACTGACAGAGGGAAAGAGATGCCGTTTATTTCTGAAATCTTTGAACAATATTACATGTAACAGTATTTTAAGTTATATCACAAATTGGATATATCACAGTGCTATAATTAATGCTAATCAGTCTCATATGTCATAATTATAAAATGTAATAAAATGTATAAAATAGATTAATGGATTAATGGACTGCTTATGCAAATACTGTAAATAATACTGTCCACGGTACTTCTCAGTCAGTGAGAAATTAAAATCAAAACAATGTACACATAGATGAAAGCACAAGTGGAATAATCCAATCTGACAAGATTTGTACACGTAATTCAGGCATTCATTTGTGGGAACTGCGACCCTAATCAATATGCAAATATTAAGATGAAATAGGTAACGTTGGGAGTGGGTGGGGCTCCTCAGAAACAAGAAGGGTTCTACGTCTAAACAAGATAAACAAAATAAACACACAAAAGAACACAAACAAAAAAAAACACAAAATTCTCTAAACACAATTTCTATAAAAATTCAGAGAAATCCATTAGAAAATCACAATTCCCGAAAGCATCAAGAACCAACGTATTCAAAATTTAATATTCTGACCAATTCCTCGCAAATGTTCAATGATATCACCGTTAACATTATAACCACGGATGTGATAGTACACATTTTAGGGTGGTGACCTCCTCGAACTCATTCCTACTTGGAACCCCCACATTCGGGTGCGGTAGTACACATTTGGGGGGGGGGGGGGGGGGTGTCCTCCTCGAGCTCAGTCCTCCTTGGAACCCCCACATTCGGGTGCGGTATTTTAGGGTGGTGTGTGTTGTGTTATTTTTTTATTGTGTTATTTTTCTATTCAGTACTGCCACCATTCCCTATAAACTTTATTAGCATTTATAAGTCATTCTTTATAACTTGTTTTTAATTAGTTTATATATGGTGTTGTTTTTGCATGGTGTTATACTTGTATGGTGTTATTGTTGTATAGTGTTATTGTTGTATGGTGTTATTATTGTATGGCCTTTTTTTTGCTCGTGCTTTTTTTGTTCGTGATATCATTTCTCAGTGTTTTTTAGACGTGCCACCATCAAAAATATATCTGAAGAGGATCTTTTTAAGACGAGCCAGAGAGGGGGCGCCGCGTACTCTGTCGGGCAAGGAATTCCAGAATGCAGCTCCTTGAATTTTAAACGATCTCACGGGAGGTTCTGTGCATGCAAATGAAATGTCGAGCTCCGGGGCCATATCACCCCGTACGGGATTCCTCGACCGGTGCACATTAAAAAGCTCTGCCAAGTATAATGGTTGACCGATGCGACGCGCTTTATAAATCAAAATGGCAGAGAAATACATGCGTCGCGAATCAGTTGTGAGCCAGCCGAGTTCTCGCCTAGAAGGGGTAACATGGTCATCCCTGCGAAGGCCAACTACATATCTGATACACGAATCCGGCAGTCTTGTAAGCCTGAGTCGTAGTTCGTCTGAGATGTCAAGATATACTGCTGAGCAGTAGGCGAGATGAAAGAGAGCCAGCGCCGACACCAGCCGCTTACGTAGCCCATATGAGGTGCAGTGGCGAATAGATCGCAGGCTATAAAGCGCACGATTGACTCCCTTTGTCACTGCATCAACCTGAGGTTTCCACGTGAATTTTGAGTCTAATATAACCCCTAGGCTTTTAATCTCATTGACGAATGGAATGGGAATGCCACCAACCCCAATGCAAGACAGGTTTGATGGAATACTATTAATGTAGCGACAAGAGCTGAACATTATAGCTTGTGTCTTAGATGCATTGAGTTTGAGAGCCGCAGGCCCAGCCCACCCTACTGGCGACGCGCGACAAGGCAGCAATGGCCCAATCTAACTCGTTCTTGCTCACCTGTAAGTATACTTGGAGGTCTTCAGCGGAAAAAAAAGGTCTAATTTGTTCATAGTTACGGATTGACTTTGTCCAACCTCTTCAATTTTCACAATACTCTTCAGATCATTTATGTAAATAAAAAATAAGAGAGGCCCAAGATCTGAGCCCTGTGGTACTCCCAGATTGGTATGAAGCCCGTCTGATTCACCCACAGAGGTCGTTATAACTTTCTGTCTCCCCCCGTTAATACAGGAGGAAATCCAGCGTAGTATTCTCTGAGAATCCCATGCTCTGCATAACCCTCAATAATCTGCTCGGCGAAATAGTATCAAAAGCCTTCGAAAAATCGAAGAGGAGTATGGTCAGTTTTCTTTTGTCAATGTTGTCACGTACGTCATCCGTCAGTCTAATCAGTGCTGTCTGAGTACTATTGTGTTGTTTGAAACCAGCCTGCCTGGGATTCAGCAACTCGCGACTTACAAGATGTCCCTGTATTTGGTCATGGACGATTTTTTTCAGAACCTTGGAAAAAAAGCACAAAAGAGCAATTGGGCAAAAGTACGCCGGCGCTGCTGGCACCGCCGTTTTCTTCAGAGCAATTAACAGTGATTCCTTCCAAGGTTCAAGAAAAACACAGGTTGCTAGAGAGGCATTGATGATCTGCGCCAGATAAGGGCCCAGAAATGGTAAAACCCTGGCAATCATATTCTGTGGTATGCCGTCACAACCTCTGGCCTGCGTCGAAAAGTGAGCAACCGCTAAGACGACATCATTAGTGTCGATCTCAGAGAAACGGAAGCCCTCGCCACTAGCATCAGAGATGACCTCTGAACATTCCTCATCTACCTTTGCATCAGTGGTAGACACTGATGCAAAGTGTAGAGTGAGGTCATTCGGTTCAATACCGTTCATCTCTTCCCTTTGCCGTGGTAGCAATCCAAGATGACGCAACTCCCGCCAGACACAGTTAGGGTCCGTGTCTAGCACATGTGAAATCTCATCCTGCATGGAAGTTGTTCCGAACACTCTCCGAACGAGAGAGAGAGAGAGAGAGTGTTTTTAATGTGGGTGAGGTTAAACGTACTTCCGGACTTTTGAAAATCAATTCCTCATACATTTCATCCGTTCATCCCCGTCAGAGAGAGAGATATTATTTTTTTTGAGTGAATGGCTCAACGTACCGGGCGTTTGAAAATCAATTTCGTCGCTCCCAACAGAGATTAAGGAAGGAAATGACTATCTTTTATTGGGGATTTAATCTCGAATGACCTGCCGTCCATTTCATCCCCATTAGATTGATTGATTCATTAAGGGTTTATTACTGTACATTATGTTGTACAAAAGAGTTGGATCAAAGTTCACATATTAGTAATAGCAGTAGCAAGAAATAATTCATTAACAGCAAAGCTGAAAGCAAAGTGACACTAGATATGGTAGTAAGAATACAAATAGTAATAAAAAGAAGAAGACTTAGACGCAGGGCAACAGTGCATAAGGAGGAGCAGGAGCCAGCAGATAAACCAAACCAGAGAACACCAAAAAGTAAAAAATGACATAGAAAGTAAACGGGCCCTCTACGAGGCACACCAGCGAATTTATTCTCGGAGCAGGAGAGGATAGTTAGAAGATAATTGGAACGACGTTAGAAGGAACAAGGGAAGAGGATAGGTCAACGGATAGCAACGTTAGAAGGAACAAGGGAAGAGGATACGTCGAGGGATAACAACGTTAGAAGGAACAAGGGCAGAGGATAGGTCAATTGATAAAGGTAGGCAGCAAAAAAAATAGAGGAGAATTTAAGAGACTTCGGGGTCAAGGAGAGTCGCTCAGAAAAGCTCTCAACGCTAATCTGAAGGAAGGAACGGAGGGCAAGTCACGTATAGACGAAGCCAGAGCATTCCACTGATAGGCCGCTGTCATGGAAGGAGTTCCTGAGAGACTCCGTCCTAAATGGTCTGATGTGAAGAGGAAGCAGCTGACCCCGAGTCGGTCTAACAGCCCGATTGGCAACAAAAAAGGCAGCAAGGTAACTAGGCTCGCGACTGCATAAAATGCCAAAGGTAAGGCAGCCGCGATAGCAGTTCCTGCGAGCCTCAGAAGTTAACCAACCCAGCTGCTCACGATACGACGTGATATGCTCATCTCTTCTAGCTCCCATGACATACCTAACCCCCATGTTGATGAGACGCTGAATCCTGGCAGATAGCTCATCAGACAGACCCCCATACACAAGGCAGCAGTAGTTAACTACAGGAAAAACTAATGCCTGGACAAGGTGTTTACGCAGTTCAAAAGTAGTGCTGGCCCTGAAGAACCTAAGTCGATACATCACAGAGCGCACCCTCTGTGAGATTGAGGCCACGGGGTTTCTGAAAGTGAGCTTACTGTCCAGCACCACTCCCAGACTGCGTACCAAGGTCTCGATCAGCACCACCTGCCCCTCAATGATGAGAGACAGCCCAAGCATCGAGTAGACATCATTAACATACGCCTGAGAGCCGAAGATGATTGCTTTTGTTTTAGCAACATTCAGTCTCAGTCGGTTGCAACAAGCCCACTCTTCAATGCCATCAGCCACATTACTCATCACGCAGATGGCAGACTCAAGGTCACAACGCGGAAATCGAAGATACACCTGCAGGTCATCATCGTAGATCAGGTGATCAACACCATGAGCTAGACCTTCACAAGCATCATTGATGAAGAGAAGGAAGAGCAACGGACCCAGCACGGACCCCTGCGGTACACCGCGATTTAAATCACGAAAGGATGGCATGTTAGTTGCACCACCTAGTGTCGCCTGAGAACGACCACAAAGGTAAGATGCTACTCATGTGATGGTACTAGACGAGAAGCCAGCCACAACGAGCTTCCTAAGTAGCAGCAAGTGACACGCAGTGTGAAATGCCTGGCTAAAGTCAAACAGAAGCAGTATCGTCAGCTGACGCCGGTCAATGCCAACACGAATGTCATCCGTGAGCTTGAGCAACGCCGTCTGAGTACTATTATGAGGCCGAAATCCTGTCTGCAGTGGATCCAAGAAGCCCCGATTAACAAGGAAGTCCATCATCTGCACAGCAGCCAGCCTCTCCAATACTTTCGACAGAAAGCATAGAAGAGCCACTGGTCTGTAGTCATTAGCAGATGATGGATTCCTCACCCTACCAATTGCAACAATTAGAGATTTTTTCCAGACGGTCGGGAAGGAAGACGACAGGAACGACTTGTTGAAGAGGAGTCGCAGAAAGGGTCCCAGTACAGGCAAGGCCGCCACCACTACCGTCCGTGGAATCCCATCAGATCCTTTGGCCTCGGTGGTGAAGTGCATAACTGCCTTCAACATTTCATCAGCGGTGATCGTCCTGAAAGAAGAACTCGAGGCAGCAGTGAAGCAGTCTTGGTGAATTGACTCAAGGAAGTCCATAACAACGGGTTCCTCTGAGTCAAACGACACTCCTGCAAAATGGGCATTTAGCGCTTCCGGATCAAAATCCTCCGACTCCCCAGCAGCAAAAGCCAACCCGAGGTGCCGCAGCTCCTTCCAGACCTGGGCCGGTGTGGTACAAGAGATTGATCTGTGAGAGGTCAGGTCATGACCATCAACAAATGGTACATCTGTCTTCCAGGAGGACAGCAGTGTATCCTCGTCATCTATAAGGCATAGGTCCAGCCAGGTGTCGGAAACCGCAGTATGGTGAGTAGCCCCATGCTGCACAAGGCAGAGATCATTGTCAGAGCACAGAGACCGAATAAAGTTGACATTTGCACTAGTGGACAACTGATCTGCATTAAAATCACCGAGAATGACCTTTGAGGTGTAGGTTGCAGATGGAGTTGCAACGACGGCATGAAGTCAGTGCCCCCCACAAAGGGGGCATGAGGAGGTATGTAGAGCACAGCCACAAAGATCGGGAAAACCCCATGGCCCGAGACTTCACAAAAGAGATACTCGGGCAACCCCGGTTTCCCCGCCCAGACATGCGTAGAAGTGCAAAGGACTTTAGATGGGCCTAGCATCAGCCGCTGCAGATACGTATAGGCCAGTGATTAAGAGATCCGACGACAGACGGGCTCTATCGGCATTGATCCGCGTCACAGAGGTGGCCAGACTGGACACTGTGGCCTCGATTGGACCAACAGCTGTGGCCAGAAGCCCTGTCACTTCGTCGCCAGTAGCAGATGCTGGAGAGATGACCTTCTCAACGAGATCAGCAACCGTGTGTTTGAGCTCTACCGTCGCTTTACTTTGCTCGCCCACATCAACCTCTATAACGCCAACACGGGTAATGAGATCCGGCTGTTGGTCGAGTATAGCGAGTTTGGTCATGACAGTAGACCGCTCAGCTTGCACTGAATCCAGCTTGCTGGCCAGACCCGAGATGATCATAGTGCGAGCATCAATGGCTTGCAGTGTGTTGACAATCCCCGCAAGGGCTCCATCATACGGCCCCACTGCAGGGAATGAGCATTGACCTGGAGGTGGCATGTCCTGACGTAAGTGCGGATTGAAATGTGGCAGAGGACTGAGCATGCCAGATCGGGAGACATTGGAGCTAGTGGATGCATTGGAGCTAGCCGAGTTGAGCCGAGTACGAGGAGGTGCTGGAGTTGCGGAATGTCCTGATGCTCCAAGACATCGCTCGCACTTGCGTAGGTTGGCACCATTCTCATTCTTCATAAGTTTGGTCTTAGTGCATGTGGCATGGAAGTGACCATCACAGACACAGCAGTGATAAAGCTTGGTGGTGCCTAGACGTCCACATTTACTACACACCGGTTTTTCATCATCACCCATAATCAATGTATTAAACCCAAAGTGGTAATTATGGTTAAATACTATCGGTCAGCTATTTCTTAATAGACACTCCAGTCAGTGGGCGGCGTCAAGTGGTGTACGGTGGTGTGATCGCAGCAAAAGCCAAGCAGCATTTCAAAAGTAAGGCGTTACCGCAGGCGGAGTCCACCAATGGGGAGGGGCGTGGCTTCCAGCGATAAGACACTATGTGAGTAGATAGGCTACCGGTAGAGCTATTGAGCGTAAAGTGCAAAAGTTCCCCAGAAGATGGCGTAACAGGCACTCCGAAAGAAAGAGAGGCACCCCAAAGAAAGAAGGACAGCAACAGCCAAGATTGAGGTTATGTGGTCACTCACGAGGATGAAAAAGTGCGAAAACAGCAGCTAAAAAGCAACCAACTGATGAGAAAATTATCTCCAACGGTTGATTGCAAAGTGTGGCATGCAATATCTGCAAAAGAAAACCATCCGGGGGCGAAAAAATGCAGAGAATATACTTCAAAGCAGGAGGTCAAACAAGCGTGTTCACATGTACTTGTAGCGAGAGAGAGAGAGAGAAATCATTTTTTTTAAGGGGCGTGTTCAACGTACCGGGCATTTGAAAATTGATTTCGTCGCTCCTAACAGAGACTGAGGAAGGAAATGACTATCATTTATTGGGGATTTAGTTCCCAATGCATTGCCGTCCATTTCATCCCTTCATCCCCATTAGAGAGAGAGAGAAAGAGATATGATTCTTTTAGGGGTGTGTTCAACGTACCGCGCGTTTGAAAATTAATTTCGTCGCTCCCAACAGAGATTGAGGAACGAAATTCCTATTATTCATTGAGGATCTAATCCGCAATGAATTGCCGTCCATTTTATGCCTTTATCCCAAGCAGAGGAGGAGATATGATTTTTTTTTGAGAGGCATTTTCAACGTTCCTCCGGGGGTTTGAAAATTAATTTCGTCGCTCCTAACAGAGATTAAGGAACCAAATGTCTATCATTTATTGGGGATTTAATTCCCAATGAATTGCCGTCCATTTCATCCTTTCATCCCTATTGCAGATAGAAATATGCTTTTTTTGAGGGAGTGGTACAACGTTTCTCCAGGCGTTTGGAAATTAATTTCGTCGTTTCTAACCGAGATTAGAGAACGTAATGACTATCACTCATTGGGGATTTAATCGCCAATGAATTGCCGTCCATTTTATCCCTTAATCCCCATTAGAGAGGGAGAGAGAGATATAATCTTTTTTGAGGGGCGTGTTCAATGTTCCTTCGGGCGTTTAAAAATTAACGTCTACGCTCCTAAACAAAGATTCACGAATGGAATAAAAGTCAACTTACAAGCTTGCTGACTAAGCTCGGCTGCCCGAGCGCGTAAGAAATCAGTTGCGGTTCTGCTATCAACGGAACAGGTCGTAAGTTGGGGTGCTGCTCGACAAGCTCCCATATACAGATGTATGTTTAGCAAGTGGACTTATAATATTGGCTACATATTATCTGTTATAATGGTTGCATGTTGACAGGTATGAAGGGGGCGTCGTGTATCTCTAACTAGTGTGTAATTTTAAGTAACGGGGGAAACACATGGTAATTCGGTATGGAGGCAGGCCACGAAATTTCTCCGCGGTTCTATTTTTTTAGTATGCTGATTAAGGGGTGAAAACGGGATTGCTAAATGGAAAATTCAAGTCCCCGTCGAACATTCCTGGCTAAATTCCTTAATCTGCATACTAAAAAAATAGAACCGCGGTGGAATGTGGCGGCACCCCATACCAAATGAGAATCTTTATGTTTCCCCCGCTATTTAAAAATCCATATGTCGCATTGTAATAGAGATTAAGGAATGAAGCAAGGAATGTTCCTCTGGCACCGTTATAAACTGTTTTGATTTTTAGAATAAAACGTAGTTTTACGAGTGAGACGTGAAAAATGCACGAAACAGGTTAATTTGTGCTTAGTTAAAAGAGTTTTAAGGATATTTAAAATTCCTCGCAGGGAAATTCCTGATATCCACGATCTGGTAGAGTTATAAACAATAACAAAAAAGTTGTTTCTCGGGTCTTTAACAAAACACGATTTTCAAAAAGTCATAACTAGTCCAAATAATTTAGTTTTAGGCTGAAAATTTAACCGCAATGGTTACTTAGAATAGAGAACACAGAAAAAAATCATGAGCCTGCTCGGCGATATCGATTTTTTTGGGCTACTACCTTGACGCGCATTCACCCTAATCCGAACACTTTCCAAATCGAAAATTCCATCAGTATGTAATAAAGTATATACAAATATAGTATAAGATCAATATGTATTGAATTGTGTACACATACATGATAATTTGTATTGATTACTTCATCATTCAATCCTAATTTTGGATCCACCATGATCATTGACGAAGGAAGAAGTTGCTAATTTCTTCTTGTAATAGTCGTTTCCTTTAGTACAATGAATTCGTAGAATTCCGATATCTTTATTACAAATTGACGTTTTCTACATTGAATATCTTGAATGGATTAAAAATATATCTATTTTTCAGATGATGATTTTTCTTCCGTGAATTCAGGCCGACTGGAAGTGGCTGGAACGTGACCTTTCCATACATTGACCTTGCAGTATTCAACAGCCTAGAAAAATAAAAAATAGCTTACTTATAAAATATATATATTTATATTCAGTATAGAATTTATTAACCGTATGTAGCTATTTTTGCTTTGCGGAGGAATTAAGTCGTTGATTTCCAATCTGCGCATTTCGTGTAGAAACGATTGCGAACAGGGGGACCCGTAAAATTCAAAGCTCGATTTATCTTTGTCTGTATGCACGGTTAGTTTCCGGCCCCTATTGTGGAATACCATGTACGAGGGCCTTGCATGTAGCAATTGTCATTATGGAGAAATACTTGTCTAGGCTCCAACTGATCTTCGATAACGTATACCACGGGATAAAAAATTGGATGGACTGAGTTGGCTCGCAACTTGCAGAATACAATACTGACGCAGTGCTCATGACCAGCAGAGAGTGGTTAGAAACATCGGTACTGACATATGCCCAGGGTTGGGCGTGTAAATTACCGAATTTTTTACATGGGATCAACTAGGTAATTTACGTAAAGAATTTTTAGAGTTCTTTACATTTATTACCCGCTCGTGGCGCCATCTAGCGAAGTTTAGAGAAACCCTCCAATGGCCTATGACCGCTGTCTAAAAAGCGAACATGGAAAAATTCCCCCATGGAAAAAAATATATGTCTAAAATATATGACACGTATATGACATATATCACAATATAATTCGCATATACAAGTCCGACAAAAAAGTTGTATATATTCTTCTATATGTATAAGATATATACTGGTATATATCTCTTATATATGATGCATACATTTGTCATCTATTTCTGCATATATATTTTCATGTACTAGTCAATGTATCCTCTCATACATACGTCATACATGAGCTCATGTACGACAAGTATATGATGATATATTTATTCATGTATAACATATATGGCAAAATATATTTTCTAGACATATGGAAATGTATAAAAGTAAATACATACTTCGTATACGATGGTATATAGGTGTGATATATTTTCCCGTATATGTTTTCATGTATGACTAAATACATCCCGTAATATACAATCAATATACGTGATATAACAATATATGGCATTATGCAGGACAAATTATATGTTAAGAATATATCAGAGCATGTATGAGAGCATATATGAAAGCATATATGAGCACATATATAACAAGGAGTGCGGCCACTCAGGAGTTCAATCCGTCATACCTTCTGAATTATGATGATCATAACAATTCCCAATTGAAAATTGCCAACTTACAACTGCCAATTGAAAATTGCTAACTGAAAATGGCCAAATGGAAATTGCCAATTAAAAATTGCTAATTCAAAATGATCAATTGAAAATTGCCAATTAAAAATTTCAAAGTAAAAATTGCCAACTGAAAATTGCCAATTAGAAATTGCTAATCAAGAATTGCCAATTAAAAATTGCCAGTTGAAAATTGCGAATTAAAAATTGCCAATTGAAAATTGCCAATAAAAAATTGCCAATTGAAAATCTCTAATTAAAAATTGCCAATTGCAAATTGTCAATTGGAAATTCCCAATTAACATTTCCCAATTGACAATCGCTCACTGACAGTTGCCAATTAAAAATTGCCAATTGAAGATTTCCAATTGAAAATTGCCAATTGAAGATTTCCAATTGAAAATTGCCAATAAAAAACTGCCGATTAAAAATCGCTAATTAAAAATGGTCAATTAAAAAACTCTAATTAAAAATTGTCAATGAAAAATTTCAAAGTAAAAATTGCCAACTGAAAATTGCCAATAAAAAATTGCCAATTGAAAATCTCTAATTAAAAATTGCCAATTGCAAATTGTCAATTGAAAGTTCCCAATTAAATATTCCCAATTTACATTTCCCAATTGAAAATCGCTCAATGACAGTTGACAATTAAAAATTGCCAATTGAAAATTTCCAATTGAAAATTGCCAATAAAAAACTGCCAATTAAAAATTGCTCACTAAAAATGGTCAATTAAAAATTGCCAATGAAAAATCTCTAATTAAAAACTGTCAATTAAAAATTTCAAAGTAAAAATTGCCAACTGGAAATTGCCAATTAGAAATTGCCAATCAAAAATTACCAATTAAAAATTTCCAATTGAAAATTGACAATTGACAATTGAAAATTGTCAATTTTCAATTGGCAATGGTCAATCGGCAATGGTCAATTGGCAATGGTCAATTTGGCAATTCTCAATTGTCAATTGTCAATTTCCAATTGTCAATTTTCAATTGTCAATTTTCAATTGTCAATTTTCAATTGTCAATTTTCAATTGTCGATTTTCAATTGTCAATTTTCAATTGTCAATTTTCAATTGTCAATTTTCAATTGTCAATTTTCAATTGTCAATTTTCAATTGTCAATTTTCAATTGTCAATTTTCAATTGTCAATTTTCAATTGTCAATTTTCAATTGTCAATTTTCAATTGTCAATTTTCAATTGTCAATTTTCAATTGTCAATTTTCAATTTTCAATTGCCAATTTTCAATTGCCAATTTTCAATTGTCAATTTTCAATTGTCAATTTTCAATTGTCAATTTTCAATTGTCAATTTTCAATTGTCAATTTTCAATTGTCAATTTTCAATTGTCAATTTTCAATTGTCAATTTTCAATTGTCAATTTTCAATTGTCAATTTTCAATTGTCAATTTTCAATTGTCAATTTTCAATTGTCAATTTTCAATTGTCAATTTTCAATTGTCAATTTTCAATTGTCAATTTTCAATTGTCAATTTTCAATTGTCAATTTTCAATTGTCAATTTTCAATTGTCAATTTTCAATTGTCAATTTTCAATTGTCAATTTTCAATTGTCAATTTTCAATTGTCAATTTTCAATTGTCAATTTTCAATTGTCAATTTTCAATTGTCAATTTTCAATTGTCAATTTTCAATTGTCAATTTTCAATTGTCAATTTTCAATTGTCAATTTTCAATTGTCAATTTTCAATTGTCAATTTTCAATTGTCAATTTTCAATTGTCAATTTTCAATTGTCAATTTTCAATTGTCAATTTTCAATTGTCAATTTTCAATTGTCAATTTTCAATTGTCAATTTTCAATTGTCAATTTTCAATTGTCAATTTTAAATTGTCAATTTTCAATTGTCAATTTTCAATTGTCAATTTTCAATTGTCAATTGTCAATTCTCCAATTGTCAATTCTCCAATTGTCAATTTGCCAATTGTCAATTTGCCAATTGTCAATTTGTCAATTGTCAATTTGTCAATTGTCAATTTGTCAATTGTCAATTTGTCAATTGTCAATTTGTCAATTGTCAATTTGTCAATTGTCAATTGTCAATTTGTCAATTGTCAATTTGTCAATTGTCAATTTGTCAATTGTCAATTTGTCAATTGTCAATTTGTCAATTGTCAATTTGTCAATTGTCAATTTGTCAATTGTCAATTTGTCAATTGTCAATTTGTCAATTGTCAATTTGTCAATTGTCAATTTGTCAATTGTCAATTTGTCAATTGTCAATTTGTCAATTGTCAATTTGTCAATTGTCAATTTGTCAATTGTCAATTTGTCAATTGTCAATTTGTCAATTGTCAATTTGTCAATTGTCAATTTGTCAATTGTCAATTTGTCAATTGTCAATTTGTCAATTGTCAATTTGTCAATTGTCAATTTGTCAATTGTCAATTTGTCAATTGTCAATTTGTCAATTGTCAATTTGTCAATTGTCAATTTGTCAATTGTCAATTTGTCAATTGTCAATTTGTCAATTGTCAATTTGTCAATTGTCAATTTGTCAATTGTCAATTGTCAATTTGTCAATTGTCAATTTGTCAATTGTCAATTTGTCAATTGTCAATTGTCAATTTGTCAATTGTCAATTTGTCAATTGTCAATTTCAATTGTCAATTTTCAATTGTCAATTTTCAATTGTCAATTTTCAATTGTCAATTTTCAATTGTCAATTTTCAATTGTCAATTTTCAATTGTCAATTTTCAATTGTCAATTTTCAATTGTCAATTTTCAATTGTCAATTTTCAATTGTCAATTTTCAATTGTCAATTTTCAATTGTCAATTTTCAATTGTCAATTTTCAATTGTCAATTTTCAATTGTCAATTTTCAATTGTCAATTTTCAATTGTCATTTTTCAATTGTCAATTTTCAATTGTCAATTTTCAATTGTCAATTTTCAATTGTCAATTTTCAATTGTCAATTTTCAATTGTCAATTTTCAATTGTCAATTTTCAATTGTCAATTTTCAATTGTCAATTTTCAATTGTCAATTTTCAATTGTCAATTTTCAATTGTCAATTTTCAATTGTCAATTTTCAATTGTCAATTTTCAATTGTCAATTTCAATTGTCAATTTCAATTGTCAATTGTCAATTTGTCAATTGTCAATTTGTCAATTGTCAATTTGTCAATTGTCAATTTGTCAATTGTCAATTGTCAATTTGTCAATTGTCAATTTGTCAATTGTCAATTTGTCAATTGTCAATTTGTCAATTGTCAATTTGTCAATTGTCAATTTGTCAATTGTCAATTTGTCAATTGTCAATTTGTCAATTGTCAATTTGTCAATTGTCAATTTGTCAATTGTCAATTTGTCAATTGTCAATTGTCAATTTGTCAATTGTCAATTGTCAATTTGTCAATTGTCAATTTGTCAATTGTCAATTTGTCAATTGTCAATTTGTCAATTGTCAATTTGTCAATTGTCAATTTGTCAATTGTCAATTTGTCAATTGTCAATTTGTCAATTGTCAATTTGTCAATTGTCAATTGTCAATTTGTCAATTGTCAATTTGTCAATTGTCAATTGTCAATTGTCAATTGTCAATTGTCAATTGTCAATTTGTCAATTGTCAATTGTCAATTGTCAATTGTCAATTGTCAATTTGTCAATTGTCAATTTGTCAATTGTCAATTTGTCAATTGTCAATTTGTCAATTGTCAATTTGTCAATTGTCAATTTGTCAATTGTCAATTTGTCAATTGTCAATTTGTCAATTGTCAATTTGTCAATTGTCAATTTGTCAATTGTCAATTTGTCAATTGTCAATTTGTCAATTGTCAATTTGTCAATTGTCAATTTGTCAATTGTCAATTTGTCAATTGTCAATTTGTCAATTGTCAATTTGTCAATTGTCAATTTGTCAATTGTCAATTGTCAATTTGTCAATTGTCAATTTGTCAATTGTCAATTTGTCAATTGTCAATTTGTCAATTGTCAATTTGTCAATTGTCAATTTGTCAATTGTCAATTTGTCAATTGTCAATTTGTCAATTTGTCAATTGTCAATTTGTCAATTGTCAATTTGTCAATTGTCAATTTGTCAATTGTCAATTTGTCAATTGTCAATTTGTCAATTTGTCAATTGTCAATTTGTCAATTGTCAATTTGTCAATTGTCAATTTGTCAATTGTCAATTTGTCAATTGTCAATTTGTCAATTGTCAATTTGTCAATTGTCAATTTGTCAATTGTCAATTTGTCAATTGTCAATTTGTCAATTGTCAATTTGTCAATTGTCAATTTGTCAATTGTCAATTTGTCAATTGTCAATTTGTCAATTGTCAATTTGTCAATTGTCAATTTGTCAATTGTCAATTTGTCAATTGTCAATTTGTCAATTGTCAATTTGTCAATTGTCAATTTGTCAATTGTCAATTTGTCAATTGTCAATTGTCAATTTGTCAATTGTCAATTTGTCAATTGTCAATTTGTCAATTGTCAATTTGTCAATTGTCAATTTGTCAATTGTCAATTTGTCAATTGTCAATTTGTCAATTGTCAATTTGTCAATTGTCAATTTGTCAATTGTCAATTTGTCAATTGTCAATTTGTCAATTGTCAATTTGTCAATTGTCAATTTGTCAATTGTCAATTTGTCAATTGTCAATTTGTCAATTGTCAATTTGTCAATTGTCAATTTGTCAATTGTCAATTTGTCAATTGTCAATTTGTCAATTGTCAATTTGTCAATTGTCAATTTGTCAATTGTCAATTTGTCAATTGTCAATTTGTCAATTGTCAATTTGTCAATTGTCAATTTGTCAATTGTCAATTTGTCATTTGTCAATTTATCAATCGTCAATTTATCAATTGTCAATTTATCAATTGTCAATTTACCAATTGTCAATTTATCAATTGTCAATTGTCAATTTGTCAATTGTCAATTTATCAATCGTCAATTTATCAATTGTCAATTTATCAGTTGTCAATTTACCAATTGTCAATTTATCAATTGTCCATTTACCAATTGTCAATTTATCAATTGTCAATTTTTAATTGGTAGTTTTCAATTGGGAAATATGGAAATTTCATCCAAAAATGTTAAAAAAATGAACGTCCCACGTGACTGGCACGCAGCGAACTACCGAGAGCCTCGCTCCGGTAGGTGGCGTATACTTTCTGTATCTGAAATTTCTTCTTGTAATTGATAACGTGGTTGATTTTTTCCTTCAACAATGTCGCTTCGAGGCTCAAACCCCGAGTGTCGGAACTTGGTGACTTTTCTATATTGCGTCCACCTTGTTTCCATCGTGGTTTTCCAGCCTCGATCAGTCTTGATCAAGCGTGGATCAATATTCTCATTTCATCGCCACTTCTCACCTTCGTTTTAGTGATGGTGCAAGTATATAGCTATATGTATTCTGCATGTATGTAATAATATACTTCACATATATAACCATACATATCATATATTCATCATTTAGAATAAAATATAAATTATACATAGAATATCATATATGTACCTCTATATTCTAATGTCTAAGTATCATATATGAAATCATATATAGTCATATATACTATATATAATGTCATATATGGTCATATATGTCATATATGATGCATATACAACCACTTTGCTATATGTAAAAATATATGTCGTGAATGTTATTATATATGTCATATACTTCCACATATATTGTGCATATATGAGCATATATCAATTATGTATGATACCATGTACTGCCCACATATATTTTTTCCATGGGGGTGTAGACAGTGCCTTGAATTTATTCGATTTTTTCTTAATAATTTCATAAACAAGAGTATCATACAGATCGACGAGGGGGGTTCCCATTAGATGGTAAACACTCACACGGGGTCAAAGATTCAAATTTTAAAACATCAATTGCCTCCCCATAAGGTCCCAATATACGTCTTTGTTATTGACCGATATTGTTATGATTAGAAGGTATTGGCTTTTTCGGTCATCTACCTTAATCTACCTTAGTGGGAAGACCCGGGTTCGAATTCCGGTCGATCGCTTCGAGCATTCCAATTTTTTTCAATTTATGCACATTGAGTTTTCTCTTAATTAATATTTCCTTAATTGAAAATTTTCAATGTGAGGAAGAATTGAGAAATGAAACATTACGCACATGTAATGTTTTCTCAGTTCCCTCATTGAAAGGTATCCTTCAGGTATATCTATATACACCTTGGGTGACGAAGGTAGATGACCGAAAAAGCCAATACCTTCTAATCATAAGGTCCCAATGTTAAATTTGGCCAAAATCGAAAAAAATTAATTTGACTTTTTCGACCCAAATTCGACGGAAATGTTTTCTGGGGGTTCCCAATAGATAGCAAACACTCAGACGGGGCAAAAAATTAACTTTTAAATAATTTAAGTTTGCCTCCCCATAAGAGCCCAATGTTAAATTTGGCCAAAACCGGAAAAAAATAATTTGACTTTTTCGACCTCAATTCGACGGGAGTGTCTTCTAGGGGTAACCAATTGGATAGTGTAAACGCAGACGGGGCCAAAAATTCGTTTTTTAGAAAAAGTAAGTTTGCCTCCCCATAAGAGCCCAATGTTAAATTTGGCCAAAATCGAAAAAAAAATAATTTCAATTTTTCGATTCAAAATCGACGGGAATATCTTCTAGGGGTTCCTATTGGATAGTATCAACGCACATGGGACCGAAAATCTAATTTTAAAAAATTTAACTTTGCATTCTCGAAAATGGATTTATCTCCACGTTTCATGACATTTTGGACCATTTTTAACAAGATGTATGTGTGTGTGTGTGTCTTATGTGTATGTATGTAGTCAATTTCTTTCTTCAACGATTTCTGACCATCAAATCATGAGATCGACATGCTATATGGCGCAATCTAAGCGTCTTGGTGATCTTTAAAGGTGATTAGATTGTAGATGAGATTGGTCCAGTACATATAATGTTATTACCAATTTCAATTGCCCATAGTGTTCTACTGCATAAACTGCTAGAGTTAGCGCAAAAGTCGTATAAGAAAAGTTGTTCCCCATATAAAAATACGTATGTCATATAGAATGAGTTTTTTCGATCATTTTTATAATTAAGGAGGTACGGCCGTCCCAACAATTATGTATGTAATAAGTGAAGGAATGAAGGTCCCCATCGAAGCATTTCTATGCAAAATCGAGTGGATTACATTTTGGATGGCAGTATATGCAATGTTATTAAGAATTGCAATTGTTTATACTGTTCCACTGGGTAAAATATTGAACGTATCTGCAGTCATCATGGTAGAAACACATGTGAAAGTTCGAATGAAAAGTGGCAACTTTAAGTGATGTTTATTTTAATCTATTCAAAATTTTCGTTGTTTTGTTTTCGGTCTCTGGGAAAATAGCTCTCTCTGAGTACTTCAGAATTTCAATAAATGCTGTTACGTTGGTTGAATATCTAATATTGTTACTGGCACCGTACATACACATAGGCAATTGAAAATGTGAAGGGGGGGGGGGGGGAAGAGAAAGTTGATGCCATCGAATATCCGTGGAGGATCAGAGTGTGAACTAACGAACATTATTTGAATAACTTACATCACATTCCGCAGCTGTTGTCATATCGGTGCACCAATATGATTCACCCCAAGTGCATCTCCTTTTACCCAAATCATCGGCCCTCCTGTCTCTGAAATGCTCATCGGACATAGCAAAAAAGTCACTGTTTGAACACAGTGAAAGTTTCTCGCAAATCTTGTTGGTCTCCACCCCTGCCTTCAATAGATTGAAAATACTCTGCCCATAAACCTCCACCAACATAGTACATTTCCTCTGTTTACTGGCAGGCAGCACAATGCAAGTCTTAGTAACAACACCTTCCATGGCCTGATCAACAGTAGGATTAAGTAACAGAGTATCAACAGCTGAAATGATTCCCTGACACAATGCACATTCAGCTATGGATTCGACCACTTTTTGGAAATCATGCTGACAGAGTCCAATCAAAGTGCAAACTTCCTTTGCGCTTACTTCTTGTGATAATAGAGCAATTACCATCTCCGCATACTGATCGACAAAACGATCGCACTCCATTGAAATAGAATGTGGCAAATAATTACAAGCTCCGCGAACAACTTTTTCTATCCTATCTTGATTGGCTTTGTTTTTCATTGCCTTCTCCACGTAGTGCATTAAGAATTCGCATAAAATACACTTCTCATCTTCGTTTCGTTTTTTCTCTTTATGCAAAGGAAAATTGGGAATTTCATTTGTCATAATTTCTCCATTTTTATTCATTGGGAAGTAATATGTAGGTTCAAAGTTCTTCTTAGTGTCACATAATTTGATATAAATACAGACTTCCTGAGGAGTAAGATCAGCAATAAGCATCTCAATGAGTTCCTTGCTATAGCCTTTCACCAAATCAACACATTGATTATTCAAGTTTTTAGGTAGGTGTGTACAGAGTTTATCCAATTGCTTCTCTATATTCTCCTCAGTTTTGTTATCCTTAATCACGCTGTATAACTGAGTGATCGCCAAAAGACAGAGAGGGCAGCTAGGCTTATCGTGGACTTCAGGCTTCAATATTTGGCCTTCCGAAATAGTTGCCCAAGCAGTCATAGCCCGCTGTGATGGGCATACATGCATCAGGGGACAAACAACAGAAGGATCAATCTCCTGAGCCAATAAAGCAACTACAGCATCTCCATAGGTACTTACAAACTCGTCACAGGTCCCTTCAACACTATCAGGTAGATCCTTACAGACTTTGTCTAACGCTTCTTTTAGATGATCCTCAGTCATTGGATTCGTGATAACCTTTTGTAAATAGTTCAGGACATATTCGCAGAAGGCGCAGCTTTTCTGGCCCTCGATGTTCATGTTTGGCATGTCTAAAATTCCAAACGGACTTTGGAACCTGTCTACGGGAAGCTGGATTCGCTCTACTTCAGTTATGTGAGAACTTTTCCATTGGTCTACACTTCCAACTTCTACATTTTTTTGTTTTGGTACGTTCAAGATATGAACTGCGATTTCTGCATGCTTAGGTGGAATGAGAGGCATAATGACACCACTGGAAACGGTCGTACCTGGGTGTGGACAGAGTTGACCTATTTGGCAAATTGCATTAGTATTCAAACCGTTGATGAGATATTCGTATATGTGAGGGTAGTACTGATCCACAATAGATCTGCATTCGTCAGCAAAGGACTTGGTTTGCTTACAAAGGCCGATTAACACTCTTTGGAATTCTATTTCTGTAGTATTGGCTACGAGAAGGTCCCTTAAGTGTCCCACCAATTGTTCGCAGAGTTTGCAAGGGAGGTCCTCGCCAACATCCACCATTCCCACGCTTGATAAGGGACGGATTTCCACAGTTGGACTCTTGTCAGTGTCATCTTCATGTTTGTGGAACATGTTAGCACACTGTCCGGATAGATGGCAGATATTGTTCGCTTTAAAGCCGTCTTTCAAATGATGGAAGATTGTTTTGAAATTGACGAGGAGTATTGAGGAGCATGCGTCTGACAAAGAACTGAGTTGACCACATAGAGAAAGGAACTCGGTTGCTATTAGATCGCATGGTGTAGTGGACAGTTTGTTCTCCATGTGAGTAGCTATTGTATAGCAACGAGAACATTCATTAGGGGTCAGCTCATCGCTATTAATAGAAACTACCTTGGCATTTATCTGCAAAACGAAATGAAAATAATATGAGCTTGCAATGTTTCTCTTTTATGAAACTGTTTTTTACGAGTCGTCGATTTGCTTGTTATGATGTATATATGGGGCATTCCACCTGAAATCGTCGGACTGGGGACCCGATGGTCTCGGATTTGCATAAAAATGTACATATCTGTTCCTCAGCACAAAACAACACGTATTTTTTTCGTTTTTGTTTACTAAAAATTTTAACAACAATTATATAAACAAATGGAGATATCTCAAATACGCCATTTTTGATTTGCATGAAATTTGAAATATATGTTCTGTATTGATTTACGATCATTTTGAGAAAAAGTCGTTATAGGATCTCGTCAGGGGAACTTTTTATGAATTTTTGAAGTTGAAGTCATGAGAGAGTATTATTGTGACAATTGACCACTGATAATTTTTTAAGTTATTATGGTGGTTTTCAATAATGTGAACAGAAAAATGTTAAATCTGCATATAAATGACCCCGGGAAAGATGTTAATTAAATAAACAAAAGTAAATTAATTGAAATTTTTTCAATTACTGAAAAACTGGGAGCGAAACATTACGCAAGTTCGCCGTTCGCCGTTTTTCAAGAGTGCTTGAAAACGCCGTTCGTCGAGTACCATGTTCGATGCATAGTTCGCCTGTGTATGAAGGCTGCGAACATAATTCGGTCAACCTCCATGATCTGCGAAAGCGCAATCGGAAAACTGGATTGGATGAATCTACTAAATAGATTATTTTTCATCATTTTATTGACCATAATGATGTTGGTATTTATGATGGAGATTGAGCACTGATGTGAATTAATAGAAAACTATGGTTTTTTCATTTAAATAATCCCCTAATAATGTCGATTAGACACTCACCATGCAAATACATGACCCACATCTCTATACAATCTACGTAAAAAGTCAATTTTTCTTTTCTTTGGCTGAAGATATAATGAAGACTTAAGGCAATGAAATTTTCCTAGAAATCGTTTCAAATATCGCAAAAAATTTTTTTTTAGTTGAAATTTTTTTAATCGAGTGTGGATGCAGAAGAAATCATCGTTAACTAACAGTACAAATGATAGATGGGAATCATCGCCATAAACACCTTCATTTCTTTTTTGCCAACGTAAATCGCACATGTGCAGTTGACATAATCTGCTCAAAATACATTAAGAGTGATTTGCTATTTTTTCATCTTGTGGAATAATGTGATGTACATTCAATTCTATTTCGCTAATTTCGGCTCCTGCTCATGCTTATCATTAATATCGAAGCCGCCCAGAGGAGCCATAAATCAAAGATTATCGAAAACTTACTTACTGCACAGAGTAATTCATAGTGGTAACTATGTGTAATTCAGTAAGCTACCATTTTAAAATTTTAATATTACAGAAAGCTATATAAATCATAAGATTTCGTCCGTTTGAAGAAAAGGAATATTACAGAAAATCAACTATTGAGCAGATACGTAACACATCCTCAATACATGTATGGGCGAACTGGGGGAAGGCGGGCCAATTTTGCCATTTCTTAACAAAATGTGTGGAGTTAGGCCTTTCTTATTTTGTCAAAGTATCGAAATCATGCGACATACCTTCGACTCGCGTAGGGGCTTTAGCGGCCGAAGACCGTTCACTGACGAACGAAATGGGTGCGCACGGTTCGTCGAACGTTCGTAGGTGTATGGCGGCCTTAACACACAAAAATGTTGTACGGACAATTCTGCGCAAAAAATGTTAACATACTTTTTGCGTAAGAATGACGGTTTTCTTGATATTACCGCAGCAATGCTAAAAATCAGTTACCATCCCTCGTATTGGCATAAAAACATAGTGAAAGGCTGCGTTTAAAATGACCACATATTTTTTTCGTGCAAACTATTCTTGAAATTGAAAATACTATTTGGAGTGACTGATAAGTATGAAAACTTACTTCTACCGGAGTAACATCCGATGTGCGTAACATGATCACATTTGCGTCAAGAATTGAACTGCCATAAAATAGTTTACCTATATCATATTTATTGCCCAATATTTACTCCTCCCCCCTACCCTCCCTCTCCAAATAGTATTTTCGATTTCAACAATAGTTTGCACGAAAAAAATATGTGGTCATTTTAAACGCAGCCTTCCACTATTTTTTTACGCCAATACGAGGGATGGGAACTGATTATTAGCATTTCTGCGGTAATATCAAGAAAACCTTCAATTTTACGCAAAAAATATGCTAACATTTTTTGCGCAATGTTTTCCGTACAACATTTTTGTATATTATGTTTTTTTCATAGAATTGATAATATTCGAGTTATGATCATTTGTTTATAAAAATTACTAAAACCTTACTTTTGTTTATTTAATTAACATCTTTCCCGGGGTCATTTATGTGCAGGTTTAACTTTTTTCTGTTCACATTATTGAAAACTAGGGATGCACGATATGCGACGATATATCGGAGCGTCCGATTTTTCATATCGATATATCGATATTTTTCCGCCGATACTTTCATGGGCCGGTATATCGAATTGCGATTTTTTCCCCAAATATTGGGAAAAAAATTGAAATAGAAGAATTTGATTTTGAGATTTTCCAAAATTTATTCTTTATTATTATTGATTTTTTAGTATCCATATTATCTGCTATACGTTCGAGAAAATATTATTCAAAACACGTCCGGGTAATTCTGTCAAGCCATTTGCAAATCCATGTTTGATCAATCTCAACAACCACATTAGCCGTTGTTGCTAATACCATTACAAACGATAATATTTCGGGAAACCCACATCAACCAAAAAAGGTCGATACACTGAATTTCAATAAGTTGATAATTTATCATTCATGTGAGAGTAAAAATGAATGAAACTGAAAGGTATGTCAGTTTTTTTTCTCAAACAATGGAATATTAAAAAAATTCTATCCTAAATCTGAAATGGTTTTTATTTCTCTTTGTAAATACTAAAATGTCTAATGACATCATTTTCCAAAGATTGAGTTTAACAACATTGATTATTTTTTTCATTATATAGATTCCGCGACATATACAATTTATTTTTGCATTAATGAGAAGCCTTTTTTCGCCAAACTTGGACTGTTAAAATTTGAATATCTGCAATTCAAGTGTGAGTAGTTTCTGACTCAATTAATAAACCTAAGATAATGTGTGATTTGAATCAAACAAAAATTTCATTTGAAGTTTTCTTTAATTTGAAAGATTTTGTTATTGAAAAATAATAAACTTGTTCATTGCAAATGAAAGAATTTTGGCAAAATAAGAAGAATGTTTATTGGTTAATAATAAACGATATATTTGGATTAAATGAACATTTACCAATAGTAATAACAGAAAAAATTTATGTAGGAGGGGGGGAGCAAAATGGACACTATATTTAAATTATATTATGAATTGAATATGGATGTTGTTACAAACTTATTTCTAGATGAAAAAGAAAATCGATTACGATTCACTATAAATATCAGTTTTTGCTGGACATATCAAGAGTTAAGGAAGATAGCAAAACGTTCATGCGAACTTATTGGTAGATCTCACTTTGCTTTACAAAAAAGGTTGCTATAAAAATTGCCCTATATCACCTAGATTCGGAGATTTTAACGGAAAACACGTTCAATTTTTGAGGTGTCCATTTTACCCCACGTGTCAATTTTTGATTCGACTTTTTTGTTTGATTCACATGAATCATTTTTCTGGTGTGATCAGCCTCTTATGATCTTTCCAAGTTATTGGTTAATATTTTGAATGACAAGTACAGGTGATAATGAGTGGACGTGGGACTTTATTCGATCGTTTTATGGTCCAGACGGGGTAGAGTGGAAGCAAACCAGAAGAACTATTGATTGCTTGTATCGATCAAGTGATAAAGTTGAGTTTACACCAGTTGAGAACCCAATGTCGAGACCACCTCCACCATCATCTCATTATGACAGTTATTCTGACGCAGATTCACTGACTCTTCACTGCAACTCCAACCCTCAATCTCCCGATCGTGATATATCTGCCCAGGAAAATTCGCCTACGAGGAAGCAAGGGAGAAAAATTCACAAAGCTGTGTCAACTGCTTCCACGGAGCATCGCGCAATAAACAGAAGGTCATCCGTTCAAGACAATTCATCGAGAATGAAGCAGACAAGTTCTGTATGGTTTTATTTTGATCGGAAGGATGCTACACATGCTACCTGCACCATTTGCCACACACGTGTAAAACATTCTGGTGGAACTTCCATTTTACAAGCCCATTTGGATCGAAAGCATCAAATTCTGTGTTTAGGAAGAAAAAAGAGGAAAAATACTGCATCCGAGTCCAGTGGTGAATCAATGGCTGGTGATGAACCCGAAATTAAGAGAAAGAAATTTACGTCAAAGAGTAGATTGCCCCGAATTGATGAAGCCTTTCAGAACGTGAATTCTTTTGCTGAGGATGGAGCAAAGGCCGACAAAATTACGAATGCGTTAATATACATGATTGCCAAAGATAAAGAGCCGCTCAACCTAGTTAACAAGAAAGGTTTCAAGAATTTGATGAAAGTCACTTCTCCTCACTACACATTACCTTCTCGAACGACTGTGACTAAATTAGTGAGCACTTGATATGCCAAAACCAAGGAATCGTAAAGCTTAACTCTACAAAAGGCTTTATCTTATACTCTTACATGCGATAATTGGACTGACTGCACTTTTCAGAGCTACTTGGGTATTAGCATTCATTACTTGTCTGAAGATCTTCAGATGCGAAATGGAATTTTGGGAGTCTTTCCACTGGACAAGAACCATACCGCAGTATATCTTGAGGAGTGTCTTAGTTCTGTGATAACTGATTTCGATTAGATAAAGCGAAAATCATGGCAATCACCAGTGATGGTGCATCGAATATTAGAGCTGCTACACAGAGTCTGGTGGGCTTAGAAAGACAAATCTGGTGTTTTGCACATTTTATATCACACGTTGTACCTAAAATATTGAAGGAGATGATGGAACTAACAACATTGATTGATATTGTTCGAGAATTCATAACAATCATTAGAAGAAGTGTCGTAGCCTGCGATGAATTGAAGAAATTGCAAGTTGATGATGGGAAAACTGAGGGAACTACGCTGAAATTCCTGCGTGATGTGCCTACAAGATGGAATTCCGAATTTTATATGTTAGACAGGTTTCTTCAGCTAGAAGAATACATCCCTGGAATCATGAGAAAATGCAGGAAAACCAAATTTCCAGATCTGTTCCGTAGTGACCAACTCGAAGTACTTAGCGAGGTTGTGAACCTCATGAGGCCAGTGGAAATGGTCATCAGAGAGATCAGTGGCAGTGAATATCCCACCGCTAGTGTCATCATCCCAATAATATCCTGTTTAAAGCCATCGTTGACTGCCATGCAGCCTGGCAAGAACGCAGCAATTGATTTCAAAGTCAAATTGATTGGAAGAATGAACGAACAATTCGCCGGCGTTGAAAACCATACAGTACTGGCCATTTCCACCATCCTCGATCCTAGGTTCAAGAGACTTCACTTCGAGAATGCCCGTTCAGCAGCAAATGCTTGCACTCACATCGATAGAGAAATGAAATCTATTGGCGTGAAGGCAGCTCAAGAGAAAAGGTTCATTGAACAAAAGCCTACAGATCCCTGTCGAATGAGTCTCTGGAAAGCTCATGACGATTTAGTAGCAAAAGCTGCTGATGAGAATACTACTGATCAAACTCTAGTCTCTGAATTGAGACAATATTTGAAAAAAAAACCCCGATTCCTCGCCACGAAGATCCATTTCAATATTGGAAATCACATCAGCATTCATTTCCAACACTGTACGAATTGGCTATTCGTTATATTAGTATTATCAGCACTTCTGTACCATCGGAAAGGATTTTTTCAGAGGCTGGTCACACTAAGCCGTTGGACAGAAATCAACTCACTGGTGAGCATCTGAATGAGCTTATATTTCTTGGGGCTCTCCCGGACAAAGAGTGGGACTTGGAATGAGACTGTTCATACGTGTTCATATTCATTTTTATTTTTGTTATTCATGGGTTAGATTTCATTTGTGATATTTGTTTATTCTCTTGTAGCTAGTATCATCTTGTGTTCATTCTATGTCCATTCTATCTTTTTATGAGTTTAATTCGTTGGTGTTATCAAAACCCACATGATACTGTATGCTTTCATGTATTGTACTGAAATACATAATGACTTGATATTTCTGGATAATTTATCCGTCATGATTCTGGTGACTTCATTGAACGTGTGAGTAGATCCAGGTCAGACTATTAAGTTATGGCATGAGCATGAATTTAATGAGAAAAAAACGTAGAAGGTAACTCTTATAAGGATTAATCAACGGTGTTTATTTCAACAGGATGAAATCTATTGGGAGCAATCGTACATGTTCTGACAACTTGACTGCGAAGTAAACCCGAAATAGATGTGGAGTGATAAAATACATAACAATGAGTAGTTTTCCACATTGTGTTAATTATAAGATTATCTTGATAAATGGATAATTACACTGAATGTTAAACTGGAATCAGAAACAGATTCAATCAGCCTACTGTGAAAACTTTAATAATGAATCAATAGAATCAATTGGGTTATTTCTTCCATTCTTTTTATACTTTTCCACGTGTTCTGGTTTGGCCCTTATCCAACGAATTCCACCATTTTGTTCCATCTCCCGAAAAATTGTATGAAAAGGGCGAATTTTGAATTTTCTAAAACTATGTTGAAAGAAAAAAAAATGATATCGATATATCGGTTCGTCGGTTTTTTTTTTAAGTATGGATTTTACAAAATCGATTTTTTTTATGCATATCGATATTTCCGATTCCGATTTTTTTTTTCAATATCGTGCATCCCTATTGAAAACCACCATAATAACTTAAAAAATTATCAGTGGTCAATTGTCACTAATAATAATCTCTGATGACTTCAACTTCAAAAATTCATAAAAAATTCCCCTGACGAGATCCTATAACGACTTTTTTTCAAAATGATGGTAAATCAATACTGAATATATATTTCAAGTTTGATTCAAATAAAAAATGGCGTATTTGAGATATACCCCATTTGTTTATATAATTGTCGTTAAAATTTTTATTAAAAAAAACGAAAAAATACGTGTCTTTTTTTATGCTGAGGAACAGATATGTGCATTTTTATGCAAATCCGAAACCATCGGGTTCCCAGTCCGACGATTTCACGTGGAATATATACATTATATATACATTAGCTTTTCCTCTGGTTATTAAACTTCATGGAAGTTGACAGTTACATTGCAATGGTTCTCTATTTACAGTTAAACTTAAATACGTAATCTAAACTTGCTTCGTTTTCGGTTCATTATTAAAAATAGGGTAAAATAGTCCCAAAGATCAATTAACCAGCAATAGCTGAACGGCTGATTTCAATCTTCGAGTTTCTGAATAATTATTCATGTAATGTAGGTTATCTTCCACGTACCTTCTTTAACATGGCTTCATGCTCAATGAGTAGTTGATCTATGCGTGCTGAATTACAGAAGCCAGCCACTGAGCAAACTACAGACGGTTCCATCTGTGACGCCAGAATTTCCACCAACTCGGGTATAAACTGATCCACGAGTCTATCACATTCTTTGACAATTAGATTCATCACCATGAGTTTACAACTGCCTTCGAAGACCGCTCTGAGGTTTTCCTGGGTCTCATTGCTTTCAAGTTGGTCCCGAGCTTGAGTTACCATGTCTTTGCATATATGACATACACTGTCGTAATCTTCCGCAACTTGCATAGTTTTCCAGACCTTCATGATGCAGTGATTGGTTGCATTGCATGCAGCGGCATTTCTAAATTATGGAATGAGTGATAATTTAGAGGAAAAATTATTATCTAATCTTAATCTATCATAATTTTTGAATAACCAGTGATGACAAATATATATGAAGTTGATTAGCGCATATTCTGCAAGTGCATAGATCTGAGGCCCACTAGCTTGCAATTTATTCCTAGAAATCACATTTGGGATGGATATACAATAACATACGGATATAGCGAGGAAAACGGCACAATATTGAATGAATATTCAAGGAAACAAAAGGAATGTAAAATGTCACTAAAACCGGGTATTTTGTTGTGTACAATTTATAAAACTGATTATGGAATATAGATATGTGGCCATCCCACATTTTAAATCATGTGCCACGATGGTTCGTGTTATGAGCGGTGACTATTTTTCGAACACTCAAATGGGATCAACCTTGCAGTTGGACTGTTTATTTGAGTAATTTATAGTGATTAGTCACTCATCTATTACAAGCATTCGTTTATCCCACAGTGAATGGTCGCGTGAATGTTGCGTGGCAGTTTAATCGCCAGGGTAAATAAAGACGGATATACTTAAGAAAACAGGCCTCTACCGATCTTCGCAATCACGGTTGGCCCTGAAATAACCTTGAGCAGCTTTCCTGCTATTAAAACTGTTTTCTATCACAGATACAAAATAGAGAAGTTCGTGAAATCCGAGCAACCGACCCAGTACTTCAGGTGCCAACGGTTTGACCATGCAAGGAAACACTGCAACCTGAACCTCAGATGTGTCAAGTGTGCGTCAAACCATGACGTCAAAGCCTGCACTTCTAAAACTCTTAAGTGCGCGAACTGTGGACTAGCCCTGTAACATAAGGACCTAGGTACGATATAGAGGTACGAGTCCCTAGATATCTTCAATTATCACTAGATCTATACCGCCAATATTCAAATCACGTTGATAATGAGCCCATTTGTTATCAATGAATGTTAATTTCACAATATTTAAAGAAACATTTTGAGTAAGAAATATAGTCATATTTAGAGCGATAACTTGGGAAACACGTTCGAACACGAAAGCCATAAACTTGAGAATTTATCCACGAATTTGAGCCGACCGTAATAAACCTTTGTTGAGTCCCTTTTTTTTTATAGAGAACTTCGAGTGCAATCTGAAACCTTAGAGTAATAAAAACCATCGCTGGCAACAAACTGTTTTTCGGGACTTTTCCCCGAATTCACTTCTCTCTCTGCAGATGTGAAATGGCTTTCTGTTTATCACGACGTAGGCCCAAAATTGTGGGCTGGCCCAACAGACGACAGTGTAGGGGAGTTAGACCAACCCCATTGACTATGGTCAGGGTTATGATTGGATCCCTACTCTTGCAAAGAGGCATGACTTGAATGTTTGCGATTTTTGTAGTTCGGCTAGAATAGTTCTAAGATAGGAGTTAAGTTTCAGATCCATCGCGGGAGTTGAAAAGAGCGGTAGTCTCATTGACACGATTTATCGAATAGTTGAACATCTCCATTTTTATTGTGAAACCAGAATCTAAACAAGTTAAAACACGTTAAATATATAAACAATCACTTTACCTCAATTCTGTGTTTTCGTCGAATTTATTTATCTCTAAAATTCAAAATTCCCGCACTTGACGCAGCAGAGTGGTTAAGCACTCCACGGGCAGCGGACCCACCATCTATATTACCAGAGAACCCGCTCGGTACGTAACAGCCCACACGGCCAGTTATAGAGAGTGTTCCATGCGTCCAAAATTCATGGAAACTAAAAAAAAACGAGCACAGTCTGCCAGACCCAGCATAGCGCCATTGAAATTGCCCGCTACACCTCACTTGCCTGCCACACCGCACTCGGCCGCGATCCAGAATCTGGAAAGGCACATCCAGTTTCTCAAGTCCCCTGCAGACCTTGAGCCAACTACTATGTCTACTGCCACCACGTCCAGGCCCACCTACGCTTCCTTCTATCCAACCGTGGAAACCTCGAGAAGGAAGGTTGTCGCACCCACTGCTGAACCTAGGATCATCCCAATGGAGACACATGTTCCAGAATCATATTTAAGTACCACTGAAAATTATATTAATACAGCGAAGCAAGTCCTTGACGAGCTAAAAACCCTCAGAATTCCCGAAATCCTCTCAGAGCTCAAAGATATGATCTCTAAACTCCAGATAGTTGACACTCCCATTGATAGGATCACAATCATAGCATCCTATGCTCACCTGTTCTCACCCCCCTCAGAAACACCTACGATTCTCCCGCAAACATAACCAACATATTAGAAATACATTGTCCATAGAAATAACATAAAAATTTGTCTGATTTCAGATTAAGATAAACAGCAAAACGAGGAAAATTAACATTCCAGACTTCTCGCTGATCAGGGAAGATAGAACGGCCAAAGCAGGTGGTGGTGTTGCGGTGACGATCCACAAGACCTTAAGGTATAAAACTCTTCCCCGTGATCTCCTGACGCTCGCCGAATACGTGGGAGTAGAGATCCAAGTAGACAATAAAAAAACGAGAATCTCCTCGTTATACAATCCTTCAGATGTCTCACTAGATACAAACCTATTGAGGCACTTACTGTCTAATAGTACTCCAAAAATTATTGTCGGGGACTTCAATGCGAAGGACTCTGCTTGGGCCTGTGCTAGGCCGAACGAATCAGGTACAATTCTCACAAATTTTTTGACACCACGGAAAATGCATCTGCTCTTTCCAGACGTGCCAACACACTACCCCCATAATTATAACCGTTCTTCTTCTCCTGGACAGCAGAAGGCCTTTGATTCTGTTTGGTCCATAGGCCTTATATATAAACTCGACAGCCTAAATATACCTAGATATTTGTGTAAAATTTTACTATCATATCTTTCAAATAGATATATTCAAGTTCGAGTCGAAACTACGCTTTCGGATAAAATTGACATAGCAGTGGAACCCACAAGGGTCGATCCTCTCCCCCGTACTGTTTACCCTGTACATTGCTTCTGTTTCCAGCGAAATTCCTAGAAATGTATCTATCGCTGGGTATCCTGATGACATCGCTCTGTACTCAGCTAGCAAATCCATAAATAAAGCTATCAGAAGAGTCGAAAACGCAGCTGCTCTTACAATCAGTGAGCTTATGAAATGGAAAATTCAAGTGAATACTGCCAAAACGGAAGCAATCTTATTTACCAGCTCCAAGGCTAATCGCACTTTGACTATTCGTAGTGATAAAATCACCCCAGCGAACTCCGTTAAATACTTAGGTTTACATATTGATTCCAAACTCTCGTGGGAAAAACACATAGACGAAATTAAGTTGAAAACAAAAATTATTCTAGTAAGCTTATATAATTCACTAACATCAGCAGCGCTTAGCCAATTACTAAAACTCACCTTATACAAAGGTTCAATCAGACCTATTATCACATATAGTTGTCCCGCATGGCACAATGCAGCGAAAATCCACTTGAGTCATCTTCAAGTTATCCAAAATAAATTTTTGCGAATAATAGGCAATTTTGGAAGAAGGACCACGATTTTGAAAATAGACAATATGCTGGGCATGGTAACCATCGGTGAATTTATCGATAGAATAAATAAGACATTTAAATTTAAGCTACAATCCCATCATAATCCCCAGCCCCAAAACATCAATATTGACAAGAAATCAAATTGGTCTCGCTGAGCACCTGTTTATGCCACCTTTTCGTATATCCCGCTCTCCCACCCCCCCCCCCCCCTCATGCACCCATTAATTATAGGGTTCTTAATAAGCCATTTTTCCTTATATTGAGTCATCCTGTAAAAATCACAAATATTTATAATAATGAAAAATTAGGTTAAACTTTGATCAAATTAGATATAAAACCAATGGCTGGTGATCTAAAGCGTAGCATTTAAGATATTAATACTGTATATAGTATGTATGTATGACAAATGTTAATAAACAATTTTCAAGTCAAGTCAAGAATGGCCGACAGTAGTTGTTTTGAGTCGGTGTCGTGCGGACGCATGTCTACCGCTCCCTACGAATTACAAATTTCAAACGTACCATGCTCCTAGTACATTGAAATTTTAAATCGAGTAAAAGTTTTGGCACAAAAGTGTCAAATCTAAAAAACCTCAAAATTCCCTTGGCTCCCAAAAGGAAAGCCAAAACGAGTCCTCCGATGGAAGACCCAAAAAAAACAAAAAAAATCGTTATGAAACGGTCAAACAGCGCGAGCTCTGAACCAGCCCGCCCCAACAATCCTCCGAACTCTTCTGATGGGCCTCAAGACGCTCAAAAAAAAACCTGAGTGCCTCCAATCATCGTTGAAAACGACAAATTGGAGACCAAAAAGTTAATAAATTTCCTGCAAGTCAATGCCTCGGATAAAAACTTCAGGATGAAGTTTAATGGAAGTAACACGATCGTCCACCTACAAACGACCGAGGATTACAACAAAATCGCAAGTATCCTGAAAAGGCAAAACCTTAATTTTTTCACCTACGGCCTTAAAAGTGAAAGACCGAAGAAATTTATTTTGAAAGGGCTTCCCAGAAGTTTCTCGGAAGCCGAAATTCAAGGCGAATTATCAAATCAAGGCATTAACGTACTTTCCGTTCGCCAGTTCGTGAAAGTAAATAAAGACGGAAATATTAAAGAAAACAGGCCTCTCCCGATCTTCGCAATCACGGTTGGCCCTGAAGTAACCTTGAGCAGCTTTGCTGCTATTAAAACTATTTTCTATCACACATACAAGATAGAAAAATTTGTGAAATCCGAGCAACCAACCCAGTGTTTCAGGTGCCAACGGTTCGGCCATGCAAGCCAACACTGCAACCTGAACCCCAGATGTGTAAAGTGTGCGGCAAATCATGACGTCAAAGCCTGCACTTCGAAAACTCTCAAGTGCGCGAACTGCGGACTTGCCCACACGGCCAGCTATAGAGAGTGTTCCATGTGCCTAAAATTCATGGAAACTCAGAAAAAACGAGCTCAATCGGCCAGGCCCAGCATAGCGCCATTGGAATTGCCCACTAAACCTCACTCGGCCACGATCCAGAATCTGGAAAGGAACATCCAGTCCCTTCAGTCTCCTGCAGTGCCAGTGCCAACTCCGAGTTCTACTGCCAACACGTCCAGGCCCACCTACGCTTCCTTCTTCCCGACGGTGGAAACCTCGAGAAGGAATCTTATCGCACCCACTGCTGAACCTAGGACCATCCCAATGGAAGCACATGTTCCCGAATCTCATTTAAGTAGAACTATAAACTATGTAATTACAGCAAAGCAAGTCCTGGACGAGCTAACAACCCTTAGAATTCTCGAAATCCTTTCAGAGCTAAGAGAGATGAGCTCTAAACTCCAAACAGCCCTTACACCAATTGATAGGATCACACTCATCGCATCCTATGTCCACCTGTTCTTATCCTCCTCAAACACACCTACGATTCCCCAGCAAACATAACCAACATATTAGCAATTAATATTTTTGCGCTCAAGCCTAATCTGGACGAGTTATTACACATCGTCCACAGAAATAACATCAAAATTTGTCTGATTTCAGAGACTAAGTTAAACAGCAAAACCAAGAAAATTAACTTCCCAGACTTCTCGCTGATCAGGGAAGACAGAACGGCCAAAGCAGGTGGTGGTGTTGCGGTGGCGATCCACAAAACCTTGTCACATAGAACTCTTCCGCATGATCTCCTGTCGCTCACCGAATACGTGGGAGTAGAGGTCCAACTAAACAATGAAAAAACGAAGATCTACTCGATCTACAATCCACCGGATGTCTCAATAGATACAAACCTATTGAGGCACCTATTTTCCGATAGTACTCCAACAATTATTGTTGGAGACTTCAATGCGAAGGACACTGCTTGGACCTCTGCTAGGCCAAATGAATCAGGTAAGATTCTCTCAAATTTTTTGACGGAACAAAAAATTAATCTGCTCTTTCCAGACGTTCCTACACACCACCCTCATAATTCAAACACTCCTAGTACTATTGACCTTTTATTAACAAACAACATCTCTATCATTAATAATTTCACCACACTTTCCGAATCCCCATCCGATCACCTACCATTGTTTTTCTCCCTATTTGGCCGACCGACCTCACCAGAATCATCAAAAATTTTAAACTACGCGAAAACAGCCTGGAATAAATTCAAGGATACCTTAAATGATGAGATTTCTACACCAAACCCTACTTGTAACAACACTGAAGCAATAGATCAACACATAACACATTTCACCCAAGTCATTCAAACAGCCCTGGATTGCTCCACTCCCATCCGCTCAACCAAATCCACCCACACTCCTATCCCACCCGAAATAGCCTCATTAATAAAGCTAAAAAATTACATTAGGTCAAGATGGCAAAAAACCCGAAATCCCTACCTTAAATCGAACTCAATCAGCTGATAAAAGAAATCAGACTTAAATTAACCGAATGGAAACAATCATCTTGGGACAACAAACTCAGAAACATAAACTTAAAAGATCACTCTATTTGGCGCGTAGCAAAATATTTTAATAATACCGGTAAAAGAAAAATCCCCACACTAAAGTCAAACAACACACTCCACACAGAAGACCACAACAAGGCAAATACACTCTGCATACACTACGCACAAATACACAAAATATCGGCCTCCCGAGGCAACAAATCCTTTGAACAACAAGTCACAGGTCATGTGAGAAAAACTATCCTCAAAGCCCCTATCGAAACTCCCATAAAATTCCTCACGAATCCCCGTGAAATCACTTCCGCTACCAAAAAACTAAAAAATAAATCTGCCCCGGGTGTGGATAATATTCCCAATATAGCACTAAAAAAACCTCCCAATTAAAGCAATAAGTTTACTAACAAAGATATACAATGCATGCCTCCTCAGACAATATTTCCCGGAACTCTGGAAAGGAGCGGTGGTCATTCCGATTCTAAAGCCCGGTAAGCCCCCTTCGCATCCGGTGAGCTATAGGCCTATCAGCCTCCTACCGGTATTGGCTAAACTCTTTGAGCGAATAATTTTAGCTCGTCTCAAAAAACCCATAGAAGAGTTACAACTAATGCCTATCAATCAATTTGGTTTTCGATCAGAACACTCGACCTGCCACCAGCTGGTTAGAATTACGAATGATATAAAATCCGCGAAAGATCGGAAAGAAGATACCGTTCTTCTTCTCCTGGACAGCGAGAAGGCCTTTGATTCTGTTTGGCCCACAGGCCTTATATACAAAGTCGAAGGATTAAATGTCCCTAAATATCTATGTAAAATTTTACTATCATATCTCTCAAATAGATATATCCGAGTTCGAGTCGAAACTTCGCTTTCGAATAAAATAGAAATTGTCGCGGGAGTCCCACAAGGGTCTATTCTCTCGCCTGTTTTATTCAACTTGTACATTGCTTCTGTTTTTAGTAGAATTCCGAGAAATGTATCCATTGCAGGCTATGCTGATGACATTGCCTTGTACTCAGCTAGCAAATCGATAAACAAAGCTATTAGAAGAATAGAAAATGCTGCTTCTCTCACAATCAGTGAATTAACGAAATGGAAAATTCAAGTGAATGCTGCTAAAACAGAAGCAATCTTATTTACTAGCTCCAAGGCCAAGCCGACCTTAACTATTCGTAGCGATAAGATCACACCAACCGACTCTGTAAAGTATTTAGGCTTACACATCGATTCCAAACTCCTGTGGAAAAAGCATATATCTGAAATCAAGGTCAAGACTAAAGTTATCCTAGTAAGATTGTATAATTTGCTAAAATCACCCGCGCTCAGTCAATCCCTCAAACTTACTCTCTACAAAGGGTTAATTAGGCCCATTATCACCTATGGTTGTCCTGCCTGGCACAATGCAGCGAAAATGCACTTGAATCATCTTCAAGTGATTCAAAATAAATTCCTACGAATAATAGGAAATTTTAAAAGAAGAACGACTATTGTGGAAATACACGAAACGCTCGGCATGACAACCATAGGCGAATTCATCGATAGAATAAATGAGACATTTAAATTTAAGCTACAATCCCATCCTAATCCCCAGCTCCAAAACATCAATATTGACATAAAATCCAATTGGTCCCGCTGACCACCTGTTTTGTCCCACCTTTCCATATATCCTTTTCTCTCCCGCCCCTCATGCACCCATTACTTATAAGGTTTTTTAGAAGTCATTTTTCCTTATATCGAGTCATCATGTAAATAATCACAAATATCTGTAATAATGAAAAATTAGGTTACACTTCTTTCAAATTAGATATAAAGCCAACGGCTGGTGATTTAGAACGTAGCACTTAAGATATTAATACTGTATATAGTATGTACATATGACAAATGTTAATAAACAATTTTCAAGTCTCAAGAATGGCCGAGTGGACTAAGCGTGCAACCTCAGCCCCGCCCCTTGGGTCCCTAGTTCAAATCCCCGACAGGGCGAGAATTTTTCGGATTCCCTGATGAGCAGGAGGTTGCTCATAGGGCAGCCGCCTGTACCGATATAGTTTTTCCGTGGTTTCTTATGTCTTATCATGCGAATGCGGTGCAGCGGATGGTCCACAGGTCCACATATCCATAACGGATCGAAGGCGTTAAAGTTAAAAAAAATAAACGGGATGTGGGTATAACCCTCTACGGGTCGAACCAATAACTTGCCGATCGTTCCGCCGTATATATTATATCCACAATTTCCGTCCATGTCTCAAATTATGGACTTTATAAAGTTTTCGAAATACTAAAAAAAATTATAATTCTTAATATGAAGTAGTTAGATAAACAATACAATTTGTTAAGAACAATGAACTATGGGTGGTGGCAAAAAGTCATGGAACGTCAAATGTGTATTTTTACGTGTGAAACGACTTGCATTACACCCTTTGTTTCGTTTCTCGAAGTTTTCTTGCCATAGAGCAACCTGAACCATCGAATTTGTTAATAACTATTAAGTATCGGTGTTAGCAAAAAAAGTTATATGACATCACATATGTATTTTTATGTGAGGAACAATTTTCATCAACTAATTTGTTTCGTATCTTCAACCGTTCTCACGCCGCTGCGATATAATCAATCTTTTTGTTACTAACAATTAATTACAGGTGTTATCAAAAAAAGTCATAAAACATCAAATGTGTATTTCGTGGCGAGGAGCAACTTTCATTGAACACTTCTTTTGGTATCTCAAACCGTTCTTGCGATAGAGCGATGTAAACAATTAATTTTGTTAGTAACAATTGAACGAATCATTTTTCGCATAAATCATTCCTTTCAGACCTGGAGAATAGTAAGTCGCGTCAATCAAAAAAAAAACCGTAAATCGCTACGTAGGTTTCTTCGGAAACGTTAAACAAAGTTTTTGGTCACACACAGACACACACGCACACAACCACTTTTCGGAAAATGACTCAGGACGATGTGAAATGTCGAGAAAAGTGAAAATATCATGAAAATTTCACTTTCAATTTTTGGGGTCACTACAATAACTTCCCTACATCGGGGAGTTAAAAATGATGAACCTGGGTTTGTGTCGTCGTTCCAGCAGCCCGTGGTCTGCCCTTTTGCACTCGGTTGGCAAAAAGGAAGGTGATTGGAGGTCTTGCAGAGACGTTCGTGCTCTGAATACTAAGACAGTACTGGATCGATGTTCGTTTCATCTGGTGCAGCATTTCCCTGCAAATTTGAGTGGAAAACAAATTTTGACTACGCTTGATTTTTGACTACGCCTTTAACCAAATGCCAGTGGCTGCGGAGGATATCCCAAAGACTGCAATAACAAGCCCTTTTGGTCTTTTTGAATTTCCCTTCATGACCTTTGGGTTGAGAAACACTGCCCAGACGGTCCAGCGGTTTAAAAGATCTCTAATAGATTGTTAGAGTATAGATTAGTCATCAACATCGCTCGGTTTTGAGAGGCCAGAAGTTCAATTCCTACTTTATATGGTGTCGACATCAGGTATTTTGTCGCTGCCCGAGATCGTCGCCGCAATTTGTGAGTTCTCAAAAGCTTCAACGATCAAAGAGCTCTGGAGAATTTTAGGCATGCTCAATTTTTATACGCGATTCACCTGAGGCTGCAAGGTTCCCGGCCCCGTTGAACGAGGGTTTATCTGGTCGAAAGGTTTGAGCTGCCCACCCTATTAACTGGACTCCGGAGTTGGAAACTACTTTCCTCGAATGTCGAGAATCAATTGCTCAAGCAGCACTTACGAGGGTCCGTTTGAAGTTATTATCAGAGAAGCCAAGTATTTTGTTGTAAAGGGAAAGGATACTTGTTACGATTGACCGACTTAAGCCATGCCTCTAGTTAGTCCATGAGGATTTAGCTCTAGGTACCCAAAGAAATACCACGGAAGACAACACTGAGGACCATTCGGAACCGGGCAATTCTAAACCTCCCGTTATTACTCGATCGGGTCGTAGCGTTCGCTTTCCAGATGGCCTTGGCTTATAATATTCAGTCAAAACTATAAACTTCTACAATATTTCCATCAATTATTAATTATTTCTTTGAGTGAACAGAGGGGGCGAATGTGGCGATCCCACATTTTAAATCACGTGCTACAACAGTTCGCGTTATGAGCGGTGACTAGTTTCCGAACGCTCGGGTACTTCCGGCGTTCCCGCAATGAGCCGAAGGACAGCTCCAGTGACGCAGGGAGGCTGGCAACCGGACGGCCGAGCGGCTTAGGGAGTTCCCAGGGGGTCCCCCGGATCATTGGAACACACCTCGTATAGAGTGTGGTAACCAGGCTTCCGACGCTCAGGCATTTCCGTTACGCGGGAATTCCCCATGGAGAGTTAACGAGCAACGTTCCCTCTCACTGCTCTCGTTTGCTTGCTAGTCATCGCACTGTAGTCACGCCCCAGATAAATTATAATTTGGTAATCCGAATAAATCGGGATGAAATTAATTAATTAATTCCATAGCTATACCGTAATCCCCATAGATGAAACCTTAGAAAATGTTCCGAATTTCAATAATTGAATGATACGTGATTAATGCCAATATAGCCAGCACGTGTTTATCCCATACTATAAAAGTGATGGTCATGTGACCCTCGAGCTAAGCTGATTTCCTTACATTCTGACTGGCACCGCCATTGCTCATTTCACATTCTCATTCGCTCTCGGTCTTCACTCCTCATTGGCCTTTACAATGCGCGCGCTTATCGTTCAAGTTCAAATTCAGGAAACGATAATAAACAATAGCAAAATAATGAAATGAACTAGAGCAAATATAAGGTTTGTCAAAAAATGAATTGTCTTATCAAAGAACGGCAAATTTCAATTAACAAAAAAACAATGAAAAACAAGCAGGCGGTCCTCCGGTCCCCTCATTCGAATGTGTCAAATATGTCACCGTTTTTTTTCTATTTCCCCCAATTTCATTGGTGGTAAGCTTCCGAATGGTCCAATTGCACACAAAATAAAAATGTTCCAGTATTGAAAAAGCTTTTTCCAGGCGAACGGAATCAAAAATAGGATTAGCTCATATTACCCAAAGTAATTGACTCAATGTTATTCGACCAGTTCATAGATAAGGTTAAAGCTCACATTTTGGAAAAAAAAAATGGGATGAATACTTACCGAGGAATGAAGTAATAAAACAACCGTAAACATGAAAAAATTGAAATCTATAAAATGAATGATGCGATTGAATCGCTATTCAATAGGGTTCTTCAACATAACAAAAGGAACCTTTGTTCCCAATTTCAATTTTTGGGGACGCTAGAGTGCGAACAAACACAAAAAGTAAAACCAAAGTCAAAAGTTAAAAAATAGGAATATCTCATTGTACCCAAACTAAGTAACTGAATGTTTTGCAACCATATTATAGATCTCGTTAAGGCACACACTTTGAAAAAAAAAACAGTAAAACCGGTTGAATAATTATCGAGAAATAAAATCAAAACCTTAAAAACGAAAAAATTGAAATCTAGAAAACTAATGATATGATCAAATCGCTATTCAACAGGGTTCTTCACCACAACAAAAGGAATCTTTGCTTGAAATTTCAAGTTTTTATCTCAATTTTTCGACACGCTAGAGTGCGTACAAAAGCAAAAAGCGAAAAAAACAGAAAAATTGAAATATCTTCAATTTCTTGTGAGCAACGTACTAGATGTTATTCAACAATTCTTTGGAGCTCGTTAAGGAGCACATTTTGATAAAAATGAAATTAAAACATATTCATTAGTTTCAGAGACAGGAACGATCGAAGAAAAAACAAAAAAAGTGGATTTCTAAGAAACTTACCGGCAGATTTCACTGAAATTGCGCCCACAGCTAGCTACACTCGATACCAATAACTGACAATTTTTTTAGATTTTATTCTCAAAATTTAGTCCTTTTTATGTTGAATTTTGTAAGTGAAGATTTTCGAAAAAAATTGATACATACACACACTATGGTCAAACTTCGTATCTTTACGTTTCAGACCACTATATATCGTTTACAAGCATAATTAGCGAAAATGAAAATTGAACGATTGCAATGCTTCCATTCGGAAGCAAAAATATGTTTTTCAAACAAGACTCCTCCTATGTCTCCTCCTATATATATATTTTTTTTTTTTTATTTTTTTTATGTTATAAAAGTCATGGTCATGTGACCCTACATGCTCATTTCTATAGAAGAAAAGTGATAGTCAGGTGACCCTGCATCTTAGCTGACACTGTAACATTCTCATTGGTGCTGTCTTTATATTATGATTGGCCGTTTGCTCATTTACATTCTGATTGAGTCTCGGAGTGGCTCTCAATTCTCATTGGCTTTACAGGACAGCGCGCGCTAATCATTCAAATTTGAAAGAAAAAAAATCGAACCGGCATTCAATATGTCAGAAAAAAATCGTATAAAATTTTTCTTCTTAAAAAGAATTCTTCAAGAATGGTTTCTTAAAGCAAAATAAAAACCATAATCATTTAAAAAAAAAAAAAATTTAACGTAGAAAAAAATTTAAAAATAAATCATTCATCCATGTTTTTTCGTGTTCTCATATAGTCATGACATATATTAGGGAGAAAATGAAATTATGATGAAATATAAAAATAAGGATGAAGGGGTAAAATTAACAGCATTCTACTGGGGATTGAATTCCCAATACATAATACCCGGTTCCTATTCTATGAAAGCGATGGGAGTCATGTAACACTCAGCTGTCTTTCTCACATTTTGATTGGCTATTTGGCTGTTGAGCCTCATTGGCCAATTACAAAGCGCGCTAATCATTCAAATTCGAAGATCATGGAGATGTATCTAGATCTCTAAATAATTTAAAAAATTAACACTTTCTAATTGTTCATATTTGCTGGCAGTCGAACAACATTTTCGCTTATATGTTTGCAATCAAAGAATAATAAAAATTATTGAAAAAAGAATTACAAAATGAAAATAATAAACTTACGACTTTTCACTTCGCGATTTAGGGAAGTTTTTGTAATGATCCCGATAATGTAGTGTCTTAGAAACGAAAATTTTCACTTTTCTCAACGTTTACATCATCCTGACGAATTTAAGATGAGGGTGCTGTGTGTGTGTATGTGTGGTCGTATGTGAGTGGTTCTTTACTCATCGGTTCCCGATAAACGGCTCGATCGATTTGTTTCTCCTTTGACATAACGTTATTTCTGACTGGTGTCCAGGGCAGAAAGAAGTGTCAATGTTGAAAAACAATTCCTCCCATTGTTATTAACAATCTTAATTATTTAACATGCTTTATCGCGCCAACGGTTAGAGATAGGAGCAAAAGTCTAGAATTAATGTTATGCCTTATACCAAAATACACACATAATTATTTATGACTTTTTTCATAACGTTCATAGCTCAGGACATATGACAGATTAACAATTTCAATTATTTATATCTCTCTATTACATGAACAGTAAGGGTTAGTTGAAAAAGTTCTGAATAAAAGTTGTTTCCCATGTGGAAGCAAACTTTTTTTTTTGTATGCATTTTTTTGTAACACTCATAATTACGGCAATAGCGCTTAATTTATCCCTAATTTTCAAGGCACACATACGCGCACACTCAGATACATACACTAACACATCGGGAAGTTCACGATGCAATCTGTCGATGATCACACGTACATCCCGTGTATTAAGTTTTTGTCCTCTACGGATCCTCTCGGTGGGGAAACGCCTTTACTCCCCGAGAGTTTGTGCAATTTGGGAGACTCTGCTACGTAGCGTGTCCCGAGTGGTGGATAGGGAAAAGCCTCATGTCCTTTTCAGGACATCGTGGTACCGACTAAATAAAATACGTCGGCGCGAACCAAAACCTCCCAACCGCGTCGGGAATTGACGACCCCATCGCTCCGGTTTGCACAGGCAACGGTACAGCCAGTATTGTATTTAGCCCATACCTCAGTAACCGGGGCTCTACTGAGATTAATATTATTTCCCTAGGTTTCTCGTCCGATCTTTATGGAAAACATCTTCAAAAACAAAAACAAAACAAAAGACGATGAAAGGAAGGAGCAGGGCTCGATTGGTGCCTTGTCAGCACGGGGGAATGCGCAAGTGACCCCTCGTGTAGACAAGGAAGACAGGGACCTGGGGACACGAGGGGATGCGAAAGCGGCCCTTGGTGTGGAAAATGTGGCGGGGTCTTCTGATCTGGACCACATCGAAGCTGCGGTTGGGTCCGTGACTCGTGATATCGAGGAAATGAGGCTCAAAAAGAAGTGGCCGTGTGGGGCGGAAAGGAAACGCCGGAGAAAATTAAAGGTGGGAGAGGCAGGGGATGCCATGGTAGCCTCTGTCGCTCCGACGAAAAGGAAGAAGGAGGAACCCCCCCCCCCCCTTCGGAGAAGAAGCCATCCAAGCGATAGCGCTTGGGTCCTCGAGTAGGATCCTATGCGTGTGCTGTGTCGGATCTCCCCAGAGTGGCCATCGTGCATCGAGGCTGCGAAAGAGACATCACGGTAGAGGAGAAACTCTGACTGAAGAGGCACTCCTGGGAATGCTGGGTGGACTTTCAGAAGGAGATTTCATTCCGCGCTTCCAGGAGACCCACCTGCACAGGGGGGCCCTCAAGATCACTTGTGCCGACACAGAATCGGACAAGTGGTTGAGAGCAATTCCTCTCATCCAGGGGTGGGAGGGCGCAAACCTGGTGGCTATGGGAGTTGATGAGCTCCCTAAGCCGGTCAAGGTGATCGTTTTCTTCCCCGTGAACGAGAGGGATACCAAGGCCATCCTGCTCAGGTTAGTAAGACAAAACCCAGCGCTGAAGACGGGCAGATGGCACGTCTATAATGCCGTACCCCCTCATATGGTCAAACTTGTCTTGGAGGTCGACAAGGACTGCCTCTCCGTTTTTGAGAAACTGGAGTGGAGACCTTTTTTGTGGCTTGAACCGGGCGGTCTTCCAGGCTGCCTGTCAGGGGAAACCCGGTGACGGCAAGGCAGTAAATGACAGGCCGGGCACCTCACATGAAGGGTAGGAAAAAAAATGGCAGGCGGTTTGAAGGTTATTTAAATCAATCTGCATAAAAGCGCCTCAGCAGCGGCAGCGCTGAAACGGAAGATTATACGGGGGAACTTTGACGTCGCCCTGATTCAGGAACGTTTGACTTTCAAGGGCAGAATCAGGGGACTCAATGTGAACCAGGGTAAGGTATTCTACGGCACAGCGTGTGCCAGACCTAGGGCGGGCATCGTGGTCAGGGATGCCGCTGCGCTACCGTTATGGAAGCATGTAAATGCCGACCAAATGGTAGTAACAATTGAGGTGGAAGAAGGGGATACTAGGAGGACAATCGTGGTGGCGTCGGTGTACATGCCCTTCGATGCTGCGGATCCACCGCCTTCGGAAAGCTTTGACCGGCTGGTCAGAGAGTGTGAAAGGAGAAGATGGGGGCTGATTGTTGGCTTTGACGCTAATGCACATCATACGGTGTGGGGCAGCCAGGACATCAATTCAAGAGGCCAATCACTTCTGGAATACTCGATGGGAACGGCTCTCAGACATCAATAACAGAGGTAAGTGTCCAACCTTTGTTAATGTAGTTAGGGGTGAGGTAATTGACTTAACCTTAAGCAGTAGAGATTGAGTGTGAATGTCACAGGCTGGCATGTGTCTGATGATCCCTCTCTTTCGGATCATAGATACATTATTTTTAACGTTGAGGGAAGGGTGACGGGGAGGGGGCCCCAGGAATTCCGGAATCCTAGGTCGACGAACTGGGACTCATATCTGGAGGACTTGGGTCTCGCTCTTGTTGACTTCCCTACACATTACGGTTGTCCCTCGGAAATCGAACTGGCTGTTGAAGTAATGACGAGTTCGATGGCCGAAGCATACCATAGGAACTGCCCAGTCAAAAGACGAGAAATAGGGACGTTGCTTGGAGGAGCGAAGAGCTGGCCAAGCTGCGTCAACATGCTAGGCAACCTCAGAATCGAGCGCGAAACACGAAGACGCGCAGACTGGGTCACTGCCTCTAGGATTGTCACACCGGCAAGGACTAAGTGGGCCATCAGGGGCTTTCAACCCTTTAAGAGTCCGGGCGTAGACGGAATTTATCCGATACTCCTGCAAAAAGGGGAAGAAATGATCCTGGGATCACTAGTCACAATTTTTCGCGCATGCGATAAGGTATGTTCCGACCCTGTGGCGGCAAACTAAGGTCGTGTTCATACCCAGACCGGGACGTGGTGACTACATGAAACCGGGATCGTATCGCCCTATATCTCTCACGTCTTTCCAACTGAAAACTTTGGAGAGACTGGTGGAGAGTTATATACGGGACACGGCACTAGTTGAGAGACCATTACACAACTGTCAATTCGCTTATCAAATCAGTTGGCACGCTTCTACATCAATTAGTGGGTAGACTAGAAGATGCTATGGCGAGGGGCCTGATAGCGGGCGGCCTCTTCATGGACCTCGATGAGATCAATTGATGAGGGTGCCCAATATCACGGCATTGATGAGATCACTAGGCAATGGATAGGGGCTATGCTCAGATCCGGAGTCCTCTCGGTTTACAGCCAAACTTGGGGTTTAAGACCTGACATGATGAAATCGATTTATTCGTCAGTAGTCCTGCCGGCACTGAAGCATGGAGCCATTGTGTGGCGGAGGAGGGCCACGCAAAAGACGGCGGGCTCGGAGCTCAACCACGTGAGGGCTATGAGACTTAGGGCCATTACAGGGGCCATGAGAACCACTCCAATCGAAGCGCTGGAGACGCTGCTGGGACTAACTTCCATAGTAGTGGAGGTTAAATCGGCGGCGATGTCAGCAGCCCACAGGCTAAAGCTGATGGAAGACTGGAGAGGGAACAGGTATGAGAAGGGTCACACGGGAGTGATGAAACTTCTGGAGCACATAGCCCCGGGCGTTAATGATGCCCAGGACTTCAATAGACCAACCATCGCCACAGTGAAGAACTACGAGGTCATATACCCGAATAGGGCCCGGTGGGAGAGGGAATCTGAACTTCTCCACGGCTGGGAACTTATCTGGTATACGGACGGCTCAAAGAAGGATGGGATGGTTGGTGCTGGTTTACATCTGGTGGGTTCCAAAGTGGAACTCAGCTTCCGCCTGGAAGACCATTGCACAGTGTTTCAGGCGGAGGTGGTTGCGATCCGTGGCTGTGTGAGAGCTAACATACAGCGGGGTTATAATAGAAAAAGAATCGTCATATGCTCGGAGAGTCAGGCGGCTTTAAAAGCGCTTGATAATCCGTACATCAAATCGGCAATTGTCAGACTATGCAGAGACGCACTGAACGTGCTGACTCGCAAGAACAAGGTCAGACTCATTTGGGTGCCGGGTCATTCGGATATACCGAATAGAATGTAACGAAAAAGCTGATGAGCTAACCAGGAGGGGTGCGGAGGAGAATGAACGTTCCCCTCGGCTTGCCGTAGGACTACCAAGGCGAACCGTCAAGCGAAACATCCAGGAATGGGCTGTCGATCAGATAGACCAGAGCTGGATGACAACGGCAGGTGCCAGACAATCCAAAATTTTCATTCACAACTGGAACCCCAAGAGGACCAGGGAGTCAATAGAAATGAACAGGAATCTGGTAAGGACAGTAGTAGCCGCCATGACAGGCCACTGCACACTGCGTAGGCACATGAACACATGAGCCTATCTGAAACCACCATATGCCGCTTCTGCGATTAGGAAGAGGAGACCCCCTTCCATGTACTGTCCAAATGCCCAGTACTTGCTGTACGAAGACATCGGATAAGGGGGGGGGGATACGTCCTTGGGGGAGGAGGAATGCAGGCAGCTGGGATGTAGGGAGATTCTAAGCTTCATAAATGGGCTCGGAATATTGATATAGCCCGGTTATCGTTGAGTTTTTCGCTCTGTGGAGATAAGAAGGGCCTAGGTCGATATGTCGCTCCTCACTTATAGTGAGCCCACAGCTCCCCTTTAATAATACTAATAATAATAAGTTTTTGTGCTCTTTCTGAAGAACCGTTGAACTTTATCAAACTTTATTTTAGTGAAAAAATTCAAGACAGTAAAAATAATAACAAACGTATAAAATTGTTCAATTTTTGGTGATGTTTCAATAAAACTAATAGAAATTTGTAATTGGCAAAATTGATTGAATAGAAATTATAAAATACAAAATCATTTTAAATAAAAGTAAATGAATAATTAGTTTCTTTTTCTGAAATTTCTTGCCTTTTCAAGTTATTTCTGGATTGTCGAAGTAGGAAAAAAAGAAAAAACAAAAACTTCGAAATTGTTCATATTGTTGGCGATCACACAGTTGAAAGAAAAGATTTAAATAAGATACAAACAATGAAATCAGTTTTGGAATTTTTCGTTTTTTTATGTATCAAATGTATCAAATTTGTTGAAAAGTTTTGAATATTTTATTACAAGAAAAGCATTCAAAAACGAAAACGATAAAAGTGGGGTTTTTAATTTTTCATCTCCATTTTTTAAAAAATGGTTGAACTTTAAAAGTTCAGTTTAGTCAAAAAATTGATTAAAAAAACGTATAAATTGTTCAACTTTTAGTATTGTTCCAATAGAACAAATATAAATTCGCAGGTTTGCAATTGAATAATAAATAAAATTCGTGTTTTCATTTTTTGTCTCCTTTTTAGACCGGTCAACTATGAAACTTCATTTGAGTGACAAAATTGAACAAAAAAAATTATGAAAAAACGTATAAAATTTTCCATTTTTTTTCGTTTCAGTAGAACGAATAAACATTTTTAATTGAAAACATCATTAAATAAATTATCAAATACAGAATTGTTTCAAAAATAAATTAATAAATAGAATTGTTTTTTTTTTACTTTTTAACTCTTCCATCAATTTCTAAATTCCTGAAGAAAAAAAATTCAGAAATGAAAACTGCGAAATTGTTCATGTTGTTTACGATGAAACAATGGAAAAGTCAAACAGAGAAAAGGCTTGAAAAATAAATAATGGCGGTGCGTAGGTATATATGTGTGTGCGTGTGGTAAAAATTTGGGATAATTTAAACGCTATCGCCTTAATTATGAGTGTTACGAAAAAATTCATGCAACAAAAAATGGTTGTGTTCTACACGTGGAACCACTTTTATCTGAAAATTGTCCATCTAACTCTTACTGTACGTGGAATAGAGCGACATAAAGAATTAAGAAAAAAGTCATAAAAGATTACGTCTGTATTTTTCTATAAGGAATACCATTCATTATACACTTTGTCTTCTCTTTTTAACCGTTCTCGCGATAGAGCGTTTTAAATAATCAAGATTGTTAATAACAATTGAAGGAATTGTTTTTCAACATTGGCACTCCTTTCTGCCTTGGGCATCGGTCAGAGGTCATTTTACGTCAAAAGAGAAACAAATCGATCGAGGTTCTCAAAGAATCACTCACATACGAGCACACACACAGAACCCTCATCTAAAATTTGTCAGAATGATGTGAAAGGTCGAAAAAACTGAAAATTTCCGATTCCTGGGACACTTCATTATCGGGGTCATTACAATAACTTCCCTAAATCGGGGAGTTAAAAATTTCATTAACAAAAGCACTCAAAAAACAAAAACGATAAAATGAGGGTTTTCAATTTTTTGTCGTCATTTGTAAAAACTCATTCAACTTTGAAAAATTATTTGAGTAAAAAAAGTGAACAAAAAATGATAACGAACACGCATAAAAATTTTTAATTATGGCTATTGATCAATGGAATGAATGGAAATTTAGTCGTAAACATCAATTACATGACTTATAAAATACAGATTATTTTACAAAAGCAAATAAATAAGTAAATGGAATTCTATGTTTTTTTCAATTTCCAACTCGTTAATCAAATTTCGATTTGAAAAATAAAAACTTCGAAATGGCTTATGGTGTAACAATAACAATGAAATAAAAATCAGTCAAATTTTGGTTTTAATTTTCAATTATGAGTTTCAATTTGTAATTTCAGCCTTCAATTTTCATTTTCACTTTCAATATCGATTTTAATTTTCAGTTTCAACTCTTAATGTTTAAAGTCAGTTCTTTCATATTGATGGATGCGTGCGGGGAAAAATTCGAAAAGCACTGTTTCGTAAGTTGGCCTGTAATGCAAATCAACGCTAATTGATTTGTCATGGTAATCAACGGTCTGGCCGCTTGCGGCCAGGGCCGCGCTAGTTTCTCAAATTTTCCTTGATCCAGTACGACGCATTCATTACCATGGAGATGAACCTTATAAATTTAATTATATGTTGAAATGAAAACCGCCAATTACAATACTAAAATGAATTCAAAATTAAGTTTCGCCGACCAAGCGGTCATGCCTTCAACAAAAAAAGCAAATGCAGTACAAGCTCAACTAGCAACTAGAGTACCATGATTTTTGCTTCCGAATGGAAGCATTGCAATTGGTCAATTTTGACTTTTGCTAATTATGCTTGTAAACGATATATAATGGTTTGAAACGTAAAGAAACGAAGGTTGAGCATAGTGTCGGTATGTATCAATTTTGTTCAAAAATCTTCACTTACAAAATTTAACATAAAAAGGACTAAATTTTGAGAATAAAATCTGAAAAAATTGTCAGTTATTGGTATTGAATGCATCTACCTGTGAACGCAAGTTCATTGAAATCGGCCGGTAAGTTTCTTAGCAATCGCTTTTTTCATTTTTTCCTCCGATGGTTCATATCTCAGAAAATAATGAATATTTTTTAATTTTTTTTTTTCAAAATGTGCATCTCAACTAGATCTAGGGAATGGTGGAAGACCATCTAGTAGGTTCCTCACAAGAAATTGGAGATATTTCAATTTTTCTATTTTTTCTGCTTTCTGCCTTTGTACGCACTCTAGCGTCCCCAAAAATTGATATAACAACTTAAAATTTGAAACAAAGATTCCTTTTGTTATAGTGAAGAACCCTGTTAAACAGCGATTCGATCGTATGATTAGTTTTCCAAATTTTAATTTTTTCGTTTCCACGGTTTTTGTTTTATTTCTCGATAATTATTCAACCGATTTTGTTCTTTTTTTTTCAAAATGTGTGTCTTAACGAGATCTATAATATGGTTGCAAAACATTGAGTCAATCATTTTCGGTACAATGAGATATTCCTATTTTTTAACTTTTGATTTTGGTTTTCCTTTTTGTGTTTGTACGCACGCTAGCGTCCGCAAAAATTGAGATAAGAACTTGAAATTTGGAACAAAGGTTCCGTCTGTTGTGGTGAAGAACCCTATTGAATGGTGATTTGATCGGATCATTAGTTTTCTAGATATCGATTTTTTCGTTTTCACGGTTTTTATTTTATTTCTCGATATCTATTCAATCGATTTTGTTGTTTTTTTTTTCAAAATGTGTGCCTTAACGAGATCTATAATATGGCAAAAACTATTGCGTCAATTAGTATGGGTACAATGACATATTCCTATTTTTGCTTCCGAATGGAAGCATTGCAATCGTTCAATTTTGACTTTCGCTAATTATGCTTGTAACCGATATATAGTGGTCTGAAACGTAAAAATACGAAGTTTGAGCATAGTGTCTGTATGTATCAATTTTTTTCGAAAATCTTCGCTTACAAAATTCAACATAAAAAGGACTAAATTTTCAGAATAACATCTCAAAAAATTGTCAGTTATTGGTATTGAGTGTAGCTAGCTGTGGGCGCAATTTCAGTGAAATCTGCCGGTAAGTTTCTTAGAAATCCACTTTTTTTGTTTATTCGTCGATCCTTCATATCTCAGAATGTAATGAATATTTTTTAATTTCTTTTTTATCAAGATATGCGTCTCAACGAGCTCCAAAGAATGGTTGAATGACATCTAGTACGTTGCTCACAAGAAATTGAAGATATTTCAATTTTTCTGTTTTTTTCGCTTTTTGCTTTTGTACGCACTCTAGCGTGTCGAAAAATTGAGATCAAAACTCGAAATTTGAAGCAAAGATTCCTTTTGTTGTGGTGAGGAACCCTGTTGAATAGCGATTTGATCATATCATTAGTTTTCTAGATTTGAATTTTTTCGTTTTTAAGGTTTTTATTTTATTTCTCGATAATTATTCAACCGATTTTTTTGTTTTTTTTTTTCAAAGTGTGTGCCTTAACGAGATCGATAATATGGTTGCAAAACATTCAGCCACTTAGTTTGGGTACAATGAGATATTCCTATTTTTTAACTGTTGACTTTAGTTTTACTTTTTGTGTTTGTTCGCACTCTCGCGTCCGCAAAAATTGAAATAAGACCTTCAAATTTGGAACAAAGGTTGATTTTGTTGTGGTGAAGAACCCTATTGAATGGTGATTTAATCGCGTCATTAGTTTTCTAGATTTTAATTTTTTCGTATTCACGGTTTTTATTTTATTTCTCGATAATTATTCAGACGATTTTGTTGTTTTTTTTTCCAAAATGTGTCCCTTAACGAGATCTATGATATTGTTGAACAGCCTTGAGTCAATTAGGTTGGGTAATTTAAGATATTCCTGTTTTATAACTTTTGACTTTGGTTTTACTTTCTGTTTTTGTTCGCACTCTAGCGACCGCAAAAGTTGGGATAAAAACTTGAAATTTGGAACAGAGGTTCCTTTTATTATGGTGAAAAACCCTATTGAATAGCGATTCAATCGCATCATTAATTTTATAGATTTCAATTTTTTTCATTTTTACGGTTGTTTCATTACTTCATTTCTCGATAAGTATTCATGCCATTTTTTTTTCCAAAATATGAGCTTTAACGTTATCTATGAACTGGTCGAATAACATTGAGTCAATTACTTTGGTTAATATGAGCTATTCCTGTTTTTGATTCCGTTCGCCTGGAAAAAGCTTTTTCAATACTGGAACATTTTCATTTTGTGTGCAATTGGACCATTCGGAAGCTTACCACCAATGAAATTGGGGGAAATAAAAAAAAAAACGGTGACATATTTGACACAGTCGAATGGGGGGACCCGAGGACCGCCTGCTTGTTTATCTTTGCCCTCATTAGTCTTGCATTTTCAATCAATTTTATGAGACACACTTGCACGTCCATGATTCAGTTTCCTTGAAAAATAAATTTAAAGTGCAAAATAACCCAGCAAACACAAAGAATCTAAGACTCTGGGTATTCCTGTGCCGTGCATTTTCTATATGAAGAGATCCACGTCAAAACCGAAGCACAAGGAACTCGATGTCGTGGATTTTCTTGGTGCTTTTTCTCAGAAAAGATGACACTCAAACATGAATTTTTGTCAAAAAAAAGTCGAAAAATAAATAATTTGAGAGAGCTACGATGTTTTGAAAATTACCCCTTTTTTCATTAACAACTAATTAATAACTTGTCACTCATAACTTGATTATGATTTATCCAATGGAATTTGCCCTTTTCACAAACGAAGGGGGGTACAAAAACCTTCAACATGAACCCTTATGGAAGAATCTGCGACCTTAATTAAGGGAGTTACCTGGAAATATATATTTTCTGAATTTTTTACCAAAAATTGTCCCTGGTATGGGACAAATCCGTAACCAACATTTGGGGTTAGGTAGTTGAGTATTTTTAACTTGCCGCTCGTAAGGGAAGTCACTGTAATGGGTCCGTCAACCGAAATTGGGAATTGCACCTGATCTCCACGTTTCATGACCCTCAGAAACCTTTCCGGCCATTTTGAAGGAGATGTTTGTGTATGTTTTTTTTTTTTTTTTCCACTCTTTCTCTATTTGTATTCACCCACGTCCCCGCTGGTAAGCATTACTACATGGGCAATACTACGGATCAGAGTACCCACCCATTGCGGCTGGGGCCGACTTCGCCGTTTCAGCTCATCGTATTTCTGATCACAGGGTAAACCTCCAGAAACCCCTGTGATACGATGGCGGGCGTCTACGATGGAACCCTCCCCCCCCCCCCCACGCGACGGGTCGCGTTCGGTCCCGGCTCACGGTCTCACTTCATGGATACCGCCGATGGCACACACGGAATGTTCCTGCCATCGGTCGGAGTCCGTCAGAAAATATTTTTCAGAACAAATATTTTGCAGTGAGCGGGAATCGAACGCGGAACCTTTGGAATAGTAAGCAGACACTCTACCCACTACACCAAAGCCCCGTCACACCAAAGCCCCGTCTGTTTGTGTATGTGTGCGTGTGTGCGTATGTGAGCAAAATTTTGTCGAACGATTTCTCTTAGACAAATTATCCGATGCGGGGTTTCTTATGTACATTCAATACGTTTCCGCCTATCCTACACCTCATTAGTCTTGAAACGACGAAGCGGTTTTCTAGTTATTAAGAAATTGAATTGTTTATATCGCTGCATCGTGCGGACGGTTAAAAATACGACACAAATTATTTGATGAAAGTTATTCCAGACACAAAACTACTTATTTGACGTTATGTAACTTTTTATGCTAACACCGATAGTTAATTGTTCTTAACAAATTCAATCGTTCAGATCGCTCTATCGCAAGAACGGTTAGAGATACGAAACAGGATGCCGAATTAAAAGTCGTTCCACACATAAAAATACACATTGGATATGACTTTTATCACTTTTTTTTGTTCATATCCATAGTTGAGTGTTATTAACAAAATGGATTGTGTTCATCGGTCTATCACGAAACCAATTAGAGATATGACCCGAGGTGTTGAATGAAGGTGTTCCACACCTAAAAGTAGGCATTTGATGTGTCGTGACTGTCTATGCTAACACCCATAGTTCCGTGGCCGAAACACGTGTAATGGCCGGTCATACGGTCAGTATTTGTTTTGAGTCGATGTCGTGCGGACGCATGTCTACCGCTCTCTACGAAATACGAATTTCAGACGTAGCGCACGTGTAGTACATTGACATTATAGATCGAGTAAAAGTTTTGGGACAAAAGTGTAAAATCAAAAAAACCTTAAAATTCCCTTGGCTGCGAAAACGAAAGCCAAAATGAGTCCTTCGATGGAAGACCCAAAAAAAAACAAAAAAAACTGTTATGGAACGGTCAATCGGCGCGAGCTTTGAACCCGCTCGCCCTAACCATCCTCCCAACACTTCTGACGGGCCTCAAGAGGCGCAAAAACAAACGGCGGTGCCTCCAATAGTTATTGAAAATTACAAATTGAAAACCAAAAAATTGATCAATTTCCTGCAAGTCAGCGCCTCGGATGAAAACTTCAGGATGAAATTCAATGGAACCACCATGAGCGTCCATCTACGAACGATCGAGGACTACAACAAAATCGCAGGTATCCTGAAAAGGCAAACTTATAATTGTTTCACCTTCGGCCTTGAAAGTGAGCGACGAAGAAATTTATTTTGAAAGGACTTCCCAGCAGTTTCTCTGAAGCCGAAATTCAAGCTTAATTATCAAATCCCGGCATCAACGGACTTTCCGTTCGCCACTTCGTGAAAGTAAAAAAAGACGGAGACACTGAAGAAAATAGGCCATTACCAAGTTGGCCCAGAAATAACCATGAGCAGCTTGGCTGCCATTAAAACTATTTTCTATCACACGTACAAGATAGGAAACTACATGAAATTCGAACAACCGACCCCGTGTTTCAGGTGCCAAAGGTTTGTCCATGCAAGCCAACACTGCAACCTGAACCTCAGATGTCTCAAATGTGCGTCAAACCATGACGTCAAAGCCTGCACTTCCAAAACTCTCAAGTGTGCGAACTGCGGACTAGCCCACGCGGCCAGTTATTTCTTTTCGATTCGTCACTGGTGTTTCTGTTGGATTATGAGGCAGAAATAAGGAGAAAGACACTATTTATATTTGAATTTAACTATTTATTTGAAATACTTGATTCTACTCAGTCAGAAGGTACGTACGCTTGATACAGTGGTTAACCCACAACTAAACCTTAAAATCTAAGTATTCGCAATTATCCTCTATACCTGAGTGCCAACATAGCGTCCACCCCCTGAGTCTCAACCCTCTGTACATATGGTTGCCAAAATCCCGTGGCTCGGGGAAAAACTCAGGAACGAAATTTTTTTTTGCTCATAAGAAAAGTAATAAACCAATTTACGCTGTTCCTTCCGGACAACCAGGTCGGCACTAAATCCAGAGGTAGTTGAATTTTGAACATAAATGAGTTTATGGAAAATCCAACAGTTTCCAATGTACCGAAATACCTCCCATCGAATTCTGAACAAGTGTGTGTGTGTATGTTTGGATGATCGGAATTGCTTAACCAGCTTAACCCGATTTCTCACGAACGGATCAAACGATCTGAGTTATCGTGGTTGCAAGCAGAGCATCTGCATAGAACTTAGATCGGATTAGGTTCTGGTTTGAATTGACCATTGAAAGCAGCTTTCGTATTATCAACAATTGAATTGTTCAGAACGCTATATTGCAAAAACGGTAAAAGATATAGCACAAACCATTAAGCATCACTTGCCCTGTAAGTGCAGGTGCATATTTAATTTCTTATGCCTTTTTTCCATAATTGTTATAATTAAGGAGGTATGACGGGTTTAACCGTCGGGCCGAGACTAATTAGAACGACGTTAATCATAATGAAATCCAGAATTTCACCGAACCCCGATATGTAGGACCAGTGGAAGCACATAACCGAGTATTTATCCGGTTACAATGGCATAACCGATAAAAATCGTGTTTCGTATATCATGTATTGGATAATACATAACCGACAAAAAGTTCCTTATCAAAAATTGTACCTACCTTGTAGAGTTGGCAATATTTAAAAAAATGCAATTATGTTTTTTTTCAACAATACATTCGGGGTTATGCTTTTTTCTCTTCGGCTATATAGCAACATGATATAATATTCTGTGATTTGGCATGAAGTGTGATTCACTTAACGCTGCAATATTTCATCACGCATATTAAAGCGCTCATATAAGTGATAATGAAAAATAAAAAAATATGAAAAAAGGGCTTGCAACATTTATGACCATATGGACTTGTCATTATTTATTGGTAAAAATAAGCATTTAATTGTTATGCCCTAAAAAAGGCTAACATTGTTTCCCAATGGAATTCAGATATTATGATAACAAGAAAGTGGCACATAATATTCAAACACACATTTGGAAATAAAGTCTTATGAGAAACGTAATCATACATAACATACAGTGGATTACAAGGTTGCAGCGTCAGCATTCTGAGGCTTGTTCGACGTTGTAACCATACACCCGCTACACGGTGTATGGCCTGTTGCAATCAGAGCTGAGGAGTTTGAATACTTAAGTATTTAAACTCCTCAGCTCTGGAATACATCGACGCCTTTTAATTCGACAACTTTTGACAAGTCATGTTCTTCCGATACTTTCCGTATCAATCAGAACTTTAGTTCCTTTAATTATTGTTGAAGTTAGATTTTTAATAAAGTTTATCCTTCGTTAAACGTGTGAGATTAATCCAAGAACCCATCAATCGCTCGGGTACATACTACAATGTTGAAGTGTCTATATTGGACAGAAGATTCAGAGAAATCTGTGAAAAAGTGATGCGGAAGCGAAAAAATGGTGGAAAAACAGCGTCAGGACCAACGGACTTAGCGCGGTTTCTGCCAGATAGTTGAAAAAAAAACAGTGATTCGTCCTGCAAAGGGATACGCCTTTGTGTCTTATGCCATCGCTGCTATCAAACTATTTATTTGAAGGGATTCACACGTAACTTATTTGGCATTAAGGTGTCACCACTAGCATGGCATATAAAATTATGATTCATATTCGGAATTGATAAATTGACTAGTAAAGAATAGGCGAAATTAAAATACATAACTTCCATTTTATGTGTTATCAGATATATCGTTCCAATCCAAAACCTAGTCTGCTTCAGCAGTATGATCAAATAATGTTTCCTATAATAAAAAGGAGAGACGAAGGGAACTATCGATATATATCGAAATTATCGAAACGTGTAAGAGCGAAACCAACGCGCCACCAGTCAGCGCGGCGGAAAGAGGAACTGAGCGTGCGCAGCCTGTGCGACCGTACTCGTAAATATACATGTGATATAGTAGACTCGTATATAATGTATGATTCATAAATGTGTTCGAACTAATGAATATCACGTTGTTCCAAAAATAAAATATAAGAGTTCTTTGAATTTCTCAGTCATCGTGTGTTAATAACCGCCAAATCATCTACCCACAATTCATCCACTCGGCCTTCCTACCTTTTAATATAGCAGTCCTCTGATCATACTACTGCACTCCTGTTGGGGTTATTGCGTGAAATAAATAGGAAATGCGGTTTTAATCAACTCGGGTTTTATTCAACAGTTAGATCTTTAGATGTACACGTCTTGACGGCTGAGCACAGAGTGAATAGAATAACGGTTAGCAACAGTTAGGCGGCTAGCGCAGCGCCATCCCGCCCTCATGAGTATAGCGGCTGGGTAAGGTAGAGAGGCCGGAAGCGGGAGAATGGTATTACCAACGTTCCCTCCCTCACGATCCTGGCTGACCTGTCTTAACACATCTTAATCTTCAGTTTTATTCGTTGCCTAAGCAGAGAAAACAAGCATTACATATTTATATTCATTATTTGATCGACAAAGTATTGATGACTTTCAAAGGATAAAGATTTAGTAAAATATCAGCTAACTGATTCTTTGAACATACCCATTTAACAGTTACTAATTTTCTTTTAACACACTCTTTAACATAATGTTCTTTGATCTCTACAATATGTCTCAATTTATTTCCACCATGCGTTTCTGCATTAATTTTAGCTGAATTATTGTCACACCAAAGTATCATAGGTGTAACTGATTCGGTAATCATCCATTTCAACGAATTGTAAATAGATACCATCTCTTGACGAGTCTCACTCATTGTAACATATTCTGCATGACAATTAGATAGTGCAACATAAGGTTGCTAGTGAGTACGCCACGCAATAGGGTCTCCAAATAATTTAATTACAAATCCACACGTCGTAAGTGACCCTCGCAATTCGCGAAACTAGCATCACAATAAGCTTGAAAATTATTTTTGTCACCCACATAAGTTGGACTCAATTTCTTAGTGCCTCACAACTATCTGAAAACTCTCTTAACCATCTCCAAATCTTCTTCAGTTGGGTTAATTTGATGTCTACTCAAGACATTAACAGCGTAAGAAATATCTGGCCTAGTAGCACTAAATAAATACAAAAGACTTCCAACTGCTTCTCGGTATGGGAAGTTTTCTTTAGTCTCAGTTTTCTTCAACAAATCGTAATCGAAATCCATCTCTCTTAATTTCCTATTTCGATTATTCACCTGAGGAGTAACCATTGGTGTTCTTGTTGGGTTTGAGTTAGAAAATGCAGATCTCGCAAGGATTTTATCAATGTATTTTTCTTGATTTAATTCAATGTATCGCATGTCTTTATTTCTACAAATCGAGATGCTCAAGAATTGTTTTGGTTCACCTCGAACAGTCATCTCAAATTCGTTACTTAACTTTGTCTTAACTTCTTGTAATTTGAGTCTGTCATTAGTCGTTACTAAAATATCGTCTACGTAAAGTAGAAGAAGCAAGAATGGTTGACCGTCTCTCCAAGTAAATAAACATGGTTTCATATCTGAATTTACCAATCCTAATTTTAATGCAACTTTGGTAAATCTATCATTCCATCGTTTCGGACTAATTCTGAGTCCGTACAGAGCTCTCTCGAGTTTGCATACTTTGTTGTGTTTTATCATAGGGGTATCACAGACGCCCTCTGGAATCTCCATGTAGATTTCTTCGTCAATTATGCCATTACCAAAAGCTGTCTTGACATCTAACTGGCTTACTTCCAAGTTGTACTTGTTAATAATCGATATCACTGCTCGAACCAGTGGTAATCTCGATACTGCAGCATAAGTCTCACTTAAATCATATACATTTCTGTCTTTAAATCCCCGAATGACGAGGCGAGCTTTGTGTTTAATTTTGCCTTCTGACTCAACTTTTCTTTTAAAAACCCATCTTCAATCGATAACTTGAACCTTTCGACCATTCTCAGTCATTTGTGGTCTGTTAACCACTCTCCATACTTGATTCCGTTTCATTGATTTTAACTCGTCTTCAATGGCTGCTCGCCACAAATCTCGATCTACGGAATTGATCGCTTCTTGATAACTAATCGGGTCTTGATTGATATTAGCCATAAATGCATGATAAATTTGATCTCTAGACTCATCCACATCTTCATCGGAGTCTTTAAGAACCAGGGCTGAAAATAATGCATTAATTTTTACACTTTCTTCAAGAGGCAAGTTCGCAAAACTACTGTCTTTAATTTCCTTGGCCGAACTTGCTGTTCCATAGTCTGCATTGCTTCCCAAATCTTGAGGTTACCTTTTACTTGGCCTTCCTCGTTTTCTTTTGATGTCTTCCTCCGATCTTAAGCATTCGTCTGTATTTTTCTTTTCTTCATTGAATTTGACAAACCAGTTCTTTTGGTCAATTTCTTCATTAAGCATGGGAAAGTTCTTGATGCTGTTTTTATTATACTTATCCCCGTAAACTAATTTCTCATTGAATCTGGCGTCCCTGCTCTCATAATATTTTCCATCTTCAGGTCATAGAAATTGGTAGCCCGTAGGAGTGTAATCAATTAAAACAACTCGTCTGTCCTCAGCTCTGAATTTGGGGCCAGTCTTTCGTTGTACTTTTATGTACGCCAAGCATCCAAATCTCTTAAGCTGGTTGATCATAAACTGGTGATTTGGAGCAAATTTTTTTATTGGTGTAATCATATTATTGGACTTGTGGGGAGTTCGATTATACGGATATACACTCGCTGATAGAGCTAAATCCCACATGTGTTCTGCAAGTTTTGCATCATATATATATGTTCGTACTTCCTTTTGAATGGTTTGATTGAATCGTTCAGATACCCCATTATGTTCAGGAGTATCCGGGGCAGCTAACTGTAATTCGGCTCCCAATTTCTGTAAGATGCAAATGGCAATTTGTTAAATTTGGAAATCAGGCATATTTCACAATCCAGTGATGAATTATCAAAAATTACATCTTTCAGGTCTTTATTGTCCGGAAATTTCAATTGTAATGCCTTCAAATATGAGATCGATGCATGACCAAATCGACTGTGCCATAACATCGCTTTGTTGTTTTTCTTTATCTTAGGGTTTTCAATACTAAAATTCACTTCTTCATCTGTATGTTCCACAAGAGGCAAATGTTGAATATTATGGAAATCCCTATCCCAGATTGTCGTATCTAAGTTTGAAAATTCATAAGGAGTTCTTCGTGTGTTATTTGAATTTTTATTTTCTGAATTGTCTATTAGTTTTTTTTCGTTTATTTTGGATTTTCCCGGATTCTCATTATGATCATTAACCGTTTCTTTAATAGGCAAATCGTTAGACGTGTCTTTAGCTGTGAGGCTCCTAGTGATATATCTATGTGGTTGCAATTCTCCTTCTACTTGGCTTCCTTCTATTTGTCTAGTTAGACTTACCGGGAGATTTTGTAAGTTTGAGTTTTATTATTAATTTGCACTTCAATGATTCAGTACGGTGTCTGATAAATTCCAGAAATAGATAGATATATAGCAAATCCTAATTCAGCAAATCTTCGTAACGACAAGAGATTCTCCTTAAGTGAATTAGCATAAATGACTCGATCAATTTCTATGATGTTTCCGTTCTTAAGTTGAATTTCAATTTTACCGACTCCCTCCGTTCTTCAATCTGCGTTCGAAGCTTTATTAGCGCATTTAATAATTCCCGTGCCCATAGGATTTAGTGTTTTGAAAACTATTTTTGATTTCGATAAGTGATCTGTAGCACCGGAGCCAGCTAGAAATTCGACTGTGGCGCTATCTGCAGTAGCGTCACCTATATTCTCTGCACACATCGCATTACTTTCCAATTGGCTTTCTTCACCTGTCTTTAAAGATTTGGACATCAATATTGTTTTATTTGAATTGTTCCTACCTTGAGGGTGACTGTTTCCTTCTGGTTGATTGTCTTGATTTGAGTTTCCACGTTTGTTCCTTTGAGAACCCCTGTTATTAATCCTTTGATACCTAGATCTTCCCCGACCTTTAACTCCCTCAAATCGACCCCTTTTCGGACTACTGATGCCCCCATAGTTCATACTTCTCTTAAATCCTCGTCACCTAGACTATCTATCGTTTCTTAAGTATCTATGAGTATTATTAAACCTGAACTGACCTTTTGATCCTCCATGACCTCCACGGGAGCTGCCTTGTTTGGCTTGAATGGGATTTGGGCACTCAGAGGCAATGTGGTTTCCATACTTGTGACAGGCATAGCAAAGAGTTAAGCCCTTATTCGGACAATGCTGGGATAGATGACCTCCTGCACCACACTCATAGCAGTGGTTCCCCTTTTCCAGCTTAACAAAGTTCGCCGCTCTTAACTCAACTGGTGTCACTTTTGCTCCACCAAACTGCTTCCTATCGCCTCCTCCTGCATTACAATCAATTTCAAATCCTCATATTTCACACTTTTGTCATTGTTTCGCTTAGTCCCGAAATCAATCGTTTGTACATAAGGTACAGATAACATAATTGCATTATAAAACGCATCTCTTTTCTCATCTTCAGGCAATGCAGTAACACCTTGGGAATTCGCATAATTTCTAATCAAATCTTCAAATTTCTCACAAAATTCACCAGCTGTTTGTTTGTTTATATTATACTCGAGACTGTAAAGTTCTTTACGGACTGCATGTGACGTTATGTTATTTTCACATCTCTTTATTTCTTTAAGCGCATTCAAAATCTCTTTAGGATCTTGTAATTTAACGACTTTGGAGTGATAATTATTATCCAGTGATTTATCAAAATATGTCGAGTTTGGAACTTCTGATCATCCACAAGATGTTCTTCCCCAGTAAATTCAACGCCGTCATGAATTATGTGTAACAGTCCGCGAGCACGTAGCTCAGAAGTGAAATAGTCTAGAAAGTGTTCGAATTTAATGTTTTTAATTAGTTTATACTCGGTTCTAATTGTGTCATTTCTGCTAATGACTTCAACCTTAAATTTTTCCCCAAGTGTTATTTCTTTCTGAGTAATTACTGTATCGTCTCTTACCTTGTCTCGATTTTCACTTTGCTCAGTGCTCAATTTCTTAATCGCTTCTTTAATATTACTGAGACGTTCATTTACTGCATAATGCACGCTGCTTGCAGCTCTCTCTAACTCTCTCTCTCTTAACTCATTCGATTCTTTTATTTCTTGTTGTATGTGTGTGACTGTCCTTGTGTAATGTGTCACTGACATTGAGGCTGACTCGACCATTTTGTATACAGCATGTCTTAAATCTGAGATTTTTGCATCCTGTAATTCTAGTCCTTTTGTCACTGAAATATTAAATTCTTTACTGTTACTCTCTTGATTCTCGAATTTTTCCCTTCTTTATTTCGTTTAGAAGGTTCACAATGTGCTTAGCGTCAGGTTCAGGATTAATTACGCTTTTAATTTCGGATTTTGGTTTATCTGCAGAGATTGCCTCAAGCATTGCTGTACATTCGCTTCTCTTCATTGTTATCGTTTCTTCAGTCCTGTCTTTATCTCCCTTGACCGTGTCTTTTGTTTCTCAGAAAGAGAGAAACGTTTACTCTCTTGACTGTCTTTACTCTCTTGACTGTCTTTACTCTCTTGACTGTCTTTACACTCTTGACTGTCTATACTCTCTTGACTGTCTTTAAATCCCTCTTGAATAGCTTGAGTCTCGCAGGGCATCTCTGGCTTCGTCCTTGGCTTTATTCGAGATTCCCCAGCTAATAATTTCCCCTCGACCCATGTGACCAATTGAGTCCAGTATTCTTCAATCCTCATTTTAGGTGTATGGGAATAATATTAGTGTTATTAACTATTAAGCCTAAGGACTGTGTCAGGCAAATTAAACATTGAACAACAAATAATCTAATTAACACAACGAATGAACACTCTAGAGCTTGAACACAAAGTCTCTATCCTGAACATTCTAGTTGATCACTTCATTCAAGTTACCGAATCGGTCCTCCATGAACAACTCCAGAGATTGACTTTAGTACTATAGTTTGTTTCGTGATTATCGACTTCGAATTTTCAGTGCTTTTTGTCAAATTAAAATCATTTATTTATTCATTGAATTGTGTGTCATATGCTAGCTTATGAGGACCCCAGCACTATAATTTTATGCATGCATTTATCCTTGTCTTGATCATTTCTTAGTTATCTCTTAATCAGCGTACCCAGGAGATATTGTGTTTGGTCAGTTTTGACATGAACAATGCCTCTCTCTATCTCCAGTTCTATGATAACAGATTCTCCTGGATGGTTGTTATCTAAATCGAAAACCTTTTCGACGAATTTCCATAGCTCATTGAAATCATAAATATCTGAAAATAGTCCAATTTCTGTCTCAAAATTCGTATCTTAGTTGTGCACTTTCTTAAATTTTCATGTTATTCGGATCCATATTTATCAACGTTATTTTTCATATAAACATTATTTTTATACGTATCAGTGTGCACCCGTATTATTATGTATTTTTGATTCGTCATACGACCGGCGCGGGTCGGCTTTCTGGGCGCACACTTGAGACACGTGTTGATGTTCGAACACGTTTCGACTTGTCTCAATGCGTCACTTTTCCTTAACTTCTCTCAATTTCTTTTATTCACTTTTCTTAAAAATTCTCACACACATATTTCTATGCTCTTTTCTCAATTTTCTTCAATTAAATTTTCACATAACGCGGTACTTTTCAACTTTTTTAATTTATTTTTCTCTCTTAAAATTTCATTTCTCAAAACTTGTTTTCCAAAATTTCCTTTCTTAATTTTATTTCTCAAAGTTTCCATTTTTTTTCCTCCGCCATTTTCCCGCGGTTGCTGAAGGCACGCGTCACTTTTTCCGCCATTTTGCAATTTTTTTTGGTTGATTCCCGCCGCGACTTTCCGCTAATTAATTTATTTGGTACTTACTCGATTCTAGTCCCTCATTTTCTTCATTTTCTTCCATCTCAATCTCAGGACTTTTGTTGTCTTGAGTTTTCTCCATTTTCTCACTTTTTTCTCTCTTCACAATTTCTCTCTCACGTGTCTTGATGTTGTTTTACTTTTTATTTGATTATTTCACAAGTTTTACTTTTTCATTATTATTCGCGCAGTGGAATCGGCTTAGCCCATAACCTGTTGGGGTTATTGCGTGAAATAAATAGGAAATGCGGTTTTAATCAACTAGGGTTCTATTCAGCAGTTAGATCTTTATATGTACACGTACTGACGGCTGAGCACAGAGTGAATAGAATAACGGTTAGTAACAGTTAGGCGGCTAGCGCAGCGCCATCCCGCGCTGATGAGTATAGCGGATGGGTAAGGTAGAGAGGCCGGGAGCGGGAGAATGATATTATACCAACTCCATTATATCTTGTACTACGTTTCAGTATGTACACTTTTCCAGAAATCGCAAATTTTTATATCAGAATCACTTTGATGTACCATTTCGCCATTTTCGTCTCATACCTTTCTTGTCGGCTGAGAAAATGTTGTGGTTCACAATCACTACGTTATGAGCATTACCAATTTTCCTCCTCCGAGATATATCGGTGAGTTTCTTGCAATTATCAATGGCCGTGAACCTCACATCGATGATTTTTCGATTGTATCCATTAACAATATTGGCGGAAATAATCGGTATTACCGTACATGCTCCGCGCGATACATACGATCCACAAGCCATGGTGTAAGGCTTTAATTGAAAATTTAGAGTGTAAAATTAAAAATTCCAAATTTGAAAATGGAAATCTACAATTTGAGATCTCAATGCGATGTTTCAAAATCGAAGTTTGATATTTGAGAACTAAATTTTGCACTTTGAAATTAGAAGTCAGGATTTACAACGGTTTGGATACATTCACCTTTGTGTACCATTTTTAAAGTGCTTGTGATGGCGTGTTTCTAAACAAAACAGAAATTAGGATTCGACAATCAATTTTTAGAATGAGTCATATTAGAAACAGTTAATAAAAAGTTTGTATACATACAAATTTTTAGCTTCCCAATCTTAGGGAAGTTATTGGTATGGGTCGGAAAATCGAAACTGGAAATTTCACTTGATCTACACGTTTCATTACCCCCAAAAACGTTTCCAACCATTTTGAGCGAGATGTTTGTCTGTGTGTGTGTGTGTGTGTGCGTATGTGAGCAAAATTTTGTCGAACGATTTCTCCTAGACAAATTATCTGATTTGGGTTTTTTTATACTTATTGGATAGCTTTCCGCCTAACTCAGCCCTGATTAGATTCTGAACATAATCGACCCAGCGGTTCCATAGTTATTAACAAATGAATTGTTTATATCACTGCATCGTGAGAACGATTAAAGATACGCGGAAAATTATCCAATCAAATTTGTTCGGCACACAAAAATACATATTTCATGTTCTATAACTTTTTTTTGCTGAAACCGATAGTTCATTACTATTAACAAATTCAATTGTTCAGATCTCTCTATCGTAAGAACGGTTAGAGATACGAAAGAATGTGTTAAATGGAAGTTGTTCCACACGTAAAAATACACACTCGATGTTTTATAACTTTTTTCGCTGACACCCATAGTTAATTGTTATTAACAAAATCAATTGTTTATATCGCTTGATCGCAAGAATAAATAGAGATACGGAACAAAGTGTCCAATGAAACTCATTCCACACGTAGCAATACAGATTTAATGTTTTATAACTTTTTTTTCTGACACCGACAGTAATTGTTATTACGAAATTCAATTGATTAGATCGTTCTATCGCAAAAACGATTGGAGATACGAAACAAAGTGTGAAATGAAAGTTGTTCCATACGTAAAAATAAACATTTGATATTTTATGACTTTTTTCCTGACACCCATAGTTATTTGTTATTAACTTCCCGATTTAGGGAAGTTATTGTAATGACCCCGAAACTGAAAAGTGCCAGATCGATAAAATTTTCACGTTTCTCGACATCTTGCATCATCCTGAAGTGATTTCAGAGAAGTGTCTGTATGTGTATGTGTGTAAACAAAAAAACTTTGTTTAACGTTTCCGGCGGAACCACTCGAGGGATTCCCTTTTTGTTCGATTGACGCATTTCAGTGGTTTCCAGGTCTGAAAGGTGTGATTTTTTCAACAAATAATCCGTTCACCTGTTATCAACAAATTGAATTGTTCATATCGCTCTATCGCAAGAACAATTTGACATACGAAAAAAAGTGTTAAATGAAAGTTGTTCTCCGCCAAGAAATACACATTTGATGTTTTATGACTTTTTTTTGCCAACACCCATAGTTAATTGTTATTCACAAAATGGATTGTTTATAGCGCTCTATCGGAAGAACGTTTAGAGACACGTAAAAAAGTGTCCAATGAAAGTCATTTCACACATAAAAATGCACATTTGATGGTTTATGGCTTTTTTTGCCAACACCCATAGTTAATTGTTATTAACAAATTGAATGGTTTATGTCGCTCTATCGCGACAATAATTAGAGATACGAAATGAGGTGTTAAATGAAAGTTGTTCCATACGTAAAAGTACACATTTGATTTTGTGACTTTTCATGCTAACCCTCATAGTTTTTTACAAATTGAATTGTTTATCTAACTCTATTTGGAAAATCTCTTTTCCAAATTTTGTCTTTTCTATATTTTAAGAATAATAAAATTTTACATATTTGGTAATTTTAAAAAGTTTAAAACGTTCACAATTTGAGAGACAAACCGAAATTTTGTACATATACGGGGGAACGATCGGGAAGTTATTGGTTCGACCCGTAGGGGGTCAAACCCACATCCCGTTTATTTTTTTCTTTCTAATAGACTTCCGTTATTAGGCAGAAAAAATCAGGGAAAAGGTGAGGGAAGGCAGTGGGTGGTATTTTTGAGGAGAGCGAGAGTAAAGGTAGAGTAAGGCGAGACTAAGAAAGAAACAATAGGTATACACATAACCAATTTTACTAATATTATTCAAACAGCCCTGAATTTCTCTACTCCTATCCGCTCACGTAACTTAGAGCTGATTAGATTTTGGATACTTTGGGTTTTTTTTTAGTTATTTTGAAAAAATGGAAATTTAGGCGTTATCTCGAAAATCAGGCGGTTGGGAAGAAAATGATGACTTTTCTTTTCGGAAATTCAATTCTGGGCAAACAAAGAATTCTTTGTCAAGAAAATATTTGAAACAAAAGCATCTCTGCTTAACACTTTCCTTAGTTTCCCATTCACTTGTTTAGAATTCAACATTGCTCTGAATTCCCGTAATACTAAATCGTCGCTTGCCATGGACGGAATCGATTACTACTCCATCAAAAAACTCAATAATCAATACAAACTCATTCTTCTGGACATGTTCAACGAGATGAACGCTACTTTCAATTATCCTCGTGATTGGTCTTCGCAGTTCATACGCTTTGTTCCTAAACCTAATGGCAAGGTTGTTCGTCCAATAGCTCTCTCGTCTTGTCTATTCAAACTATTCGAAACAATGGTTAAAGGCCCTTTGCAGTGGTGAGCGGGGTCGTGCCTACTTCTCAGAGTAAATTTAGGAAGGTCTTGTTATGAGAATCGAGCGAACCGCATTCTGCATACTGACTTTAACCTTCCTAAGAACCGAGCGACCTTGGTCTTCCTTGATGTAAAGTCAGCTTTTCACAACGTTCACTCGGATATCTTATCGGAAAAACTCGCCAAGCTCGGTTATCCAACTAATCTAGTCGTTTTCATAAAATTCGTCAGTCACCAGCGCCAGATCACTTCACTTCACAGTAATAAGTTGGTTAACTTACATAAAGGGGTCCCTGGAGATGGGGTTTTGTCCCCCCTTCTGTATAATATCTACGTTGCTGCGGTAGATCAAAATCTTCCCAACGACTTCCAAACGGTAGAAGTTGAGATTCATCGGAACAATGAGGACATATTGCCAGATGAGTTACCAGCATCAGAGCAAGCTAATAGCATGGGGAAAAGGGAGAGGCCCCTAAAAGGTACTAATCGTAATGATAAACCACCAGGGAATCCATTCGATGACACTGAATTAGTGGAAGAAGAAACGGCAGAACGTCCCACCAGGGACTCCATTCGATGACATTGAATTAGTGGAAGAAGAAGGGGCAGAACGTCCCATTCAGGAGTACTCCACCCCTTCAAATGTCGTCCTTTAAACTGAAGGCCATTGACCAGCCGACGGGAAAACCGAGGAGGAACGTTCACCACAAGCAGAAATTCTCAAGAACAAAATGAATCATTTATGTGAGGAAATCGTGGATTTACGACACGTGAAACGAGAAGCTGATCGATGACTAGCAGCAGAGACGCTTTGCCGGGAAGGAATGGAAAATGAGAGAAATATCGCACAAGAACTTCTATTAGGAGCATGGAGCACAGCCCAAGATCAAACCAGACCGACTAAAAAAGTGCAAAAATATCTAGATTTGAAACGTGCACTCCAAATGATTCGGAGTACTTTCGGTGGAAAACATTGTGACAAGGTTGATTGTGTTCTAAAATCTGTGTAAGGGACAAAAAACTTGATTTTTGCTGAACTTCAAGACTGTTTACTTGACGGAACTCGAGGTAGGAAGTTAGAAGCTGCTGCCATGAAACAGGTTAAATATAAAAAAATAACAACGTTTGCTGAATTAAAGTTAGAGTTAGAAACATTGCTTGGTAAAACAAAATTGGCGTGTAGTTCTTGAAGCGCCAGAGGAGTGAAACTTCAGAAGAGGAGTATGTATTTTTTCTTATCCATTTGAAATAATACTTTGGGTAAAACGATGAAAGCGTAGAAGGGTAAAACATTGGTAGGACAGGAGTAAATTATACATAAGAAATTATGTATGGATTTTTTGTATAAGGAATAATATTCACGATAAACTTTTTCGCCTTAATCTTTAACCGTTCTCGGAACAGAGCGATATAAACAATTGACATTGTTAACCAGTGATATGTCCTGGGGTATGAACGTTATGAAAAAAAACGCCCTAGCCGTCCAGCCCTCAACTCCCGGCCTTTAACCCCCCCCCCCCCCAGCACTTGACCATCACCCGCACCCCCCTAACTTCAAAAAATCTCGGGAAGTTTCAAGTATAATTTAGTATACTGCCGCAGAAGGATAACGAGGATGTTACGCGATAAGGAAGCCCGAAGTGAGGAAATGACGTTGGACTATTTGCACGGTATATTGGGTCTTCACACCAACCTTTCAGAAGGAGAAAGGATGGCGGCGAAAAAGTTTCTTATGAATATGGCCAAACTTGTGTTCGAGCAAGGATTACGAAGTCAGTTACATATTTTGGTAAGGGTCAATAACATCAAAACACTCCATGACGCTTGTGCGGGCGCCATTGATTTGGAGAAAACTATCTCTGACTCTCAGAAAGGGAAGAGTGGAGAGTTTTTTCCATAGAAACACTCAACAGGGGGACCTTCTTCAAGCAGACCTTCCATGGGTCGACAGTACATCGGAAACTGTTTCAATTGTGGAACAAGCGGTCATATTGCTAACGATTGCCGTAACACTTAACGAGGTCAGCGTAAATCAACATTACCAGTCGCAGTGTCAACGCTTTTGGTAATGTTTGTAATTATTGCGAATATTCATGAGATCGCAGATTGCAGAAAATTAAAAAAGAAATTGGGAGTACCAGATGGACGGAAAATTTGAATTGGAAAACTAAACCTAGCTCGAAACTAAGCAATTCCGATTCAAATTACAAAAAGAATATCGAGCAAAAAGCTGATAAAATAGATGAGGACCAAGTTTTACCGGTTGGAGCTTACTAGCTTATGATGTTGAAAGTTTCAGAAAAGGAGGAAACGGCCATCACTAAAAGAGAAATGATTATACACGCTGGGTCAACTCCAACGCAGATCTTACTATTTGCGAATGAACTGAAAAAAACTACAATGTTTCTAGCCGATTCAGGTGCAAAAGCTTCTTTGATTAGGCGCGATAATTTAGCCCAAGGGACGAAGATAAAGTCCGGAGTGTGTGTACTAAGAGGAATATCAGGACAGGCTGTCGCAACCCTTGGGGAGGCCCTCATATACATCAAAATTGTTCCAGGTGGTTCCTGGAACATTCCTTTGCATAGGGGAAATCCTAGGGAAACATTTCTTGCCTTCAACTAGTTTGAAGGTGGAAACAATACACGGAAAACAACTGGTGAATGGGCAGAAGTTCAACCTGTTTCCAGATAAGGAGCCTAGAATAATTGGCGCTAGATCCGAGATTTTAATCCGGGTACCCACAGAAGATAAGTACACTGGAATTGGGCAAAAACAGCAGCTGACGTTTGGAGTCATTCTAGCAGAAAGCCTCACCAAAGGTAGAAATGGCCATGTACTTGTTTGTGTTGTGAATACAAACAACGAGGATACATACATTCAATTACCGACGCTCAAACTGGAAAAATTACGAACGGAAGATATCATTATGATGGCCAAATTCGCACGGGTTTGTTGAAAGATCGCATTACACTTTTGCATGAAAATTTGAGGTTAACTCATTTAAACGAGGAGAAAATGTCGCTTATAGAGATTTTAGAAATTCCAACTACACAATGTACACCATACACACAGAAGTGTCGATCATATGGAGCATGAGATTTCGCTGAAATCAGAGTCAGCGCCAATTAAACCTAAGCGGCTTAGATTACCAAATTCTCAAATGGAAGAAGTTGATCGCCAGGTGCGGGAGATGCTGCAAAATGGGGTGCGCCCTAGTAAAAGCCAATGGAATACGCCTTCGCTTGTTGTTCTGAAGAAACCGGATGCATCTGGTGAAGTTAAGTTCCGTGCGGTTGTTGATTTCAGGCGTCTGAATGACGCCACCCTTGGGGATTCGTTTCCATTGCCAAATATTTCTGATATTCTAGACCGATTAGGGAACGCAAAATATTCCTCAACATTGGACTTGGCTGATGAATTTCGTGTTGATGGGCTCTTCAGGAATTCGATGCTCCGTATATCTGGCTGACATCGTAATCTTTGGACAAAGCCTAGAAGACCACGATAAGAGATTGAAGGGGGTTCTACAACGGCTAAGAGAGGCAAATTTGAAGTTACAACCAGGTAAACGTAACCTTTCGAGGAAGCAAGTGGTATATCTGGGTCACGTCATTACCAAACATGGCATCAGAACTGATGCCAGTAAAAGAGAGGCACTTTCTTATTTTCCCGCTCCACAGAATGAGAAGGAGATCATGCCCTCTCTGGGACTAGCGGGATATTACCGGAAATTCATCAAGGCTTGCTCGAAAATTGCCAAGCCACTCACTGCTAAAGAAGGAAGTCTCCGAGACCTGGGGAGAGAGGGAGCAAGCAGCTTCGCAATAATCGCTTGATTACAGCACCAATACTCCAATATCCAGATTTCGAGCGAACTTTCTTGCTGACCACAGATGCCACCAAGGAGGCAAAAATTCGCCAGTAGCTTACGTCAGCAGGAGTCTCAACAAAACTGAGCACAATGATAGCACCATAGAAAAGGAGCTTTCGCTATAGTGGGGTGTCAAGCATTTCGAACCCTCCTTATATGACCGGAAGTTCACTGTAGTCACAGACCACAGACCCTTAAAACGGATATTTCACGTAAAGGATCCAGGATCACGCCTTATTCTTGGATAATTTTATTAGAGGAGTATGAATCCGAAGTGGTGCACAAGGCTGGAAAATTAAATACCAATGTCGATGTTTTAAATCGTATACATGTTCGTAAAAAAAACTCGAGAACAAGAGAAGACGGAGACAAGAACCGAAGAATGTGTCAATAAAAACTCAGGTCATTGCACCCGCTGACGAAGACACTTCTACGATACTACGAAAGTATCATGATACACCGATTGCAGGTCATCCGATGTACGCAAAACTGAAACTAAAATACTCCTGGGAGGGGATGAAGGCAGATGTTGAAAACTACGTCAAATGCTGTAAGGAGTGCCAATTGAACAAATTGGGTAAAATTACCAAAGCACCCATGGTAATTGAAGAAAGTCCTGAAACAGCTTTTGAGCAGGGTGCCATAGATACAGTTAGGCCTTTAGCTCTCACAGACTGAGGTAATAAATATATTTAGACTTTGAAAAAAGCACTCACTAAATTCAGCAGGGCCGTACCTATTCCGGACCAAGAGGCCAATACAGTAGGACGTGCTTTTGCAGAAAAAATTGTGTTGAAGTTGGGTACACCGCAGAGACTTCTGACGGACCAAGGGAGGAATTTTATTAGTGAGATCTTCAAAAATGTCTGAAGCTGCTGGAAATTCACAAGCTTCAGATAACAGCGTACCATCCACACGCAAATGGGATTGTGGAGAGGTCGCACAGAACGTTGGCAGAATTCCTGAGAGGTGTCCTGCGGGAGGACCAGACTGATTAGGACACCTGATTACCGTATGCAACATTTGCATATAATACCACGTCTCATTCAACGACAAAGAAGGCGTTATTTGAGTTGCTTTTTGGCAGACGTGCCGACTTACCAATAGCAGTCAAACAGACACCACGGCTCACCTATTCATATGATGACTTCGCACAGGAGCTGCGGGGTTACGTGCAGCTCATCAAGAGCCAACGGAGGCTTTGGACAGAGTGACGGAGAGGTCCAAAATTCAATATGACAAGGATGTAGAACCGATGGAGTATGATATCGGAGACAAGGTCCTCCTTAGAAACGAAGTTCTGTGTCGAGTGGATTCGAAAAAACTTATGCAGCCATGGATAGGCCCTTACAAGATTATTGAAAAGAACTCTGATGTTAACTACACCATCAGTTATGGTAGTTGATGTATTTACAAAAAACTCAATAGGTTCATATAAACAGGCTTTGTCCAGTCATTGAAACATAATAAAAATAATCAAGAGATCTTGGAATTACTCGATGGCAACGATAACGCGTTTTCCAAGGAAAATGTATTGATAATCATGGCATTCTTTTATTATGGTAAACAATATTCCATATAATTTCCATATAAAGAAATCCCATATCTTTACACGAACGCCCACAGGCCGTTCAGATCTTTGCATTGTTCCTTCCGTCAATTGTGACAACTGAGACGGACACTTATTTGCCGCGGTTGATAGGGGTACTTGGTACGCTATGACATCCAGAACATAGGCGAAACGTGGTAGTAATAAACCGAGTTGTAGGATACAGAACGGAGAAGGAGACTATGAGAACAGAGCAAGTCTGCACACAAGCAGATTCAAAATGGCGTTTGAAGACTCCACAGGTCCAGCAGGCCACCACACAAGGATAACGACAGGAAATTTTATATCAAACTACGTCAATATATCCACCAATCGAACAGCACCACAATTTAGGACAATCACTAGGAAACCAAGCAAGGACGAAAAAGCTCAGAAGAGAAAAATGAAGACACTCAGTGGTTTTAATTTTAATTTTAATCATGTTAGGAAACATGATCGACAAGGTCCGAGGGGACGGACACGTGATCGAAGAGTTCCTTCGCACTACTGGCATGCACTTTGAGCTATCGGAACAAAGCATCTGAGTAATTAGATATGGACCATAGCTGCTGTAACAGATGTATCTCCTTGGATGGTGAGGGCTGACCAGATCGATAATCATCTCCAGCAAAGTAAGCAAGTTTGCGTCAACGCTAACAAAAATGGGAAAAATTCCCTATTGATTGTGGATCAATGGATAGAGGACGTTGCGGAAATCAAGCAGACTATTTCTGGGTTAGTGAAAAATAGGAGAACCTCTAAAGTCCGCCATGGTCTTATAGATGGCTTAGGACCAATTGCCAGCTCATCAATTGGTACCATAGATGCCCAAGACGCGCGAATTATCAATGAGAGACTCACACGACTCGAAACAGGGCAGATTGAACTTTTGATAGTTCACGCAAGCAGTTGGAAATTATTAACTCTACCCTTATGCAGTTTGAAAATACCAACAAGGCAATTGAGAAGAATGAACAGATCATGATGGAGTCCAACAGAAGACAGGACTTGTCAATGCTACGAAATGACACCATCCGCGTCGGGGAAATGGTCAACAAGATTGAGTTGGATGAACATCTCATGATTACGGAGTTGCTACACACAGGGGTCATCGAGAATGCTGCGCGGATTCAAAACTTACTAGTAATACTAAACGATCATTATTCGATACCAGAATATTTACGGAGGCAGGGTTAGTCACTCTCTTGAAATCAGCCAATTTACAACAGAGTTTTAGCGTCCTCTTCGAGCTGGACATATGCGGAATGTATCACCTGCAGGACGTATCAACCATCGGTGTCCATACTATGGGATTAAAAGTGGTCACTATGGTAGAAATACCACTGATCGATTTTCAAGATTTCGTAATAGCTTAGAACAATTCCAGCCATTTGACAATTAGTGAAGAATTTTCAGAACCGATTAAATTTATGCAAATTGTGGAAATATGCCAAATATTGCAGTTCCTGCAAATTTTTCAGAAGTATTAAAAAATGTTCAACAGTCTCAGAAATTTCAAATATCCAAAATTTTTAATTTAAATTATCAATATTCTATCAAATGACAATATACCATATATTGTAAAAATTGAAACCTTTCCTAAGATATGGCATACGATAGGCTCATTGGAGCTTTTGAGAGTGTCAAGTTTTATTGACATAGTATGAAAGTTTGTAATTTTCGTACTTTTAAATTTGCAAAATATTTTATTCAAGATGGAAAATTGTTGATTTTCATCAAATAAACGTCATTTTAATTAAATAAAAGTTAGAATTTCACTAATACCGAATAAAGCTTTTATTTGAATCAAATAAAAGTTTTGTTTGCATCAAATAAAAGTTTCATGTGAATGAAATCAAATCCATATGTCATTCAAATGAATCAGCAGCGAAGTATTAAAAGGAAATGAGTTGACTTGGGGTGCTGATCAGTTTCCAAGGATTATCTCGGAAGGAAACAGAGATATTGAAAGCTTCATTTACACCTTTCGTGTAGAGCTCATTGAGATCTATAAAATTGATTTCTATACAAATATCGCTATATCGGTTTGTTTTGAAGATATTACTTCAAAACAAACGTTACCCGCAATGAAAATCGAGTTATCTGCTTTCATGGCTTCAATACTGAAATACGTCTCTTTATTTTAAATAAATCATTTTGCACATGTAAAAGAATCGACATTTCCTTTCACATATTTTACATGTGATTTTTAAATTAATTAAAGAACGGTTTAAATTAATTAAATCATTAATGGATTGGGTAATATTAATACCAGATCTGAAAATGATTCAAATTCCCAACCCCAAACTCTATTCTCCAGTTCTGCTTTCCAAACCTTGACTCCGAAGCTTTGAATCCTCAACTACAAATTCAGACAACCCTAACCCCCGAATCCCAAATCCCCAATCCAAAAGTCCCAATCTAATCTCCAAGTCCAAGTCATCGTCTCCAAATGTCCCACTTCGAAATCAAATTCAAGTAGTGATTCTAATCTAAAACCTCCAATCTCGGACCGGAAAATTTAAATCCTCATTTCTAAATTCGTAAATCCTGAATCCAAATTCTGCAAATTCAATCCAAACTCTCCAAGGCCAAATTCTCTGCCCCAAAGTCAAATCCGCAACATCAGATGTTCGCTCCTGAACCGGAAACTTGATGTTTTCTTCTACTTCTACTTCCTAACCCCGAATGCCTCACCACCTGGCGGTGACTAGTCGACAAACCGCAAAATCATGAGGCCCCACCCACAAATCCCAACATGGCTGGGGAAGCTCCATACCTTGAGTTTCAAGTCCCTCACCTCAAAAACCAATTCTCCATTACATTTTCTGTTATTTAAATATTCTGTTGCCATTACCTCTTGATTAATCTCAAGATGTTTTAGTTCCAGCGTGACTCAGCGTGACAGAAAATTCTTCTATTTGTACCCAACAAAATGACGTCCACAGTTTGCATTATTTCCATGTAGTCTTTCATGATAGATTTCATAGTAGCTCACAACTAAATTCTGAACAACAATTGAGTTCACTCCTATATTTGGAAATATCCATTAAGATGAAACATAATCTCTGCTAGTTAAAGTCATATTCTAAGTTCATCTCCAACAACAGGACTGAAATATTTTGCGTGTTATATTTTTTAACCATATTCTTTCAACTTACCCAAAGCATCGGCGGTCAAAAAGAAATGGCTCAATGTTTTGAAAAAATAAAATATTAAAAATTTGCTGGTTTGTCGCAATCACTTCTTACCAACCGACGATCGTGACTCTTGTCGAAGTCACTTTTGAATCCAGAGGCAATTCCGCACGTTCAAATTCCCGAAGTATTTGAGGAGGATATGTTGATCGATGTACCTGTCAGGTGCATATCATCCGTTTATATTCCATTCATCGCGACTGAATACATTGAACACTTTATAGAAAATTTAAAATCTCAATTGAATCGAAATCATAGTTTCGAAGTTATGTCACACATTCTTCCAAATAACGGTGACGTTTATGCTATTTTTTGCGCATAAAAAAATATCTCTCACCGTTAGTTATACATGTGGAAGAAAGAAATGAATGGAATTTACTGATTTCATTGATATTGTCTATACATTTGATATATTTCACATTCTTCCGTGCGAAGAAGGATGCACTTTGTGATGGTAACAGCAAAAATGGCGACTTAGATGTGTTGTTTGCTTTCGAATGGAAGCATTGCAATCGTTCAATTTTCACTTTCGCTAATTATGCTTGGAAACGATATATAATGGTTTGAAACGTAAAAATACGAAATTTGAGCATAGTGGCTGTATGTATCAATTTTCAAAAATTTTCACTCACAAAATTTAACATAAAACGGACACAATTTTGGGAATAAAATCTGAAAAAAATTATCAATTATTGGTATAAAGTACATATAGGTGTGGGCGTAATTTCAGTGAAATCTGTGGGTAAGTTTCTTCTTTTTTTTCGATCGTTCATATCTCAGAAACTACTAGATTTTTTTACTTTTTTTTTTATCAACATGTACGTCTCAACGAGATCCAGGGAATGGTTGAAGAACATCTAGTAGGTTGCTCACAAGAAATTGAAGATATTTCAATTTTTCTGTTTTTTACAGTTTTCTTTGCTTTTTGCTTTTGTACGAACACTAGCGTCCGCGAAAATTGAGATAAAAACTTGAAATTTCGAACAAAGGTTCCTTTTGTTGTAATGAAGCACCCTATTGAATAGCGATTTGATCGTATTATTAGTTTTCTAGATTTCAATTTTTTCGTTTTCACGGTTTTTATTTTATTTCTCGATAATTATTCAAACGATTCTGTTGTTTTTTTCAAAAGGTGTGCCTTGACGAGATCTATGATATGGTTGAAAAACATTGAGTCTATTAGTTTGGGTAATATGAAATATTCCTATTTTTTAACTTTTGCCTTTGGTTTTACTTTTTGTGTTTGTTCGCACTCGGGCGTCCCCAAAAATTGTCTTAAAAACTTGAAATTTGGAACAAAGGTTCCTTTTGTTTGTTGAAGAACCCTATTGAATAGCGATTTGATCGTGTTATTACTTTTCTAGCTTTCAATTTTTTCGTTTTCAAGATTTTGTTGTTGTTTTTTCCAAATGTGTGCCTTAACGGGATCTATGATATGGTTTTTCAATATTGGAACATTTTCATTTTGTGTACAATCAGACCATTCGGAAGCTTACCACCAATGCATTAGTTTACCACATCTAATTCGTTCATTAATTAATCGCGTGTACTGCAGGTACTCCAGCGGTCATCTTGAGCCGTAAAGGAAAGGACGAGCATACCTTTATGCCTGTTATGTAATGAGTGAACGAACACAGCGCTGTCATGACGATGACAATCAAAGCGTTTCCGTGCAAAATAGAGCGGATTGTACTTTGGATGGGATTCGTGCAGTACATGCAATGTTATTAACAATTGTAATTATTTATACTGTTCCACTAGGTAAATATTAAAGTTATCGGGAAACTATGGTTCTGAGCAATTTGACATACGGGAACAATGCATATCACCAGGGTTGTTCCTTATACAAAAATGCACATTCAGTATGACTTTTTTCAATATAGCTTAGAACATATCGCGAGTTGAACTAGAATATAGTTGGCGAATGAATATGTCGACAATTGCGGGAAGGATGTCAAAGAGCGGGAAAGTAATGAAGTAAAGAGGGTAACTAGGCGGTATTTGGCGAGTGAATATGTCGACAATTGCTGGAAAACTGTCGAAGAGCGGGATAACTAAGTACAGAGGTAGATGGGGTAACCAGGCGGACGAATTCCAGTTGAATATTTTTATGGGGCTTAAAAATCATCGATCGCGTGCAGTAATTATTAGTCGCAAGTTCAATTATTGATTTCACTATTGGGTTTGCTCATCACCATGGTTGCGTTCTTATGCTGTGCTGAAATACCAAATCGGGAAGTTTTGTTTGTGCCCCACCTTCCCAAGGTTAGGAATGCCATTCGGATGACATTTTGCATGGGTTTTCGGACTTTTGCAAACTCTGGTGGCACACACATTTGCACACCACTAGTGGCGATATCAAATTTCGATGTTTTAGATATATCAAATTTGGGAATTATAGTACTACGGATGGTGCTGAGTTGTGTCAGAATATCACTGAATGCATGGAGACGAATGAAAGTATCTCTCAAGAGACCAGTCAACATTCTCTTCCTCAGAGCACGGATATGTGTCCTCGGAATGACATGACACCATGTTCACCACAGACAGTTGTATTGAACTCTCGAGAAAGGTAATTTATTTAGCCATTGATAAACATTTTAATAATTCCATGTGATCTTACTCATTATTCTATTCTTGAAGTTCGCTAAGGAGAGAATTCGATGAGTCTTCGGGAGACGTGACCGGAGATATACCGTCAATTAGTGATGATATCGTCACAGATTTGTCGATAGACGAATCACATCAGGATAACAAACATTTGAAGAGGTAATGTTTTGAGTAGCCAAGATGGGGATTTTCATGAACAGTGATGTAATTCAGTGCCGAGAACACTTGGGTTCAGTCCGTCCCAGGAGAGATTTATTTTAATACTAATTTATCAATAAATATATCATCCCGCAGACAATCAGTTGGTGAGGAAGCCAGTGGACCCTCAAAGAGATATTGTCGATCAAAAACGTATGGGATCTTCCACGAAGATGATTTCAAGGATAAAGCTACATGGGAGCGTTTAGTGGGTACATTTGAGGGATTGAGGACGGAAGAGAAATTATTACGACGAAAAAACCCCCGTCTACGTGACAAAATCAGACTTACGAGTACATAATTCTACATCTGAGAGAAAAGAAGTTATTGACTAACTCGGCAGCAAGTTCGGTTGATGTAAGTTGAAAACCGAAATGGAATTTATCAACCTTCATTTCCCAATTTATGAATGTGGATAGGTTATTTAGTAATGCCTTCCTTGCAAATAATGGCTAGTAGATACTTCACCGATAATAGCATCAATTTGCATTATTCTGGCAAATTTTATGAATGAACGTAATCACAAATGTTCAATTTTAATGTATGTTCTACAAATTTATTTACACCTATTTCACGAAATCAACTCATTATTATTTACAATGCTCTATTTACATCAGATTTTTTCACAAGAATTCTACAAAGAATATTAACAATTTTTTCAATAGGAATTATTCATTTACACCTGCAGGTTACTTATGAGTCATTAACCACGTGGCAACTCAGTCATTATTTATTGTAATTGAATAATTGTCAATGAACTCCTCAATTGATTTCTGAGCTAAATCATTTACTTAGTTTGTACATCCTCCAATAGTATTACCGAGTTTATGTTTATTATGATTTTCATCAAGGTACTCGTCCTGTCCCACGTTATTTTGAAAATTCGAGGACTATTCCCGGCATTTGGTGATCCCGTACATCCTCGTTCCGTCGATACATCACTTGGAAAATTCAAATTATATCAGTTTTTCGATTGTCGATCATTCATATCCCAATCAATAACAGGCAGAAAACCACTCAGCTTCATAAATATTATGTAGCGTACAATTCCGGACTGTACGCAGATAGTCGGAGCCTTAGGTGAGCAATTACTGTGAAAGCAGGGGACACCCTTTTCAGACGAATTGAAGCAATATCCTTGCACGCTACATTTCTTCTCGCCTGCAGCTTATCAATATGTTCGCAAAACGTTTATGAAGGTGTTGCCTCATCAGATTTCACCTGATGCACTGCTGCAAATTTGCCAAATGTCCCAAGAGGCGGCTACACGAGGTGAGCAATTGGTATTTATCATTGTAGCCCATGAAATGACTATAGTGAAAAATGTCGAATTTTTTTATTTTATTTTATTTTATTTTATTTTATTTTATTTAATGTGATCAAAATCCAACAGCGTTAGCCAATAATAGGATTCAAGACATATGTACAAAACAAGGTAAATTACAAGAATAATGTACAATATAGTAAGTAAGATGGCAGATAATCAATTCAAAGTAGGCGAAAATGTCAACATCTGGATAATTGTTAGCTAATGAATTTACACCAAGGGCAGCCTTAAGCATGGAAGAATTAGTTGTTAAATTAATATCAGGGAAAGGAAGGTAAATGAGTGACTGGTGCCGCACTCCAGAACGTGGAACAATGGAATTTATGGAGCTTAGGAAAGATGGACATTCAATAAGTCCTCTGATAACTTTGACTAGAAATAAAACACAGTTAACCATTCTCTGTTGCTCAAACGTAATACAATTAAATCTAGTACACAATTCAATGTAGTCACAGCCACGCTCTGGATACATTCAGTTCTGTTTCCATGCTAAAAGTTTCAGGAAACGTTTCTATGTAGCCTCAATTCTTAAACACCATTTCTTATAACTTGGTGACCAGATGATACTACAATAATCAAGCTTAGGGCGCACCAGGGCATTAAAAAACAGTTTCATACTACTCATATTCTCAAAGAGACATTTCAAGCTGGACCAACCAACTCAGCCCGCCAAAGTTTTGGCCAATAGAAAAGTAGCACGGAATTTAACATGAATTTATTATGATAAATTGATTTTTTCATCTCGTATATTTTTTTGTATTTTTATGGTTGGTCCGGGATAATATTAAGCTGGACCAACCATAGTCCAAATTCATATTTCTAGTCTTTTTTTTCGATTCTGAACACTGAGCAGACTCTAGAAAATTATAAAGGAATTTGCTCACCCTTTAAAAACAACAAATGAGAGAAATTGATCAATTTTTGACAACTAATTGATTGGAGCTCATGTCAACTCCAAGGACATGTGGACGATCAAACCCGGGAACTCCAGGGAGATTTCCAAATCATCGCCCGAAATCATAGAAATTGAAAAAAAAAATCATCAACATTTTTTAATAATTAATTAATCAAGTGATGATTTCGTGTTCAAGGCGATAACGTGGACCAAGGTGGTGAGCAAACTCGGAAACTTAAGGGTGATGCGTAAAACATGCCCCTAGAGTTTGCTCACTCCTTAGAAATTGAAAAAAAAATCATCAACATTTTTTAATAATTAATTAATCAAGTGATGATTTCGTGTTCAAGGCGATAACTTGGAACAAGTTGTTGAGCAAACTCGGAAACTGAAGGGTGATGCGTAAAACATGGCCCTAGAGTTGGCTCACTCCGTTGAAATTTTAAAAAAATCATCAATACTTTTTTAATAATTAATTAATCAAGTGATGATTTCGTGTTCAAGGCGATAACTTGGAACAAGTTGGTGAGCAAACTCGGAAACTTAAGGGTGATGCGTAAAACATGGCCCTAGAGTTTGCTCACTCCTTAGAAATTGAAAAAAAATCATAAACATTTTTTAATAATTAATTAATCAAATGATGATTTCGTGTTCAAGGCGATAACTTGGACCAAGGTGGTGAGCAAACTCGGAAACTTAAGGGTGATGCTTAAGGGAATTTCTAAGGAGTGAGCAAACTCTAGGGCCATGTTTTACGCATTACCCTTAAGTTTCCGAGTTTGCTCACCACCTTGGCCCAAGTTATCGTCTTGAACCCGAAATCATCACTTGATTAATTAATTAGTAAAAAATGTTGATGATTTTTTTTTCAATTTCTAAGGAGTGAGCAAATTCTAGGGGGATGTTTTACGCATCACCCTTAAGTTTCCAAGTTTGCTCACCAACTTGTTCTAAGTTATCGCCTTGAACCCGAAATCATCACTTGATTAATTAATTATTAAAAAATGTTGATGATTTTTTTTTCAATTTCTCAGGAGTGAGCAAACTTTAGGGCCATGTTTACGCATCACCCTTAAGTTTCCGAGTTTGCTCACCACCTTGGTCCAAGTTATCGCCTTGAACCCGAAATCATCACTTGATCAATTAATTATTAAAAAAGTATTAATGATTTTTTTTTAATTTCAACGGAGTGAGCCAACTCTAGGGCCATGTTTTACGCATCACCCTTCAGTTTCCGAGTTTGCTCACCAACTTGTTCCAAGTTAGCGCCTTGAACCCGAAATCATCACTTGATTAATTAATTATTAAAAAAGTAATGATCATTTTTTTTTAATTTCAACGGAGTGAGCAAACTCTAGGGGGATGTTTTATGCATCCCCGTAAGTTTCCAAGTTTGCTCACCAACTTGTTCCAAGTTATCGCCTTGAACCTGAAATCATCACTTGATTAATTAATTATTAAAAAATTTGGATGATTTTTTTTCAATTTCTAAGGAGTGAGCAAACTCTAGGGCCATGTTTTACGCATCACCCTTAAGTTTCCGAGTTTGGTCACCACCTTGGTCCAAGTTATCGCCTTGAACACGAAATCATCACTTGATTAATTAATTATTAAAAAATGTTGATGATTTTTTTTCAATTTCTAAGGAGTGAGCAAACTCTAGGGCGATGATTTGGAAATCTCCCTGGAGTTCCCGGGTTTGATCGCCCACATGTCCTTGGAGTTCCACATGTTCCAGTTGACATGAGCTCCAATCAATTAGTTGCCAAAAATTGATCAATTTCTCTCATTTATTGTTTTTAAAGGGTGAGCAAATTCCTTTATAATTTTCTGGAGTTTGGTCAGTGTTCAGAATTGGAGAAAAAAGAATAGAAATATGAATTTGGACTATGGTTGGTCGAGCTTAATATTATCCTGGACCAACCATAAAAATACAAAAAAATATAAGAGATGAAAAAATCAATTTATCATAATGAATTTATGATAAATTCCGTGCTACTTTTCTATTGGTCAAAACTTTGGCGGGCTGAGTTGGTTGGTCCAGCTTGAAATGTCTTTCTCAAAGGATTTACTGAGACGAATAATAAAGCCAAGAGTCTTTGTAGCGCTCAAAATTGTTTTCTCAATGTGAGGATAGAATGTCAGCCGATCATCAAATGCAATCCCAAGATCAGTGCAAGTGCCAGGTCTGTCCAAGATAACCTCATTAACCGAATAATCAAAAATTAAGGGTGATCTACTTCTTGAGAATGTCATGCAGTTGCATTTCTTCGTATTGAGGGGAAGATCATTCAAGATACACCAGTCATTAAATCTTGACAGGTTGCTCTGGAGGTTAACACTATCCTCTACACTATCAATCACAGAGAAAAGTTTTGCATCATCCGCGTAAAATCCATGACCACATGTCAGGCTGTCTGTAACCAAATTCAAGAATATATTAAATAGTAGTGGCCCAAGGTTTGATCCCTGGGGCACACCAGATGTAGGGGAATATGGTTCCGACAGGTGGCCATTAACGCAGACAATGTTACTACGATCCAGTAAGTAAGATTTGATAGTGAGCCATAGCTTACCTCCAATGCCATAATGTCCAAGTCTGTCCAATAGTAAGTTAATATTTAATCGATCAAAGGCTTTGGAAAAGTCTGTGTAAATAACGTCAACTTGCTTACCTCTTGAAAGGGCATCATTAGTGACTTGCGTAATACAAACAAGGTTAGAGACAGTAGATCTTTTTTTAGTAAAACCATGTTGAAGTGGTGATAACTGACATTTAAATACGCTCATAACCACACAGTATAAGCATTTTTCGAAAACCTTTGAGAAGTTACTCAGTATAGAAATAGGTCTATAATTCTGGATATTACTTTTATCACCTGACTTGAAAACGGGAGTGACCCTTGCTCTCTTCCATATGTCTGGGAAGTGACCCTGTTGGATGGAAGCACTGAAGATACGATCTAGAGCCAGGGCCAGGATAGACCGACAGTCCCTCAGAATAACACTAGGCACAGAGTCAAGGCCAGCGGTATATCCCGCACCTAGACCACTCATAACCTCAGAGATATCTTTTAATGAAATCGAGCAAGAGTCACCAAATCTAAAGCCAATAACATCACCGACAGTCTGGACCGGCACGGACCCTATGGGATTAACATGAGCAGTTATGAAAAAATCAGCAAAACATTGTGCAATTCTATCCCCATCATCAACCTCAGTCCCATTGATGACAAAGACGTTAGGTAATCGAGAATGATTACGTATTTTATTTAGATGGGTCCAAAGTCTAGAAGAATCATTGTTAATCTTAGATTCAATTTGATTTAAGTAGTTCTGATGTGCTGTTTTAATATTGGACTTTATTTTAGCACTTAATCCCCTGAATTGCTCCAAGTTGTAACCACCATTGTTGATTTTACCCAGTCGATAGTGACTATATTTCAACTTAATGTCCGATATAATAGAACTGGTAAACCAAGGTGGATAACAATGTTTTTTAGGTATGATTTTTGGGACAATGTTGTCAAACACCGTATATAGTTTATCCTAGAAACGCTCACACAGTACATTACTATTATCATTAATTTCATCCCCCAGATTCCAGTCGATATTTTTAAGTTCAGCGTATAATGCATTGAAATCGCACCTTTTCCAGTTAAAGATTACTGAATTGATCTCAATCTGCAGAGATTTTTTCGTAATTGAGCACTTGGTCGGTTTAAGTGATAGGCACACCTCTAACGGTGGGTGATAACATGTTGGCACAACTAAGTACTCGAGTGCTTCACGAACTTGACAATAAAAAGATGAATAGACCAGATCAAGAAAGCGATCGTCTGAATTTAAGATAACATTGGATTGATCAAGGCCTAACAAAGCCGAAAACTCAATTAGAGTAAATGATTTACCATCAGGCACTAGATTAGTTGACTCAAGATCGCGTAATGTACGTCTGAGATTAGGAGCATTGAAGTCACCTAAGATAATAACATTCGTGTGCTGTACAAAAGAGTAATCAGATAATGCATCAAAAAAGCAGAATAAGTGGCATAGTCCACATCAGGAGGTATATAAACCACAACTATGACAAGAGAACAATTGACAAGGGTAACAGACAGAGCCACAGCCTCAATCAAAGGGAAACTCTTTAGAAGATTAGATAAATCTAAAAGTCTAGAAGTAATATGTAGTTTCGTAGCAATCAATACACCACCCCCTCTGGACTTTGTGGGGTCTGTCCTATCATATCTATGAACTAAGTAAATATCATTAGAAGAATATTCAGAGGAGTATCTATCACTAGACAGCCAAGTCTCCGTTAAAGCAATTATATCAAATGAGAAACTGGAAGAGTTGAAAAGAACTTCATTTTGTTTGTTCTTAATACTATTTGCGTTCTGGTAAAAGATACTAAGATTAGTAGAACTATCACATGCTACCATACCACGTAGAGTCTCAACATCACTAACATCCAGCAGGTCTTTCACTGTATATTGTAATGGTCTATTCATTGACGATTTGATCGACGAGGGTTCTGATGTGGCGAGTTTCTCGTGTCGATTATTTTGGGGCCACCATTTCGGGTTACGATTTTCAGATTCGGATTCCCTTCCGTTAACCTCCGTTGAGCCAGTACTTCTTTGATTTGTTTCTGCTGTTGTTGTTGTTTTAATGTCAGGTCCGGCAGTAACACACAGTTTCTCAGCAACTGGGATGCATTCGGGAGACCCTTCTTCTGGGAACTCTGTACGAGTAAATTATGAGCTTTCTCAGCATTAAAACAAAGTACCTTGAGAGGACGGGGACGTACAAGGTTTGCAGAAAATTTTCCAAGCCTGAAACAACTGACTGTTGAAATATCAAAACCATCTAAAACTTCATTGAAAATAGTGGAAACACATTTCAGGTCATCGGTTTTCCTGGAATCTGCATCTGAATCCACCCCTTTCGACTCAGGAACACCAAAAATTATTATATTTTTCATTTTATTTAATCGATTCTCAAGCTCATTCAAGCAGTGATCAACAATTATATTATTTTCGGGGTTTTCAATGGTTTTTACTTTGGACAAAAGTTCTTCTACTTTTTCTTGATCAACATCACTAAAATTGTTGCTATTTTTTAAAAGTTTAATTTCATTAATATCACTACGTATTTCGTCCAACTCACCACTAAATTTGGTTTCAAGGTCACTGAGGACTTCGTTTTTCAGGGCAGCAATGGCCATTTGCATACTTGCGTCAATTTCCATCTTTGTCTGGGCTGATATCAAGGTTCTCATTTCAGCAATAACTTATTTGCGATCCTCATCAACCTTTGCCACAAACTTGTTGAACAAAGAATCATGGTCACTTTGCAAAACCACAGGATTTTTAGCAGGCACGACACTGGGGGTATTGTCATTGGTTTTATTGTCATCACCCATTTTTTTAGAGCATTCAATTACAGTCTTGTTTATTATGGGTGAATGGGCTTTCTTGGAATTTTGGGGGGTTTTACCTGACGATTTTAACGGTACGTCTTTTTTCACAAGTGACAAATTTTTGTGAGCATAAATTCTTTCTCATACAAAGATGCACATTTGATGTGTATTAACGTTTTCTCATAATGTGCATAATTAAGGTGGTAGAGCCGTTAGAAAAAAATCATTCATGTGATGAGTGCATGAATGGAGACTAGATGGCGTCGGCGATCGCCAAAATTGGTCTGTACAGTAAACATGGACCGACTCAGAATATAACACTTGAATATCACTTTTGTGTATCCATGCTGCCATTTAACGTGAAGTCGAGTGAAGCCAGAGATACGGACTTATTGAACTTCTTCAACGTAGTTGTTGTACATTCGTGGTTTTAAAATGCTTCAATGAGACTTAAAGGTTTTAATGAGAAGTAAATGGCCTTCACGTGGACGAGGGAGTTATCTCTTGATTATGAAAAAAATCACAAAAGGCAGCGACATATAGAGAAATGAAAAAAAAAATCAGCAAATACTGAAGTTAAAAGTCTCGTAAATTTTTGAAACACACATGATCTCAAAAACTCGAGAAGTTTGCATTGTGTCCTCACTGAGAGCACAAATACATCCTACCCACTAGTTTTTTTTATTTCCAAGATAGAAATTAGATTTAATGCTCAAAGTTGGATTTGACAGAAACTGCAGTGCTCTAAGAGAGTCACTTATTATCATCACATTAGAATCAGTGTGTCTTAAGGTGATATCCATGGTTTTATCAATAGCTCCACATTCTGCAGCATAAACCGACGCGTGAAGATCCATGCTGAACGAGCCATTAATTTTGAGTTGTGGGCAATAGCAGGCCAAGCCTGTTGAAACACCACCATCCGTTTCACTTCCGTCTGTGTCGATATCAATGAAGCCATTTGCCAAATTAATTTGAAGAGGGCTGCTTGTTGAGACCGACATGCTTGTTTCATAACTCTTAGCAAGCTGAAATTATTGACTCAATGGAGAGTTTTTAGTAGAAGAATAATTGCATGTATACATTTTTTGATGAGCTTGTTAACTTCCCGGAGGGGAGTTATTGTAATGACCCCGAAAATCGAAAATCGAATTTTCATCATATCTTCGCGTTCCAAGGTCTCCGCCACACTTCTCGATCATTGTTACGATGATCTATGTGTTTTTTTTCCACTCTTTCTCTATTCGTATTCACCCACGTAACCGCTGGTAGGCATTACTTCATGGGCAATACTACGGATCCGAGTGCGGCTGGGGCCGACTTCGTTATTTCAGCTCATCGTATTTCTAATCACAGGGTAAACCTCCAGAAACCCCTGTGATACGATGGCGGGCGTCTACGATGGAACCCTCCCTCCCCCCCCCCCCCCGCGCGACGGGTCGCGTTCGGTCCCGGCTCACGGGCTCACTTCATGGATACCGCCGATAGCATACACGGAATGTTCCTGCCATCGGTCGGAGTCCGTGAGAAAATATTTTTCAGAAAAAATATTTGCAGTGAGCGGGAATCGAACGCGGTACCTTTAGCTTACACCAAAGCCCCGCACGTGATGATGTATGTGTGTCCGTGTGTGTGTGTGTGAAGGTGCTGTCCGTGGCCAAAATTTTTGTCGAACGATATCTCGCGAACGGACGATGTGAGCGAGGTGCTCAATAGCGCAATCGAAGCGTCTCCTTTCAACTCAGAGCTGATTAGATTTTGGGTGAAATTGGTCCAGTATATATATTGTTATTAACAATTTCAATTGTTTATAACGGTATAGTGCATGAATTATTGGTGTTAGCGGAAAATGTATATAACAAAAGTTATTCCCCATGCAAAAATGCACATTTTATGTTATATGCGGTTTTTGTGTAATTTGCATAATTAAGGTACGGCTATTTGGAAAATACAGTATTTAGAAAGTACACGAATGAAGCCATTGACGTCAACAATGCCGGAATTGTCGGTTTCCATGGGTCTGTGCGTGTGTGCGCGTGACAATGTATGTATGTGGTCAAAATTTTCGGTCATCGATTTCTTGTGAACGAATCATTCAATCCAAGTCGTTGATGACTCAAACGGAAGAGTTTCATGTAACTTAGACCGGATTAGATTTTGGATGGAATTGGTATATATTGGAATATACACATATATTGTTATTGATAATTTCAATTGTTTATAAAGTGCCACTGCATGAACTATTAGAGTTAGCACAAAATTGACATGAGAAAAGTTGTTCCCCATACAAAAATACGTATTCTATGTTGAATGACTTTTTCCGATAATTTGCATAATTATGGAGCGACGGCCGTCTCAACAATTATGTATGTAGTAAGTGAATGAATGACCTCAGCGCTGGCATGAAGGCCTCAATCGAAGCATTTTCGTGCAGAATCGACCGAATTACATTTTGGATGGCATTCGTGTAGTATATACAATGTGTAAGGGGATTTTCCTGGGTGTTTCACCAGGGCAATCCACCGAACTAGTTTGTGCCGTCTCTAACGCACATAGTTGGGCGCCAGTCTAACTTTTTCGGAGTTAGACGAAAACCGGCCTCTGGGGAAATATATCTACCCAGAGGACTTGCGACGTGGCCTCTCGCAATACCGAGCTAGCATCAGCTTGTCACAGTAGAGGAGCGAGGTCCACCAAGTCCGGAGTGTATCATGCGTCGGTGCCACGCGCCTTTTCAGGACGTGGCATAGCAACAACGTATAATAGCCTTTTTACGGGTATTACCCGGGCTTTCCATTAGAGATATTTCTATCTCTAGGATGGTTCTTTCTTCTCCTACGTAGACCCTAGGATAAGGTCCGGATCACTTGCGTATCCTTCGGCACCCCTCAGGGCTTGGGACGTCAAGAGGCTGATCTGACCAAGAGGTTATCTCTCAACCTCTTTAAGACCACCCACACTCTTGACCACCAATTACCGCACTATCAACGCGAGTCACTTGCCCTTATTACTAACCTGGCGGTGCGTGTCCTGACTGCCAGAATCTAGATATTCCCGTCGACCGAATCACGACTCACTCAGGGGTTCAATGGGGGCTAAGATAACTCTGAGAAGCCTGAGGTTTGTATCTCTCGTCTCAACGAATCCGTTTTCACTTACTCGGGAGATGCAGGTGCATCTCCCTATGCTCGCCACGATCGATACCCTCGAAGGGACGCCATTTTCCTGGCCTTATACAAGCCAGTGCCACTAAGCCCGCTCTCACCGAGGTTTGCAACCACTCGGTTCAAGCGTCCGCGTTCGACTCTCACAAAATCTCCTAGAGCCTTTCTCCCCCTAGTCTGGATATGTCGGCGGCGGTGGGAACTACCCCGTTACCCCACCACCGCTAATCAACCCGACGGGATTACGGGGGCGCTAGTTGTTTCACCTAGCCTACCTCGGTCTCGAGTCTACCCCGCCATGGCCTGTGGATCCGCTATGTTGGGATGCCTGTACGTCGGCCTTTAACCTTCCGCCAACAGAGCGAAATCCACATGTGGCGGTCATCTACTAACGTCCTCCAGACGATGGGGGCGCTGTCTCACCCAGACCCGCTTGCCCACGTCCTTCTCTGGTCCTAGCATCCTCCCACAGCCTTATTTCAGCTGTCATCAGATGGCACTTACATTCGTACTATGAAGTTTTGAATGTGATATTTACGGGGGTTCCAATATTACCGAGAAAATCTCGTTACAAATGTTATTAACAATTGCAATTGTTTATACTGTTCCGCTGGGTAAAATATTAAACTCATCGTTTGTGTTGCGGCTGCATCGCTATTGGCGACTCACTCCCACTCAAGTGACGCGCATAAGTCGCATCCTCATGCTCACCATGCGTCTACTCAAATATTCATAATTATCTGATTCATAAATGAACCAGTTTAGAATTGTCAAATCTGCAACTGTTCATTATGACACTAAGATGGGGCACACTGATTAACCAGGGTATATTGGAGAATAATAAATTTAGTACGCTGTGCTGAAATACCAAATCGGGAAGTTTTTTTTATGCCCCGACCGGGGCACACACATGCTCACACCACTAGTTTTTGGAGTTTTTACCATCACCATTAATATGGAGGTTATCTATAGTAGATGAGACCTGGAGGTATTTATTGGAAAGAACCTACATAAGATAACCTTTGCAGAAGAAAGCTGCTCAATATCCGATGAGCGGTAGTTTACTTTCAGCAATAAGGACCTTGACTGGAGTAGAGTTACGGAACCTCAAACAAAGTCGAATTGCTGGATATTGAATGTTTTCGAGTTTAGATAATTCGAGAGATATAATTCACTGAATGGAACATTTCCGTGAAAATTTTAAGAAAGAAGCGTGGAAACGAACCTTTAACGGCATCCAGGCAGGCCTCATAAGCAGGCAAGGCTAACGCCTGGCCTTAGCTTAAGAAGTAGCTCCTAAGGGTGAAAATTATTTCAAATGGTATTTTAATACTAGAAGAAAACCCTGGTTTGCTAATACAAAACTCCCTCGGAAAATTATCACTTGGGTTACTCGTGCTAGGGCTGATCATTACCATCTAGTTCAATCATTGGGCCGATTGGGGATCATCAGTTCTAAGGACTGCACGTGTGGGACTTCAGAGGAAGATTTCAATTACGTACTTTGGCAATGCTCCAAGTACGGTGAGCCTAAAGCACTTTTAACGGAACGTCTAAGAGCTACTGGGGCCTTCCCCCCTATCATGTTAATGTTTTTCTCCATATACTCGATATTGAAAAATTATATATCATCAACGATTTTCTCGATACTGTAACGCTTCAAACATAAATGTAATGAAAACTTGAATTATATCTAATGCTTAGCCGAAGAAAACTTCGATAACTTGATGTTGACAAACATTTAATGCATGTGACTATTGCTAATAAACCGGAAGGTTTGAAAGCCTATAGATCGGGAAGTTTTCTGTGTTGAAGCCAATCGGTCACACATATTCAGCCCACTAGTTAAGTTTAGTTTCCCGATCGCAGCGGGAAGTTATTGTAATCACCCCAAAAATGAAAAATCGAATTATCAAGAATCTTTCACTTTTCTTGATGTTCATATCATCCGGACACGATTGTAGGGAAGTGTCTGTATGTGTGTGTGTGTGGGTGGTCAAAACTTTGTTTAACGTTTCCGCCGGAGGCACTGGATCGATTTTTTTTTGTTTTTATCGACTCGTCTTGCTGGTCTCCAGGTCCAAAGGGAGCGATTTGTCGAGAAACTGATTCTTTCAATTGTTATTAACAAATTGAATTATATATATCGCTCTATCGCAAGAACAGTTCGATATACGAAAAAAAATGTTAACTGAAAGTTGTTGCCCGCAACAAATACACATTTAAAATCTCATGACTTTTTTTCTTAGCATGCATAATTAATTAATTAATTAATTAATCAACTAATTAATCAGTTGATTAATCAATTAATTCAGCAAATAATGAATTAATTAATCAATTAATTCATCAATTAATTCATCAATTAATTCATCAATTAATTCATCAATTAATTCATCAATTAATTCATCAATTAATTCATCAATTAATTCATCAATTAATTCATCAATTAATTCATCAATTAATTCATCAATTAATTCATCAATTAATTAATCAATTAATTATCTTACACGGAAATCAAAATCGAAGGTTGATCCCCACATAAAAATACACATTGAGATCAGGAAGTTATTGGTTTGACCCCTAGAGTCAAACTTTTTCCATCGGTATATGCAGGTCGTCTTTAAACTATTTCGTTGATGCAATTTCACTGTGCATTCCTTTACTTCTTATCTCCATCGTCTTATATTTGTTTTACTCACGCAGGAACTATAGTATATTGTGCATGTAGGGCGGAAAATTGAACATTCCCGGCGAGTTTGTCGGGTGTGCCCGTAGTGCCAAAAAGGGTCAACAGCACGAGGGCCGAAGGCCCGAGGGCTTATGGACCCTTTTTTCCGCTAGCGGGCCACCCAACACACTCCCCTGGAGTGTTCATTTTTATGCCCGAGGCGCGCATACTATTCTTCACACCCCTCGGAAAGTTCGCTCTCGTCCGAAAGCCGGCCGGAAAGTGAGTACTTTCCGTCCAAGGGAAGAATTTTATGCACTTTCCACCCTAGGGCGGAAAGTACCCACTTTCCGGCCGGTTTTCGGACGAGAAAGTACGAACTTTGCGGCGAGGGGTGGGAATATAACTTTGTCATTGGAGTGGCTCACGATCACACGTATTCCGTCCGTTTCGGAAAAAACGATTGGTAAGATGGAAGGTACCAAGGAATAAGCTGAAAAATTGCGTAAGTAAACACAGAAACTGAATCAACAAGTGCAGCGTGACCGAAAGAGAGTAAAAAAATTACAGGACGTCATCCAGAATATGTGTTCCGTACCGAAATTTATTAGAATTCTATTATCTTGATTTAAAACATTTCAGTATTTCAGCTGGCTTTAGAAATTAGTCTCCTTTTAATCCATTTTTATCATTCTGTTATAAAACGTATGAGCTGAAGGGAAGATATTTGTCAAACCTTTTTCTTAACATTTCTTAAAATTCCGAGTTTAACTGTCTGCATGTTTCAGCCTGCTTCTAAATGGAACGGTCGAATACGATGTAAAGGACTCATAACTCATCCACTATTCAGTATCATTCCTCCAAATTCAGTCGCAGTTTTATCTCAACCGTATTTTCCGACCTAATGTCTCAAGCCTAAGTAAAAAATTTTAAAAAATATATACAGACACAACTATCCAAGCTTACATATAGTTCAAATGGACAAGACATGGTCTCTTGTTCTCATAACTTGCAGTCGAGGAAAAGAAAAATAAATAGGTCAGGAACGAATTCTCAGTCAAACCTGGGGTTCATCCCTTTTACCTCCCACTCTAATTTCTCTCCACCAATGAACTGCTGAATTTCCAAATCTCAACGCATTTTCTTCCTTCTAGCCACACTACCTCTTACAAGAAAACTGTATTTCAAGTCAGTCTCTGAGCAATACTGCGCGATACTGAGAGTCTCGGGTTCGAATTCCGACTGGGACTATCGGGATTTTGTTCTCTTAAATTTTCGATCTATCTTCAATTTTTTTGAAGTCATATTCAATCGAATCCGTGTCGCGTAATTAAATCTGAATTAACATCGTTCCATATCTAAAGTCAATTTGATTCTCAGTGTCGTTTTTTGTAGTTTGTGAACCTTGACAGTTGAACCTTCAATTTGATAATAGAATTACCTAGGTAACATTTTAGCCTGAGATGCCACTCTGTGGCAAACAATATGCAAATGGCTTTTGGAGACATATCTGTAGAGCATTTATCGAGGCATTTCACGCGTATTTGTAAACCTGGAAGCGATAACTTCCCGATCGTTCTGCCGCATATGTTATATCCAAAATTTCGAGTCATGTCTCGAATTATGGACTTTTTCAACTTATCAAAATGTCCAAATATTAAAATTTTTTATAATATTCAAAATATGAAAAGATTTTTCAAAAATATAACCTTTTTTGCGATGAAGTTAGATAAACAATGCAATTCGTTAATAACAAAAATAGGATGTGAGTGTGACCCTCGAGGGGTCACATCTGTAACTTGCCGACAATGTGTGTGTTTGTTTGTGTGTGTGTGACGATACACGTATGGAGTCAAGTTGTATATCAGTAACGCAAATTCAACTATCAGTCGATTATTACGATTTTTTATCGATATTTTGTAAAATATGATGCCAAGCAAAGAAAGTAATATAGCATAAAATATGTAGTTTCACGAGCGGAACAACTTTTGGTTGATACTTTTTCTCGTATCTATCATCGGTCTCGAAATACAGCGTTATAAACAATGAAAATGGTTAATTAAGCGATATCTCGTAGATTAGCGCAATTATGGGAAAAAGTCACTCAACATAAAATACGTTGAGTAATAACGTTAATAATAATGTTCGTTGGAAACTTTTTCCTCTATCTCCGACGGTTTTCGTAATACAACGTTTTAAACAATTCAAATCGGTCCAGCTGTTCAGGAGAAATCGTGTCACAAAAAAATGCTCACACACGTGCATACATACGCACACACACACAAGTACACACAGACATTTCATTGGAAACGTGTCAGGATGATGCCAATCGCGAAGAAAAGTGAAAATTTCATCGATCTGACACTTTTCATTTTCGGGGTCATTACAATAACTTTCCATATCGGGAAGTTAACAATTAACTCTGGGTGTTCGGGAATAAAGGCATGAAACATCAAATATGTACTTTTACGTGTGAAACGACTTTCATGAGACACTTTATTCCGTATCTCCAACCGTTCTTACTATATAGCGGTTTAGATAATTGAATTTGTTAATAATAATTAATTATCAGTGTTAGCCAAAAAAAGAATTATACAACATCGGATATGTATGTTTGTATGTAGAACAACTTTCATTGCATAATTTATTTCGTATCTTTAACCGTTCTCACGATGCAGCGATATAAACAATTCAATTTTTTTCAAAAACCGATGGGTCGATTATGTTCAAAATCTAACGAGTTCGAAGTTAGGCGGAAACCTATCGAATGAGTATAGGAAAATGCGAATCGGATAGGTTATTCACGAGAAATGGTTCGACAAAATTTTGCTCATATACGCGCACACACACACACACACAAATATGTGGCTCAAAATGGTCGGAAACGTTTCTAAGGGGCCTGAAACGTGGAGATTTAGGTGAAATTTCCGATTTCAATTTTCGGATCCATAACAATAAGTTTCCTCAAGATCGGGAAGATGAAAAATCACCAAAAAAATTTCAACATTCTCATAATTATACATATAATTTGAATACCTAATTTACTTCATTCATTCATTTATTATTTGCACAACCTTAAAATTTAAGAATTTCTCGTGAAAAGTTGTCAATGTCTTACGTTATATTCCTACACCAATAACCAGGGCCCCACGTACACTGCTCAGCTCCCACAGGGCGATGGTCATGACCTTCAACATTGATAACTACTCGGGCTGCAGTTACTGTAATAGCAAAACAAAAATGTGATGAAGACATTCCCACATCAAGAACATTGTTTCACCCATAAATTGGCCATATTATTGTACATGAGTATGTTATATCAAGAATCCCGGCTACGAGTTTGATACGGAATATTTGTCGGCAATATTTCCAATTAAATTCAATTTATTGCTTTGCTTGTACGAAGGTGAGAAAGGCTGGCACCCAAATATATGTATATGTATTTTTAAGTTGCCGATTATTCGGGAAGTTATTGTAATGACCCTGAAATCGATATTTTTCCTTTCATCCTGTGACTGGGGTTTTAAGGGTACCAAAATGATGCCCAACAAATTTTGAATCGATGCTGTGTGTGTATGTGTGTGTCTGTATGTATATGTGTTTCCGAAATTTTGATCCTAGGTTTCTCACGAACGAATGAAGCTATTGAGACCGTCAATATTGGAATCGAAGCGTTTTCATGTAACTTAGAGAAATGAATTAACAGTGATCCAAAATGTTTTAACCAACGTAACCAACTTTCTGTATCCATTTTCTTTATATTCTAAAGTTGTTTTGTCTTCAAATCTTGCATGGACGAATACTTGTATATCTTGCTCGTTTTTGAAATTAGATTATTTACAAACTCTCAAACTATGTCTAAGTTTTCTTTTGTGATCAAGACATTCATAGTCAAACCATGATTTTATATATAGTGAAGTCGTTCCTTGACATGTTTTAACCATTCTTAATTTCTGCGCCGTGTTTTTGATTGTTTGTATTATATTATTGTTTAATTCGTCTACGCTATCGGATGAATTTGCGATGGACGGACATAAACTCATTTCGAAAGTATATTGTTGTATTTGTAAGTTATTCCATCTGACGTTTTTTTAGGTTTTGATTTCTTTATTTTCTAAAGTATCGATCTAGTTCAAAACTACAACAATTGGCCAGTGGTCAGAGTTCGTTGGGATTTGGTCGACGCAAAAGTCTACTACATTATCTAGGTTAAATCTATTGCAAGCTGCAAAATCTATGCTCGAGAAAACTTTTCCGCGATTGAAAGTATAGTGGCTGGGAGTATCACTTGTGGAACGACCATTCAAAATTATTAAATTATTCTCTACATAATACTCGACAAGTCTATCTCCTCTTATTCCTTGACGTTAGTGTACGTCGGTGGTGAGTAATGTGTTCATAATTCGAGAGTAAACAATTTTCGTAAATCTTTGATTCGCCTACATACACTGGAGCCGAGGAAAATTAATACTTGCGGTTTCTAGGGCTAGCCTTAAAGAATTTGGACGTAGATCGAGGTTTCTATCGTTATGAAAGTAACATAATATCATTACTAAATCAAATGAGTTGTGCCCAGTCGCTTTATGCGGAGACTTTGTTGCAGGGATACACATTAGTTCGAGATGTGAAAAGCCTGGAGGACGAGAGCTCGGTGTTGATAGCAGCCAGGTTTCTATCAGGCTGCTATCCAGCCAGAATAGAAAGACAAAAAATATCAAAATTTCAGCAAGATCGGAGAAGTTCTGAAATCCATGCATGTTCCAAAATAGTATTTTCGGCGATAAGTGTTTTGTGGTCAATTTGTGGGTTTCATGTATGGGTGTTAAATAAGCTGGATTTGTTTGGTCTGAGGAGGTGTGCCAATTTTTACTCCTTTGTTGCTACATCTCTCCTTTTTTGCTTTGACTGCGAGTGGATCTCGGTGTTTGCAAGCGATATTGTGCCATGCAGCTCTGGTTGAATCCAGAGCTAGTCGATTGCGCTCTGTTGCGCCCCCTTCCCTTTATTTTGTTTATGTCCTCCAATCTTGCTACGTGTTTAATATGGGTATGCTCATGCGCGATAACTTTTTATTGTGTTCGGCGTGTTTGGATGAGAAGGGCTTCTAGGTGGAGTATCTTCAGCTTCTCTAAACTCCCAAGCTACTGCGATCTCAGGGAGAATGTGCTCTAGTTAATTTTCTCTGAGAAGTTCCGAGACGCCTCCCTGGGACAGAGATCTACACTCTACATCCCATCTACATCCCACAATTCATTGTTCGAGCGTTCCGGGTTAGTAGAATTATCCTCTGTTTACACTCATTTCTTATTGCTGTTAGATATTCTGGTTCGGTATTATTTGTATTTAAATGTGGAGAAATTTTGGGAGACATTCACCACACGGGGCTAACGATGTTGACGGCTGGAGCCAGAGCGAATTGTAAACACGTCCGACCCGCACGGTTGCCAAAACGAAATTGCTTGTCTTCAATATTTGTCGACGCAATCTTTTCCGAGACGACTTATTCATAGGTCCAATTGCATTTTTTCCATTGAACAAATTATATTAATGGCGATTCGCTTGACATAAGGAATTTGTGATGATAGTTGCTAAGGCGAAGTATCAATCGGGCGTTCCATTACCACATTCATTTGAGGCTGTATTTGATTCCGCTTTTCTTGTTAACTTCCCGATTTTCCGGAAAGTTATTGTATTCACCTCGCAATCAATTTTTTTTTGACTTTGTATCTGGTGTTTTAAGTATACCAAAATGCTTCCCATCAAAGTCCGAGTAAATGTCTGTGTGTGTGTATGTTTGTATGCATGGAATCAGGTTTTTGGTTAACGATTTCTTACGAACGGATTGAACGATCGGGGTCATCGAAGGCTTATTCGGAGGGTCTTCATGGAACTTAGATCGGATTAGTTTTTGGTTGAAATTGACCGAGCTGCTCTTTTGTTATTAATAATTGAATTGTTTACAACGCTCTATTTCAAAAACGGTAAGAGATACGGCAAAAAGTATCAATCAGAATTTGCTCAGGAAGTGGAAATACATATTTAATTTCTTATCACTTTTTTCCATATTTATCATAATTAAGGAGGTATGACGGGTTTAACCCTCAAGCGTTCGCACCCCTATTGGCGTCTCATTCCCACTCCAGTAATTTGATGAATGGGATTGAAACATTTAATTGACGTATCGGAAAATCTAGCAATGGCAAACAGAAATTACAAATCAGGAAGTTTTCTTTGTTTTCCCAACGGGGACACACACTTTTATCCCACTAGTTCAATTGTGTCAGGGCAAATGTTTTTTTCCGTATCGCCTCATCCTTTTCCTCGTCCGGGGATTGGTATTCGCCCTGTTGCGAACTTGAAAAAGTCACTGCGGAAAAACGCTGTTCAGGCTGTGAAGCTGGGAATGTTTCATTAGCGCAATTGCCTTGGTTTCGACCGTGAAACATTTCAGGATCCACCCCAGAACACATCTCTGGCGATCGAAGAGCCACATTAACGTTCTGCGGACATAAATGTCCTTGGTCAAATCGCCAGTTATCGTTTGACATCTATATCCGTACATTGATGTTACGCTCCTAACCTGTGTCAAGCCACGTGCACTGAGGATAACTCACATCCCAAGTTTGAATAGTGAAGGCTTTATTCGTAATTATATGGCCTAACTACTATATATCTATCACGCCATTGTTAAGGGTCCTGGTGGTAATCGACTGAAGAGACATAGCTGTGTATAAGTGCCATTCCATCCCAAATGGGTAATTACAGAGTACATGCCCGATTTTCGCATATGATATGTTGTAGAATCGGTTTAGACCACTGAAATATAATAACACTGGAAGGTGCACTGCCTACCTCGCCACGTGAGTGGACCTTTTTATGAAATAGCCTATGAACGTGAGTATCCATGTCCTCTTCTATCTCACTGCGCATGCGCTGTGAAGCAAAAAGCACGTGATGGACCATTCGACTCAAAACTTTCGGTCTCTCCTTGCCAACAGTGTTTGGCTCAGCTCTTTCGAAGATTGTTTATCCGTCATAACGAAAACGTCCAGAATTAATTATACAGCCGAAATAATCACAATACGATCATTGTGGTAAAGGAATAATGGAATATTGCGTGTGCCTTATTCAAATTGACGGTGAAAATGGTGCGCAATAGTTGTGTTAAGAATTTTGTAAATCAGTGTGGAATCCAAATGCTAACTTCTCGTTTTTTGGGTGAGTATGAAAAAAACTATAAATATTACCTAATCCTAATGCATTTTCTGGAATATGCAATAAGTAGACAATTATTGCCATACAATTAGGTTGGTCATCGTGATTTCTTGACTATTGTTCTCTAGGTTTCCGTACAAAAAACTTGAATTGCTGGGAAAGTGGTTAGCCGTTGTCCCTAATAAAAGCAATATTTCGAAGTCATCAGCTATTTGCAATAAACACTTCAAACAGTCAGATTTCAACCATGAAGGGTCTCAAAGAACTTTGAAGGATAATGCTGTGCCCACTATTTATCGAAGTGATGATTCGGTGAGTATAAATTATTTTGTCATAAATTTTTCTGCAAATTGTTCTTCATATCTATTAGTGCTTTGCATGACTATCTCCTTCAAATACTCATGTGTGTCTTCCAGATGCTTCCACTGACGTTCAACGTATTTATTTATCAAGAACTGGGAGAACTTCATTTTTCGATGGACGAGAATTAAATATTGGAAAAGCAATTGGAAACTTCTTCATTGGGAGGTTCACATCGATTATTGAATTTTGTATATTACATTTAGTGCTCCCGCTGCACTTTTTCAATTGTACATTATTATTTTGCAATGAATTTACACTTTGTGAGTATTGAGGGACTTCTTGCAATACTCTTGCACCTGGGTTTCGCAGATTTTCCGTATGCCAATAGCTTGATTCCCAGCACACAATTATGCCACACTTATATTGTATTTCTGAGCCTTAATATCTAGCGCAGAACAAAACTCGGGCAACCCTTTTTTAAATTCGTATTACAAAAATGTTTTCCCACCATAATATGTGATTCAACAAAAAGGACATTTTTCATACACAGCAAGCTCAATATGGGACTTTTCGTCGTAACTACAAGTCTTCGGCCCAGTACTAGAAGCCTCGTTTAGCTAATTCATTAGTTAACTAACTTTACCGCGAAAGTTAATTCGACTTTAATTTTTGACCACGCGTTAGCTAACTCGCCTATCATGCTAAACTGGACGTTTGACTTTGACCACGATCATAACCGTATATATTTCTATATATCTATATTTATGTGTAACTTGCGAAGTAAGGTGGTTAACTCGTGGTCAAAATTTAAAATCGACTTAGCTTTCACGTCAAAGTTACTTAACTCGTGAATTAGCTAAGCGCGGCTTCTAGTACTGGGCCTTATTAAAATCTTCGTAACGTTGTTTTTTCAGCAATGCTGAATGAAATTCTGCATTTCTAATATTGCATTCTTGTAAAAAAAAGAAGAGTGTGCGTCTTAATTTTTTTTAATTGACTGAAATACCAAAAAAATATACATCAATGTATTTTTCTGGTCACACAGAAACACGTGATCAGCGTACGTTCCAATATTCCTGTCAATTTTTTCATTCCATGATTCAAATAAATACTTTCTTCATTCAATTTGTTCGAGATTAAACATCAACTTCATTCCATTTTTTGGAACTACAAAATAGGAGAATATTCAGTTCATTGGTGAAACGTCGTCAATGAGTGACCGAAAAATCTGCACATATTTCGAATCAGTTAAGCTATCCCTTGCCCGCTTGCCGTAGTTGGCGTAAGTTCTTGAACGGACTGTACGACAAGGACAGGGATACTCACGAATTTCTGTTTCTCTCGCACAGAACTAGCACCGCAGGGCACCTTCCGGTGTTATTATATTTCAGTGGGCTCGTGCAATGAGGTCACATGAGCCTAAAAGCACGTGCCCGAATTTGTCGCGGCTTAAGGAAGAGATTTAGACAGATAAAATTAGAAATAGGATAAATATTATTCTCTCAGCTCTGACTATACTTCTCAATTCTTTAGTATGAACCTTACAAGCGATTCATGTACGTACGCTAACATCTAGCGTTAGACTGAACTGGAGCTTTTTCTTTACAAATTAAGACTGATAGTATCGTTGCCGTTATTGGCACATGCTTTTTTTCTGTAAATGCGAACTTTTTTGTTATGTTCGAATTTGCCGTAAGTATGTTGCAATAAGTATGGGACTCTTCAACAATTTCGTCATTATCACCATTTGCAGAGGGGGTTTCCGTTTTAAAACTTTAACTTCAACATCGATGTTATCTTCAGTAGATTAATCTCCCCGCAATGTTTTTTCGCAATGTGGCCATTGAAGAAATATTCAATTTTGACAAAATTTGTTGAAAGGAACTGATACAAATAAATTTGGTAAATACTAGTTGAATTTGTGAAGCAAGAATAGCAAATGATTCCCAAATGTAGCAAAAATTGGCTTCTCTACAGGAATGTCTAACCAATGTTCAAATTAAACCAATTATGGACCCATTTGGCAAAATACAGCTGGTAATATCAAAATGAGACAGTTTGGCAGAAAAACAACTGATTGTGATAATTCCTGCTCTTGTAACAGTCTCAGAATATGAATCTGTTTAAAAAAGTATTTCAAATCAGTCAGGTAAAATACAAGTATGACAGTTTCTACGGATTCACACTTTTTCTATCGAATCAAGTACTCTAAAATATTAAATTCATCGGAAAACTTATCTGATAAAAATTATTCCGCATACGAAAATACACATTTTGTATGATATGAATTAGTTCCAGAATTTGCATAACTACGGAGGTATGGTCGTTTGGACAATCATTATTGTAATAAGTGAACGAATGAAGACACGGTAGTCATTAAGGTGACAATCGCAGTATGTAGCAATCGCAGATGTAGAGCGGAGGGTCCAAGATTTTAGATAACTTCCAGTATATACATTGGTATTAACAAATTCAATTGTCCATAACGCTCTATAGCAAAAACGGTGAGACATGCGGCAAAAGGTGTCAAATAGAACTTCTTCTGTAAGTGGAAGTGCACATTCAATTCCTAATTAAACTACTTACTTTTTTCCATGATTATCATAATTAAGAAGGTATGATGTATTTAACCCTTGAGCGCCCGCACTCATATTGGCGGTCACTCTCACTCAAGTAACGCGCATAAATCTCATTCTCATGCTCACCATGCGTCTCCTGAAATATTCATAATTATCTGCTCCATAAATGAGTCAGTTTAGAATTCTCAAATCTGCAAGCCTTCGTTATGACACTAAGAGAGGTCACATTGATTATCCGTGGTATATTGGAGAAGAATAAATTTAGTACGCTGTGCTGAAATACCAAATCGGGAAGTTTTGTTTGTGCCCCGAATGCGGCACACACATGCTCACACCATTATTTTGAAGTATCAAAGTCCCTCTCGATGTGATAGCAAACAAATGGTACCAAAGTTCTACCTCTCCCGTCAACCGGAAAAAAAAAATTATCCTTCCAAATGTACTCATGAAGTTTCACTTCTGCCGCATGTCTTCACAACACACCACATTTTTTTTTTAAAGAAAGAGAGAAAGAAAGAAGCCAATCTCCTTCCCCACGCTGCCTTTCATTCCTTTCTCCGTTTTCGTTATACGAGACCGGTGGCGCGTGCCTCGCACGCGCATTTCCTTTTTCCGCCGCACTGACTAGTGTGGCGTTGGTTTCAGTCTTACGGTTTCCGATATGCATCGATAGTTTCTTTCGTCTCTCCTTTTTACTGTAGGACCTTTGTTGACAACAGACTAAGAAAATAACAAGTGAACGAGAGCAATTTAGTCTATATTGAACAGAAGAGCAACCTTCTATATGCCAGTGTCTCCAGGTCACGAGGGGGCTCGAGCGGGGATCCCGCGAAGTAATACTTCGTTGTATAGGGGACGTTAGCCGTGGCTTCCTCAGTAGCAGATTCCTCGGGGTCTTCCATGGCACGAACATCCATTATTGATTCTGGATTTTTCTAAGCTGCTCCTAGCAGCGCAACTCTTCAGATCCTCCGTCGTAAAAGTACGTGTCGCATCCCAGCTGTCTCTTCTTGCATGACTTCCACGAGATTTTTAGTTTTAATGGTTTTGCCTACGTTGGTTTCACATATGCATCGTTGCACATCGAAACGCGGACATGCAAGTAAAACGTGTCCCCCATTTTCATTAATTCTCTGACACCTTGGGCAATCCTCATGTTTGAATTCATGAAGATATCCCTGAAACACCCGTGTTCTGAGGGTATCTAGAGTAGACAGTGATTCACTTGTCCAATTGATTGATTAAGCGAAACATCCAGTTTCGGTATTAGTCGCTGAGCCCACCGGCCTTTGCTCGAGGCGTCCTACTGAAGCATCCATCGCTCAATGCTGTGTTTTCGTTCTTCACTCTTCAGTTCCCCTCAACGCAAGTTAGTTAATTTTCTACGGGTGTACAAGCGTCTACGCTCCTTCGCTAGACCCGCGATAGGTACCATGCCAACCATGACACACACATCGTCGCGAGATACTGTCCGCTATGTATTGGCGACTCTAAGGACACTCAATCTGTAGACTGGGGCAATTTGCGGTCGTGCCACTGATCTTTGGAACGCATCCGCCCATATATTAGTACCGACGTAACCACGGACGATAAGAAAAGCCTTCTCCTCAGTTTTAGCCCTCCGATGGTGAGCATAAGTTTTGAAAGGGCAGTCTTTATCGCACCTGCTGCACTGCTTGCATGTCGGGTATGCCCTGGATCATAACTAAATTCGGCGTCGATCATAATTCCTAGGTACCCTATGCATGGCTGGGGAACTATTTCGTGCTCGCCGACTTGCAGCGTCATGATCTCCAATTTCGCACGGTTCGTGATAAGTACAGCCTCTTAAGTACTGCGTATCTTGTTAAAAACCTTGTCGGAAATGGACAGGTGGTTTTCCACTGTGATTATGGCCGCGTCATCCGCTCAAGCCACCAACTTTGCCCCCCCCCCCCCCCCCCGCCTCCGGCAATACCAATTTAAGGAGTTTGTAATACACGATATTCCACGAAAAAGGTCCCAGTACTGAGCTTTGAGGTACGTTCCCAGTCACGTGATATGTGTCATACCTGATAAGTCTGTCGGTAAAGTAATTACCTGCCATCTTCTGCAACTATGGCGGTACTAGCATCTTCGACAATGACCCCAGGATGCACCGTACTGAGCTGAAGGCATTCTTGAGGTCTAGTGCAACGACCAAGCAGTATTGTTTCATACCTCCTTCCCATCGTACGAAGAAATGGAAATTAGAGACCTCGATGAGGTCGCAACCAAAGAGGAGATTGTCGATGCCTTGAGGAAAGCTGACGGCGCCGATAGTGGCATCCCACTGGGTGCCATCAGGTCCTTTCGGAAGTCATACAGAGGAACACAAGCAGCTACAGTAATACTTTCTACAGCTACGGTAAAGAACATATTGAGCAATGGCAGTAAAATACGAATAAGCCTGGTATATGCCCGCATCGTGAAATGTATAATGCTTGCATTCAAGAAGGTATATTCCCTAGCAGATGGAAACAATAGAGACTCGTACTTCACCCCAAGGGGAAACAGCCTCCGGACGAGCGATCATCATATCGTCCACTCTGTATCCTGGATACGGCGGGCAAGATTCTGGAGCGCATAGTATGCCAGAGTATTGATGCAACAGTGGAACCCCTGTTGGCCGACGGTCAATACGGTTTCAGGTGACGACAATCTACGTTGGATGCTATTGACTTCGTGGTGAGAACAGCGAAGAGAGCGATTGAGGGGCGACGATGGAAAGGAGGTGCGAAATAATACTGTTCGGTTGTTATTCTAGACATCAAGAAGGCTTTCAACTCGGTATCGTGGGATTCCATCTTGGCGGCATTATCGAAGCTATCAGTGCCGGCATATCTCCAAAATATGGTAGGTAATTACTTCACCGACAGAGTTCTTAAGTATGGCACGGAAGTACGCACCAAAACATAAGGTGAGTGGGGGTGTACCTGAAGGCTCAGTGTTGGGGCCCCTTCTGTGGAATATGGTGTACGACGAACTGCTGAAACTGGGATTGCCGACGGGGGCAAAGCTCGTGTTGGAGGTTGGCTTCCTTCTTTTTCTTTTTCTTGTAATTAAAAAAAACACACACACACACACTGTGGGGAAGTTATTGATGCGACCCGTCGAGGGTCACACTCACGTTCCATTTATTTCCAGTTCTCTTTGAGGTCCGTTATCGAACTTTTTGGCCTCATTTTTGAGGATTCTAACTCGCAGCCTTCTCTAACACAATACCTGCTTCCTTTTTTCCCCTCGCAAGAAGAACATCTTCGGAGGCTATTTTACGGATTTTGTCCATGCATGCGGTCTGGCAAAAAGGCCTAATATATAAATTAAAAAATTTTGAAATACCTCTGTATTTAATTAAATTTGTCGATAGCTATCTCAAGAGACGAACTTTTTCTGTGAGCGTTGAGAATACGCTCAGTAATGAGCGCAGGATTGTAGCAAGAGTCCCACAAGGATCCATCCTGGGACCGGTCCTGTTCTTATTATACATGAATGATATCCCAAAACACCCGGAAACTAATATAGCAATGTTCGCTGATGATACAGCCATATATACATCATCATGGAATAAAGATGAAATTCTCAGGACAATACAAAACCATATTACTATCTTAGAGAAATATTACGATAAATGGAAAATTAAAACCAATGTGGGAAAAACAGAAATAATGCTATTCTCACACAAGAAAAGTCAGCCGTCTACTTCTGTTTACATGTACAACGAACAATTACTGCTAACAAAAAAGCCAAATACCTGGGGCTTATCTTAGATTCGCAATTAACATGGACTGAACACATAAAAAGAATTATTAAAAAAGTAAATGCAGCAATATCAATATTATATCCGCTCATATGTGGAAATAGTTTTGTCCCAGCAGATAACAAACTCATAATTTATAAAATGTGTATCAAACCGATAATTATGTATGCAAATCCGATATGGAGTAACACATGCAATACCAATCATAAGAAATTACAAACTCTACAAAATAAATGTTTACGTATGGCGCTGGATGGCGGACGAGACATAAGAATGATGTAATCGGGCAAACAATAACATTTTACACTGAAAAATTACAAGACATCGAAATACTGAATAATGTATGCAAAATTATGGACAAACATCCGTGGGCGAAATACAAACTACTACAACAAGTAATTATAGATTTAAAATCCCAAGAGGGTTGACAACCCGCTGAGAGCGACCTTGTAAATATAGGCTTAAGTTAGTATAAGAAACCAACACAAATCTAATTAGGTTTTATGGAAATTTTTATCTAAAATGAATGTAATAAAAAAATAGAGCTACGAAACACATAAATATTAAAAACAGTGATAAACATAAATTATATTTGAGTCAACTCCGAAAACTGAAGGACAGGAATCAAAACATGCGAACATATAATTAATTCTACCCCTGTATACACATGTAACTAAAAATGAGGACATCAAATAAACTTGTTAAATATAAATATGCTGAAGACAGTTCAAGTTCAACGTTGAGTTCGAGTATTACTACACCTCAAATTCTAGTTGTGATTTGACTCGTCGTCTATCCAGCATAGGGCTAGAAGACTCCAGATACGGCAGTGTTCAGTTAAAGTCAATTATTCGACTCAATTCTTTTCATTCAATCTCAATTATTTCGAGAAAATTAGACTTTCATTTTAATACAGTCCACTAGAATCTTTTTATTATTTATGTACAATTCGGTAGATTATATTTTGTAAATATACATTCGTTTGAACCAACTGTGCATTCATCCGCTCATTTGACCACAATATCTAAACAAGGCATACCGCGGCGTTTAGAAGTATCCTTCATGATACAGGGTTTGTGGTGGCGCTGTTTATTCCTCCAACCCTGCCTCGCTGTCGGCGTGGTGGGGGCATGGGAATAGTCTGTCCAGTTATATAGTGCGATGTAATCCGTGGGGAAATTCCGTCGCCAAATCCCAACTCTCATTTGAAAGGCAGAAGTACAGTTCCCTACTCAACTCCAGTGGTCAGTAGGGAGCTGTCGCCTATCGGCCGATTTCGGGACGTCCGGTGAACGGCCTCGTGCACGATTCATTCTTTCACGGACCGGCCCGCGCGTAGCACCTCTCTACCGGCAACAAACCGGTAAGCCCATGGGTTACTAATATGAATTCCCCTCCTTCCATTTACCCCTCGTGGCTCCGGAGCCACGCAAATTGAGTTTCGGAAGTTAAAATCGGTGATTGACCCCCTGCTTCTCTCATTTAGTGAGGTATGAGCGGTACGTACTTATCCGCGACAATCCGCGGCAAGCCGAGACAATGACATCACTCTCGACACAATGCCGGTTGTCTCGCCTGCTCGCGTGTGTTTTTTTTTCAATTCGGACTGATGTCACCCGCCGTGGAAAAATCGAGATAGGTAATTCGGAGATTAATTCCCCGTTATTCGCGTATTCAAGTGTGTGTAGTTTTCGTCCTTGAATAAAAGGATAGTCGGAATATTCCGGTTATAACTGCGAATACCCGCGGCATACCGAGACAATGACATCATTCTCGAGACAAGGCCGGTTGTCTTGCTTGTTCGGGTTTGTTTTTCGATTCGGCATGATGTCACCAGTTATGAAAATTTTAAGATAAATGCTCCGCGTATTATCCCTTGGTTTTTCGAGCATACTATTATGCGTAGTTTTCGATAAAATTTCGGAGATCAGTTTTCTGTCCTCAAGCATATTATAACGCGTGGTTTTCGTTAATATCTAGAGGATTAGTGCCCTCTTCCCGATCCTATTATCACGCGTCATTTCCTATAAAATTTCGGAGATTATTTTTCTGTTTTTCGGACATTCTTATGCGTTCTCTTAGGAATATTTCGGAGATTGTTCTCTGCTTTTCGGACATTATTATGCGTGGTGTTGGAGAATATTTCGGAGATCTTTTCTCTGCTTGCGAGTGGATTACCGCACGCTGGTATTCGAGAATTGTTCGAAGATCGCTTCTCTGTTCTCGAGTATATTATGAGGGGTGGTTTTCGAGAATATTTTGGAGAGTATTTCTCTATGTTCGAGCATATTATCACGCGTGATCTCGGAAGATTTCGGAGATTATTTCTCTGTTTTCGAACATTTTATTACGCGTTGGTCTTGGGAATAATTCTGGGATAACTTCCCTGATTTTCGCGCCTTTTACTGAGCGTATGTTTTTTTGCCTTTGACTTAAGACGGGAGTCGGGATTTGAGGAATAAAGTAGGACTACCCGCGACTTTTCGGAGTAATGACGTCACCCTCGAGACAATGTTGATTGTCTCGCTCGCTCGCGTGTGTTCTCGAGATTCGGGCTGATGTCATCAACCACGAAATTCTGAATCGATTAGCTCTGTTTTGTGAAGTATTGTTGCGTATGATTTTCGGGCTGGCAATCGAAGTGCAAAATAACTCGGGGATTTCTTGCGTTCGCGACTCTTTTGCCTCGCGAGTTTTGTTTTCGGAACCTCTTGCCTGTCGGAAGTTCCGCGATTGGTTCTCAGTTACGGTTTACTCGACGTTAATTCGAATACCTGTTAGAGCTATGCCTCTCATAACTCCATAGACTTGTCGATCTAACGTGATGCGACGACGTGCCTCGCGACCGGGTTATAAAAGAGGACCTGATTGTGACTCGAGAGGACTATCGACGCCTCTCGACATAAAGTCGACGTACTGCTCGCCCGGACGCGAGATAAATGCCGATCTCGTCTCGGGAGTGCCTACCGCGTTTTGTTTTGTTTTTGCTTCCGAAAGGAAGCTTTGTAATCGCTTGATTTTTAATGTCCACTTTGCGGTGTTTGTGCCCCCAAATCGAAGCTGTGAATTAAACTGAATTAAATTTTTCGCTCTTTTTCGGACGTAGCACTTTGATTCCTGCAAAACAATGGCAATTTGAACCTTGAAAGCCACGTCGTCCAATTAGACACCTCAGTTTTTAGGCCTTGTATGTATGTATGTATGTATGTGACTAAACATTTTAGCTATTTCCAGAATAACCGCCATATCAAATTGCATGATTTGTTCAGCGTATGTAGAGTTTTATGAGAGCTATCATTTGGCGTCAATTAAACTTTGATCGGTCGTCTCATTTGAAAGATATTGCGGTTTTTTTAAAATTCGGTTTTTCAACGATTACTCAAAAAATAATTGTCCGAATTCATTCAATAGGCGCTTAAAAGATTCGTCTCAATGCCATCTTGACCGAGTTCGGTAATGGTGACGATTGCATTATTCATCCGCGAATTATGGCCCTGAAAATCAACGAATTCAGTCGGAACCTGGAGGATGAAAGCCATTCGGAAGCACTTTGCTAATGGGTTAGCAAAAACGTCGTCCCACTTATTTTTTTTACTCTCGACAGAGGACTCGATGTCTAAATAAAGTTTACCTAATTTACCGTTACCTTCGTCAGTTTTGGAGCGTAATGATTAGTTGTTTTTTTTTTTTGATAACCTCTGGCCTTCACCAGTGGTGTTATGAGTATATCTCCCTCTCCGAAAGGAAGTCTATCTTAGGGCAATCGGGGAAGCTCCAGCTGGCCTTAATGGGCAATTTAGTTATTTGTTGTTATATTAGGTTTAGCTAATAAATTTAATTAGTTTTCTGGATGGAGTGCGTAATTTTTGAGCCCTATTGCGGTACCCAAACTTAAACCCGACCCTCTTTACCACGACCCACATCCTGAGCAGCGTGGGACATGCCGCTCCTCCTTTCCTACTCCGTTCCGTTTCTTCGCCATCCCCTTTCCGTTTTAGTTATAAGTTATGTGGATGTTGAGTAAAATTACGTTACGTTAAAGGAGCCCGCTCCCAGATTAAGTTAAGTTGCGTTAGAAGCTCTCGGTTTGGTGGATTTTACGTAAAAAATATTAATGGCGCCCGCATGGAAAATGTCACGCCACAATAGATCAGTGGTTCGGATCAATATATCAATACTTCGATAAAACACATGTGGATTGGCAAGCCCCACATTGACTTCCTTTTCTACAGAAAAACTCACGTTCAAGAATAAAATACAAAGTTTCAATAGAAAACAAAAATACAGCAGATATTTGGAACAGGACGTTTGAATAAAAAATAAATATGAAGCAAATGAAGTGCCATTAAAAAAAAAAGAAACAAATTTTTTTTTTCTTCTAATACCAAGTTGCAATAAGAACCAAAAATAAAGCTCATTTCTTTTGTAATACAAAGTTTAAATACAATAAAAACAAGTAGTGTGAGCGTGTGTGTGGCCCCTTCGGCATAAACAAAACTTCCCGATTCGGTATTTCAGCACAGCGTACTAAAATTATTCTCCTCCAATATACACCGCTTAATCAGTGTGACCCATATTAGTGTCATAATTTTTTTATTTATTTTTAGTTAACGTCGCTCTATTTATGCTCTACCTAAGCGGCTAATCAGTGACAAAGGTCTAGGATGTGTTTGTAGACAAAGCACTTATAAATAAATTACATTGGTGCTCGTATCAATCAACACGGCTAGTGTAGAGTGTAGTAGAGTGTCTGCCTACTATTCTAAAGGTCCCGCGTTCGATTCCCGCTCACTGCAAATATTTTTTCTGAAAAATATTTTCTCACGGACTCCGACCGATGGCAGGAACATTCCGTGTGTGCTATCGGCGGTATCCATGAAGTGAGACCGTGAGCCGGGACCGAACGCGACCCGTCGCGCGGGGGGGGGGGAGAGGGTTCCATCGTAGACGCCCGCCATCGTATCACAGGGGTTTCTGGAGGTTCACCCTGTGATTAGAAATACGATGAGCTGAAATGACGAAGTCGGCCCCAGCCGCAATGGGTGGGTACTCTGATCCGTAGTATTGCCCATGAAGTAATGCCTACCAGCGGTTACGTGGGTGAATACGAATAGAGAAAGAGTAGAAAAAAAAAAAAAAAAATCTTGTTAAGAATGATATAAAGTGGTCAGAAATGTCGAAACGTGGAGATATGTTGAAAAATCCATTTTCGAAAATCGGGGGCATTTCAATAACTTCCCCTATCGGGAAGTTAATAAAGCTCTATTTGAAATATGAAATTCAATAGAGAACAAAACAAAAGTCATTTTTGCAATACAACGTTTCGATAGACAACAAAACTAAAATTCACATTTACGAAACAATTTGTGTTAAATTTGGAAAACTAGCGCCACTGCTTGCGGCCGAGATGTTGACCAACTTATTCGATTAACTTTTTTCATATTTAAATAATTTGGAGTTTGGGATGAAATTTAAAATATTTTGATTTCCAATTTTTGTAATAGTTAAAGTTGAGTTTGATTGTGATTGTTTTAAATTGAATTTAAAAATCCATATAAAGATCTGCATTAGAATTTGATCTAAATTTGAATTTGAAAAAAAAAATTCAACGTGAAATTGACTTTTAGAATTGGAAAACTGAAATTGTAAATTTTTTGAATTTGAAATATAAGCCCGCGCGAAGAGGAACATGGCGACGCACATGTAAAAACCAATCAGATTGAACACCAACGAAAACAGTACGGCGGGCCACATAACAATTGAAATTAGTGTAATAGCCGCTGCCATAATTTTGTTGGCCATTTTTAGGAAGGATTAGTAGTGGATGAAGTCGACGATGCACAACCACCATGTTTAGTCGAGGACGTGTCTGGACGGTTACAACACTCAGAGTACGTAACTATCACGTGGGACCGCAGTACGCATGCCTTGCAGATGCGCAGATGCAAAAATATTTCTGCGCAAACGTCAATCGCAAATTGTGCGTGCGCATTACACAAGTGTCGCTCATGAGAATTCATGTCTTTGTGTCGATTTTTCGATGGCAGTCGCAAAACAATCAACTACTCGGTTCCAATCGACTTTCATGTCGATCTGTCGATTCTCGTGTCGATTGTTCCCTGTTCTTTTTATATAAGGATAATATTCTTCATACGCTCTGCAGAAAGTAAATAACGAGTATACTTGCCTACCCTGGAAGATTCAGGTGCATTGTCTAAAAAATTGTATTTTCTGAGTAAAATGAGGGGGATTGACATGTAAAGTGAGGTATCTGAAACTAACTCTTCAAGGGAAACAACTTTTATTGGAGTGAAAAATGCGATTGCCACTTAAAAAAAAGCTCCTTGCACTTCCAGCTTGCAAGCATAACGTTGAAAGCCTAAAATAATGCATGTGTCATTTGTCCCCCTCGAAACCCTACCTTTTGTCTGAAACAGTTTTCCCTTATTTGTCTGCCTTAGAATATATTTAGGTGCTTTGTTTCAAATGGGACACCCTGTATAAGGATTCCAATAAAAATAAGGAAAAAAAATAGATTTCGGGACGATCCGGAAACCGAACTCCCCAACCAGATCTAGTAGTGGTTCGAGCTATGGGTAAAAGCTTTTCAGAATCCTCCATATCAGGTAAACAAGTGTCCAAGGGGGTGAATCCAGTCACAGGGTCATCAGAAACCAGAGGAGAATATGGTTTTGATGGGTCAATCGTCACTGAAGGGCTTTAACAAGGGCTTTGACCTGACCGGAACCGACGGGGGAATTGCCCTGTTGAGGGTCGCCAGCCTGTGATACACCTACCCGACTAGAAAGTTGGACAGGCTAACTTTGTGTCACGTAAGGGCCGGGTCTGGTGGGACCACGGCTACCTTGACCAAGTTGCCGTAGATTTGCCTTATCAGGACCGTGGAAGGCCAGTATCCGGCAGGCGTGGCTCAATTAAAACCAGTGTTTCATCCGGTGTTCCTGACAAAGTCGTGACCCGGGCCTTGTATGACTATCCGGATGTAAAAATTGTCACATCCGGTGGAAACACGGCAATCTTGGCCATGTTGCCGTGGCTCCGCCTTATCTTGACCGTGGAAGGCCAATATCCGGCAGCCGTGAATGAATAAAAATGATTGTTATTTCACCTCGATACTTCTTTCCGGCCTGGTCACGACGGAGACGCATCGATAAAATGAAAAGCTCCAGTTCGATTTTTCGTCTGAGGCAATTAATTAATTAATTATGCGTGTTAAGAAAAAAAGTCATAAAACCTCAAATGTGTATTGTTTTGCGGGGAACAACTTCCATTTATCCCTTTTTTTTGTATCTTACACCGTTCTTGCGATAGACCGATATAAATAATTCAATTTGTTAATAACAATTGAAAGAATCAGTTTTTCGATAAATCAGTCCTTTCGGACCTGCAGGAAATTTGCAGAGGCTAACTTTGTATCACATAAGGGCCGGGTCTGGTGGGACCACGGGTATCTTGACCAAGTTGCCGTAGATTTGCCTTATCAGGACTATGTAAGGGGGGTATCCGACAGCCATGCTCAAAGTAAAATCTATGATCTATCCGGTTATCTGGACAAGGACCTGGCCAGGGCATTGTGTGGCTATCCGGATTGAGAAATTGCCAAATCCGGTGAGGACAAGGCAATCTTTACCAGGTTACCGTGACTCCACCTTGTCCGTGCCATGTAGGGTTAATATCCGGCAGTCGTGTTCAACCAAGAGTTCATGTTCCATCCGGGAGTCCGGACGAAGTCCTGGCCAGAGCTTTGTACGGTTATTCACACTGTGAGGCGTTCAAATTTAGCAAAGAAGCTCCTGTATTATGTTGTGCAGGTGGAAAAGTAAAATTACCGCAAGTAGTACCGCCACCAGAGCCATTACATGGATTGGTTTCAGGAACAAGCCCGAACTCTACACACTTTTTGACGAACATTAGAAAATACAACAATTGCTTCCAAATGACGTCATTCGGCGCTTCTCATATTATACAGGAAAATTTTATGCCTACTTTCAAGGTACTCATTACAACTAAAGCTTTTTTCGCGTCATTTATAATTGCACAAAAAATTAGAATAAATAGAACCAATCAATTGCATATTCTAATTGCAGATTCAAGGACAAATATACCACTTATTAGGGGCGTTGTTGCCATTGCCAGATGTGGATCATCAATTTTTACAAAGTTATTTCATGGGTAATTCGGAAAGTGAAGTCAATCTACGTCGTGCTCATAACCCACACACGAAACGAGAAATTGTCGAAGATCTACAAACGTTTTTTCCTCAGAATAACGAATTGATTAAGTTCAAAATTGCGTTGGATCGGATGCCAACAGACAATCATAATATTTTTTTCAGGGCCGATAAAACTCCAGCAGGCGAGCACGCAGGAAGATTCAATTCACCAACGATCGACGAAGTGGCCGTGGTTATTGTCGGGGAAAATTTGCAGTCTAGAGACATCGTTCTTCATCGTCGCATCAATGCATTGAAACGCGTATCTGAAACGCACCGGAGCTACGATGCACTACAATATCCTCTGATCTGATTGGCAAGGCGAAGACGGTTATCATTTTAACATCAAAATGATTAATCCGTTAACAAGTACATTTAACATTTTAACTCAACAATAACATGAATTGCATTCCATTTCCCTGCAGCTTGGATTATTGAAATTCAAATTGAAAATTGAAATTGAAAATTGAAATTGAAAATTGAAATTGAAAATTGAAATTGAAAATTGAAATTGAAAATTGAAATTGAAAATTGAAATTGAAAATTGAAATTGAAAATTGAAATTGAAAATTGAAATTGAAAATTGAAATTGAAAATTGAAATTGAAAATTGAAATTGAAAATTGAAATTGAAAATTGAAATTGAAAATTGAAATTGAAAATTGAAATTGAAAATTGAAATTGAAAATTGAAATTGAAAATTGAAATTGAAAATTGAAATTGAAAATTGAAATTGAAAATTGAAATTGAAAATTGAAATTGAAAATTGAAATTGAAAATTGAAATTGAAAATTGAAATTGAAAATTGAAATTGAAAATTGAAATTGAAAATTGAAATTGAAAATTGAAATTGAAAATTGAAATTGAAAATTGAAATTGAAAATTGAAATTGAAAATTGAAATTGAAAATTGAAATTGAAAATTGAAATTGAAAATTGAAATTGAAAATTGAAATTGAAAATTGAAATTGAAAATTGAAATTGAAATTGAAAATTGAAATTGAAAATTGAAATTGAAAATTGAAATTGAAAATTGAAATTGAAAATTGAAATTGAAAATTGAAATTGAAAATTGAAATTGAAAATTGAAATTGAAAATTGAAATTGATTGAAATTGAAATTGAAAATTGAAATTGAAAATTGAAATTGAAAATTGAAATTGAAAATTGAAATTGAAAATTGAAATTGAAAATTGAAATTGAAAATTGAAATTGAAAATTGAAATTGAAAATTGAAATTGAAAATTGAAATTGAAAATTGAAATTGAAAATTGAAATTGAAAATTGAAATTGAAAATTGAAATTGAAAATTGAAATTGAAAATTGAAATTGAAAATTGAAATTGAAAATTGAAATTGAAAATTGAAATTGAAAATTGAAATTGAAAATTGAAATTGAAAATTGAAATTGAAAATTGAAATTGAAAATTGAAATTGAAAATTGAAATTGAAAATTGAAATTGAAAATTGAAATTGAAAATTGAAATTGAAAATTGAAATTGAAAATTGAAATTGAAATTGAAATTGAAAATTGAAATTGAAAATTGAAATTGAAAATTGAAATTGAAAATTGAAATTGAAAATTGAAATTGAAAATTGAAATTGAAAATTGAAATTGAAAATTGAAATTGAAAATTGAAATTGAAAATTGAAATTGAAAATTGAAATTGAAAATTGAAATTGAAAATTGAAATTGAAAATTGAAATTGAAAATTGAAATTGAAAATTGAAATTGAAAATTGAAATTGAAAATTGAAATTGAAAATTGAAATTGAAAATTGAAATTGAAAATTGAAATTGAAAATTGAAATTGAAAATTGAAATTGAAAATTGAAATTGAAAATTGAAATTGAAAATTGAAATTGAAAATTGAAATTGAAAATTGAAATTGAAAATTGAAATTGAAAATTGAAATTGAAAATTGAAATTGAAAATTGAAATTGAAAATTGAAATTGAAAATTGAAATTGAAAATTGAAATTGAAAATTGAAATTGAAAATTGAAATTGAAAATTGAAATTGAAAATTGAAATTGAAAATTGAAATTGAAAATTGAAATTGAAAATTGAAATTGAAAATTGAAATTGAAAATTGAAATTGAAAATTGAAATTGAAAATTGAAATTGAAAATTGAAATTGAAATTGAAATTGAAATTGATTGAAATTGAAATTGAAATTGAAAATTGAAATTGAAAATTGAAATTGAAAATTGAAATTGAAAATTGAAATTGAAAATTGAAATTGAAATTGAAAATTGAAATTGAAAATTGAAATTGAAAATTGAAATTGAAAATTGAAATTGAAAATTGAAATTGAAAATTGAAATTGAAAATTGAAATTGAAAATTGAAATTGAAAATTGAAATTGAAAATTGAAATTGAAAATTGAAATTGAAAATTGAAATTGAAAATTGAAATTGAAAATTGAAATTGAAAATTGAAATTGAAAATTGAAATTGAAAATTGAAATTGAAAATTGAAATTGAAAATTGAAATTGAAAATTGAAATTGAAAATTGAAATTGAAAATTGAAATTGAAAATTGAAATTGAAAATTGAAATTGAAAATTGAAATTGAAAATTGAAATTGAAAATTGAAATTGAAAATTGAAATTGAAAATTGAAATTGAAAATTGAAATTGAAATTTGAAATTGTAATTCGATTACAAAATTTTAAATTTAAATTTCAAATTTACAAACGAAATTGACATTGTAATTAGCGTTGATATGCAAGATGAGTGAAATTGAAATGAACATTTGAAAATTTAGTAGCGAAGTAGTCAACTGAGCCAACTCGATTTGCACAGTGAAAACTGAACGTTACCTACGAATCGAGTTGGCTCAGTTGGCCACTTCGCTACTGAATTGAAAATTTAAATCGAGAATTGAAATCGAAAATGTTAAATATTTGAGGAATTATGAAAGTATAGACATTATGAGAAATTATGCTATTGCATTTTCCTATTCTCTACACTTATTGGAATCAAAATACGATGGGATGAATAATCGTTGGGCCAAATAATTTTTATATTGGACCAAAATTAGCATACTTTCATTCTTTACAGAAGCCGAAACCAACAAAAAAGTCAGTGCTATGAATTTTTATTCATACAGACTTATGATCCGCGAAGACGAAGAGAATCACTTTTTGAAGTGCTGCAGCCTCTTCCACCAGTTCGCCGTTGACATGTATGTGAAAATCGAGACTGAACGATTAACATATATTCGTTTGAACCAAAAACAGCTACGATCTGAACAGTACATTCATCTCCGCGATGCAATCCACGCCGACGGTGATCTCAATAATTTGAGAAGGATGACAATTTTGCCAGCGACTTACATCGGAAGTCCTCGCCATATGCATGAGTACGTCCAAGATGCGATGTCGTATGTAAGATATTATGGCCGGCCGGACCTATTAATAACATTTACATGTAACCCTCTGTAGGTAGAAATTACGAGAGAATTACTAACTGGCCAAAAATCAGTTGACGGGCATAACATCATTGCCAGAGTTTTTAAACAAAAATTGAAGTCACTGATGGATTTCATGGTCAAACATCGTGTCTATGGCCAGGTTCGTTGTTGGATGTACTCCGTTGAATGGCAAAAACGTGGATTGCCACATGCCCATATCTTGATTTGGTTGGTCGACAAAATCAGACCGGATGAAATCGATTCAATTATCTCAGCCGAAATACCCGATCCAGCTGTTGACCATAAATTACATGCAGTGGTTACTAAGAATATGGTACATGGGCCTTGCGGAATTTTCAACGATGAATCACCATGTAATGTGGAATACTGTACCTCAGTTAAGTCGATCAAGTACATATGTAAATATGTAAATAAGGGGAGTAACATGGCCATTTTTGGAGTTCAAAATGAGAAAGACGAAGTATCTCAGTATCAGATGGGTCGCTATGTGAGCAGTAATGAGTCGATTTGGCGTATCTTTTCGTTTCCTATCCACGAGAGATACCCTGCAGTTGACAAGTTTGTTCTCTGTTTGCCAAACAGATCATTTTGGTAGCACTTTAATGTATGCTGAAATGCCACGCTATTATACATGGAATGCAGCATCGAAATCATTCGAACGTCGGAAACAAAGGATACTAGTTGAAGGACATCCAGGTGTATTTTCTTCAGACGCTCTTGGCCGCATCTACACGGTGCACCCAAGTAACGCTGAATGTTACTATCTTCGATTACTGTTGGTAAACGTTCATGGTCCGACGTCGTTTCTATGTCTGAGAACCGTTAATGGGCATCTGTGTGAAACTTATCGTGAGACATGTCAGCTTTTTTAGTTGCTGGAGAACGATTCACATTGGGATAATACACTCAGAGATTCAGTTATATCGTCATCACCAAATCAAATTCGCACGTTATTTGCGATCGTTCTGTGTACATGTTTTCCTTCGGCTCCACAAAATTTGTGGGCCACATATAAGGACCACATGTCTGAAGATATTTTGCATCGTGTGCGTCCGCAGAAATCAAATCCAACATTGGAAATGAACGCAGAAATGCACAATGAAGCACTGATCAAGATCGAAGATATGTGTTTATTGATGGGGAATAAAGTGTTGTTGCATTTGGGCATATCACCTAATCGCCCAATGCACGATGCATTCAACCATGAATTGGAAAGAGAACAACAATACGATACTGAATCACTAGCTGAAGAAGTACGTAGAAAATTTTCACAGTTGAATCCACAACAATTGATAGCGTACGATTCTTTGATGACAGCTGTGAACAATGGAACCGGTGGTGTTTACTTTCAAGATGTTCCTGGAGGGACGGGAAAGACTTTTTTGATTGCATTGATTTTGGCGAAGATTAGATCACAGCAAGCAGTTGCCCTAGCATTGGCATCATCTGGAATAGCAGCAACTTTATTAGAAGGTGGACGAACTGCACATTCTGCGTTAAACTTACCACTAAACATGCAAATCAATGAGACACCAACATGTAATATTTCCAAAAATGGCGCAGTGGCGAAGGTTCTACAAACATGTAAATTGATCATTTGGGACGAATGCACAATGACTCACAAAAGTTCACTAGAGGCACTGGATAGGACACTCAAAGATCTTCGTGATAACCGAAAGATTTTTGGTGGTGCAATGATTCTATTATCCGGTGATTTTCGGCAGACTCTTCCGGTTGTTCCCCGATCCACTGCCGCTGATGAGCTGAATGCGTGTTGGAAATCATCCACTTTGTGGCGACATGTCAAAATACTACGATTAACAAAGAACATGCGAGTTTTCTTGCAACAGGATCGTACTGCAGATGAATTTTCAAACCAATTGCTGAATGTTAGGAATGGAAAAGTTGCGGTTGATGCTTCAACAGGACTTATCACATTGTCCAGCGATTTTTGTGAGTTGACAGACTCAAAAGAAGATGTCATACACAGTGTCTTTCCGGATATATCCCATAATTTCAAAAACCATGATTGTCGGAGTGAAAGAGCTATTTGGCGGCAAAAAACAGAGATGTTGATGATCTCAACACAACCATTCAGAATTTCATTCCGGGACAGTTGTTTTCCTTCAAATCAATTGACACGGTGATCAACCAAGATGAAGTAGTTAACTATCCCACAGAGTTTTTGAACTCACTGGAATTGTCTGGATTACCACCTCACAATTTGCAATTGAGAGTTGGTTCAGTGATCATCGTGTTACGTAACATTAATCAACCCCGGCTATGCAATGGAACAAGACTGGCTGTGAATAAGTTAATGAATAATGTCATTGAGGCGACCATTATCAAGGGCAAGTACAGGGGAGAGAATGTTTTGATTCCACGCATTCCCATGATTCCAACTGATTTACACTTCGAATTCAAGCGGCTGCAATTTCCAGTGAGTCTGGCGTTCGCGATGACAATCAACAAATCACAAGGCCAGTCATTGGAAATTTGCGGGATCAATTTGGAATTCCCCTGTTTTGGACACGGACAACTGTACGTCGCATGTTCACGTGTTGGAAAGCCATCATCATTATTTGTTTACGCGCCCAAAAACAAAACCAAAAATGTAGTTTATGAAAAAGTTCTTAGATAGTTGTTCAGGTAATTCAGATTACGTGGAAATATGTTGCGAAAAAGCATTCCCAGTTAATTATTCAAGTGATTTAGTTTATGTGTAAATAGAACAGATTAAATCGATTATAATGATTAACGAATTTTATTCAATCACCAGCAGGAACTTCATTTCTCCGCTGTGATGCCAATATAGATAACTACTTAAGGTGGGACGAAGTCCACCGGGTCAGCTTGTATATATATATATAAACAATCTTAAATGATTATATCGCTCTTTCGGGAGAACCGTTGGAAGCACAAAAAATATGTATTACAAAAGTTGCTCCACCTGCGAAGATGCATATGTTAGGTCATATAACTTTTCACGATATCTCACATAATTAGTGAGATATTGCAGATTGTTGCTACAGAAATCAACAAAGTTAATGAATTTTAGGAACGAGACGATCTACGGGAGCATCTGTGTGTGTGTGCAAAATAAGTAGCAAAAATAATCCAATAATATACAATCGAAAGCTAGCGGGAAGTTGTTTCGTCGTTCTAGTTGTGGCCGCTTGATGGCCGAAATTATTCGCAGCCGAAGTGTGCCTCAAAACTATATAAAGTCTCGTCCTTGTCTTTGGGGAGCATAGTATTCAATGATCGTCTAGTGAAGGTACTGATGGTAATTCCGGAAAAAAAGTGTTTTTTTCTTCCGTTTTTGAATTTTGAATCTTCTGTAATGTGTAATTTTCAACATTTGCTACTTCAAAAACTTGACATTTAAGGTTTGCAAGCTATAGCTTTTCATCAATGATTTTTTTTTAGTTCAAGTTTTTCGAATGGAACATTTGTATATTTGTCAAATAAAGGCATAATTTAAGTTAGATATTTATCATTCAAAATTCGGAGCATTGCCTTCTTCATGAGAGCCATCCAATGTAGCTAGACGAGGGCATACCAAGGTTTCCTGGCGAGGACCGAAAAATGTACCAGACGAAACATATGTTACACATGGGGCATTCTTTGTCAAACCGGCCACTCATTTTTTCGACCATCAGCGATTTCCTTCAAAACTTTTTCCCAGGTTCTCGGCATGGAAAAACCCATCCCCGATTTTTTTTAGAATTTTAGTACTCCTCTCTCTATTTGTTATAGGGGAATTTTGTTTTTCACTAAAACAACGAATAACTTCGGTTCTATGCGTCACAAAAACAACAGTTCAAGACAAAAAGTTCTGAGCATCAACATAAAAATAACGTCACATATGGGAAACCAGTGCCAACTCCATTTTAGCGATAACAAAAACTATAATATTTTTTTTCAACCTTTCGGACGCTTTCGATATTTTTTTTTTTTAATTTTTTGTGTTGAGGTTCCAAGAGGTCACACAAAAATTTTCATCGTGGGACCTCGAAATTTGAATATAATACGTTATTTTTTCCCCTATCGAATCTAATTAAATTGAATATTTCAACATTTTCACCTTAATCTAAGCACAGAAGCCAATTCTTACTAACAACCGTTTATGTAGAGCGTAATGAGCACGATAGAAAATATTCAATAACATTTTCCCGTATCTAGCTTCAAATCGGAGATATGCATTGAAAATCCTTCTTCAAATTGGACTATTTAACACTTTTATCGTAATATTCCGTAAATTTAGTATGATAGCGATATTTAGAACAAAAATTCGCTCCTCGCACAGAGTATTTGGATGGTTATGTGAGTAAATGATCAACAGCTGCCAACTTCCTATGGTAGCTTTATTTTAGATGTCAACTGAGAAAGTAACTCAATTTTTTTAATCTTTCTATGTTAAACAATCATTAACGAAATCGTTTTTTAATCATTAATTACTTAGTTTTCGTTTCCTAGGTTGACGTGTTGACTTCTTAGGAAAAAAATGACATTTTAAAGAAAAAAAAATCGCCTGAAACAAACTCGATTCTCTTCATCCAACACGAATGACTGAACCTTCTGGATGCCTGGAATAGGTTTCGCAATCCTGAATCTATTGGAAAGCTCTTCAGTGACTTTGGCATGATCAATTGAAGAACTGAAGAAAATCTTGGTTGTCAATCTACTGCGTTTCTATGAAGCGATGAATTTTCCCGCGCGTTATTCAAAAATTGCAAAATATGAAAATGTTAGTCTTTTGATATTAAACGAATGGGGAAATGTCTGACATAGATATTCAGGTAATTGCAAGGCTTGGAATAAAATGTAAAAACTTGTGTACAAACCACTTTTTCATCGTATTCCATCCTCCAAGAAAGGTTTTTAATTTAAAAACTTCTATCATACTCGATCCACGCAAGATTCTGATTGAAGTGATGAATAACTCAATTGGAAGACGGATTTTCAAAGCATATCTCCGATTTGAAGCTAGATACGGGAAAATGTTATTGAATATTTTTTGTAGTGCTCATTACGCTCTACAAAAACGGTTATTAGTATGAATTGGCTTCTGTGCTTAGATTAAGGTGAAAATGTTGAAATATTCAATTTAATTAGATTCGACAGGGGAAAAAATAACGTATTGCACTCAAATTTCGAAGTCCCACGATGAAAATTTTTGTGTGACCTCTTGAAACCTCAACACAAAACATATAAAAAAAATTGAAAAATCGAGAGTGTTCGAAAGGTTGAAAAAAAATATTTTAGTTTTTATCGCTAAAATGGGGTTGGCACTGGTTTTCCATATGTGACGTTATTTGTATGGTGATGCTCAGAAAAAGGACGTACTTTTTTGTCTTGAACTTTTTTTTTTGTGACGCATAGAACCGGAGTTATCCGTTGTTTTAGTGAAAAACAAAATTCCCCTATAAAAAATAGAGAGAGGAGTACTAAAATTCTATTAAAAAAATCAGGGATGGTTTTTTCCATGCCCAGAACCTGGGAAAAAATTTTGAAGGAAATCGCTGATGGTCGAAAAAATGAGTGACAAATGATTTGACAAAGAATGCCCTGTATTAGGAACCTATAAGAACACATTTTTTGATCGGTACCTCAGAAACTAATGAAAATTTCCAAAAACCCAAATCATTTGCATATATAGATGTCAAATGGAACATTTGTGTAAAATTTCAAGTCTCTATGACAACAACTGTAGGAGGAGACACGCGAACAAAAATTTTAACTGACAAACATAAAAGTTAAAATAACTCGAAAACTTTCTACGGACGCATATGTGTTTTTTAGTTCCCTCTTATAGATGGCGTCATGAGGAAGGTTTCAAAAAAAAAGAAATGAATCGGTTCAATATGGAAGGAGATATGGAGCAAAAACCAAAAAAAATGACTCAAGTTTTCTCAAAAACTTATGCTTCGGTCGAGTTGAAATTCAGTATGGTGTAAGAGGAACTCAATACCAAATATTGGAGAGAATTTGAGATTTTATAAATCAATTTCACCCATGTGAATGTTCAAATTAGTAAATCGAGGTGCCAAAAATGACATGTTCACAGACAGACGGCGGCCTCAAATTTTGTATTTTTGTGTTTCAGACCATTCTAGGTCATTTCCACATGGAATTAGAAAATGTGAAAATCGACCCTCAAAAAGCTCATAAAACATGAAATGTGTATTCTCATATGTAGAACGACTTTCATTGGACACTTTCTTTCGTTTCTCCAACCGTTCTTACGATCGAGCGATCTAAACAATTGAGTTTATTAATAACAATTAACTATCGGTGTTAACAAAAAAGTTATATCACATGAAATATGTATTTTTGTGGGTCGAATAACTTTCATCAACTAATTTGTTTCATATCTTCAACCGTTTTCACGAAGCAGCGATATGAACAATTCAATTTGTTAATAACTAAAAAACCGCTGGGTTGATTACGGTCAAAATCTAATCAGGTCTTCGTTAGGTGAAAAAGTATCTAATGAGTATAAGAAAACCCAAATCGGATAATTTGGTCCAGAGAAATCGTTCGACAAAATTTTGCTCACGTACGAACACATGGTCGGGGCTTTGGCGTAGTGGTAGAGTATCTGCCTATTACTCCGAAGGTCCTAGGTACGCGCCCGGCCGCCGGAGAATATGTTTGCAAAATATTTTTCTCATGGATTCCGACCGATGCAGGAAAGGAACTTCCGTGGGGGCTATCGGCGGTACCCATAAAATGAGACCGCCCGGCCGAGCGGGAATCTAACCCGACGCAGGGGGGGGGGGGTCCCATCATCGGCGCCGGCCATCGTAGCACAGGGGTTTCTGGAGGTTTATCCTGTGTTTAGAAATACGACGGCCTAGAATGGCGAAAGTCGACCCCAGCCGCATGGGTGGGTGTCCGGTACGCCCCCTGACGGAATGCTTCAACGGCCGCTACCCGGGACGTACGAAAAAGATAGACGGAGACAAAAAAAAACACACACACATGGGAGAAACCTAACTCCCGAAACCACGAGTGCCAAGGGTGGGCACCCTATAACAGCCTATGAAGCCAACATGAACAGTGATGATACAACACATGAATCCCACGCGGACGACCCCCAAGAGGGAAATTCGGCCATCGGTTTCGATCAGGTGAAAGGCCGGGTGGTCGACGCTGGCTCCTCGGATTGTGGGAAGAGCCAATTATCACCCGATCGTCCCCGAGTCGGCCACTTGGCCACAAATGTTACAAGTGGATTCCGAAGCCCTACCAAGACTGTATGCATACCCCATGGGATCAGCAGGAAAATAATGTGGCAATGCTCGTGAATTTTCTTACGGATAAAAATCGAGGAGCTATCAACAAAGAGATCCGAAATCTTGCTAGGAAAATCCAAACGTCCCCAAAGCGAACAAGAACTATGACGGAGCCAGGGGGATGCGAAACACCCTTACCAGCATGGCTCACCCCCATATGGTGAAAGATAAAACATAAAAGAAAGGAGAGAAAGAAAAGTGCTCTAACAACGTCCCCCATGAATCTCGAGGAGCTGGTGAGCAATGACACTTCGGTAGGCGAAAACTGTGCCACGGACGAAGCGTCGAATTCCGTAACGGAAAATGATGAAAGTGTTTGGGAGAAAGGCCGAAGAGAGGCCGAGAAAGAGACGAAGGAAAAATGTATTTGTCCCAAACCGCCCCCCCCCCCCCTCCAGGAGTTACGCAGAGTAATATTCAGTCAAAGAAAAAAACAGCCACCCGACCAGATGCGCTGATTATTCGACCGACCGCTAAAGATATGTACTCTAAAATTTTCGGCCGAATCGAGAAAGATGAGAGCGCTTATGCGGCTAGCACATGCGTAGATAAAATCTGCAAAACAGCCTCAGGAGATGTTCTATTAATCCTGGGGAAAGGAAAAAAGGAACAGGCTATTGAGCTGGAGAAGGCCCTGGTTGGAGCCCTCAAAAACGATGCGAGAGTCCTCAACAAAGGACCTCAACAAGAACTGGAAATTAAGGATCTCGATGATGTCGCAACCAAGGAGGACATTCTTGATGCCTTAAGACAGGCTGATGGCGCGGACAGTGATATTTCATTGAGCGCCATCAGGTCTCTCCGCAAGTCATACAGAGGGACACAATCCGCCTCCGTGACACTTCCTATGACGACTGCAAGGAACATACTGAGCAAGGCCACTAAGGTGCTTCAAGTGCTGGCACTACGAACATCTTGCCATTAATTGTAAGAGGTCAATGGACCGATCAGAAGTGCGCCACGAATGCGGCGAAAAAGGGCACAAAAACTCTGAATGCAAGGCGTCTCCCAAATGTGTTGTATGCGTCGAACGGGAGCCCATGAAGGATCACGCCCATGTAGCTGGTACTATCAAGTGCCCAGCCTATCCGAGTGCACTTCAGAAGATCCGTCCGAAACCATAGTGCGAGTGTTGCAAGTGAACCTTACCCACTGCGCAGCCGCATACGATCTGCTAGCCCTTCGGGACTCGAAGATTGATGTTGCCATCATTTCGGTACCGTATAGGAACCTATATACTCAACCTTGGGTGACCGATATTAGCCATAAAGCCGCCATTTGGTCTTGCGGTGCTTTGCCGTTTGAAGGATACGACGGTAACGAACACTCTGGATTGGTGGTGTGCAAGGTGAATGGTATCTATTTTTATAGCTGCTAGGCACCATCAAGCCTTCGTTATGAAGACTTCACAGCATTTCTAGATAGACTCGAGGTGGATGCGAAACAGCATTTCCCGGTGGCCATTGCGAGAGATTTCAATTCCTGGGCAGTCGACTGGGATAGCAAGAAGACGAATCACCGGGGCGTGCTTTACTAGAAGCCAATTCGAGTTTAGATGTCGACCTATTGAACGATTAAAATGAACCGACATTTCGCAGAAAACAAGCTTATAGATCTCACCTTCGTCAACAGCAGCCTGATCAAAGGAAAATGTGGTTGGGATATATCCAAGATCTAAACTGCCAGTGATCATCGAGCGGTACTCTGGGATGTGTCGGTTGATTGGAGGTCCGCGCCCACATGGAATAAAACAAACGAAATCGGCTGGAATGTAAGAAAAATCGACATCAGCGATTTTCTTGTGGCATTAAAAATCGACTCAGTAAGTGGTAGAAATGCCACCGAAAAAGGGGATGGAGTCATGCGGAGAGTCACCGACGCCTGCGACGCGAGTATGCCCAAGAAAGTCAGTGGAAACCGACGGCCACCGGGGTATTGGTCTAGCGAGGAAATCGCTACGCTTCGGAAGGAATGCTTCGCAGCGAGGAGATCTTGGCAAGCAAGAAATCCAGTTCCGAAAGCCTTGAACTAAAATATAAAGCGGCTAAGCGTAAGCTCACCAAGGCCGTGAAGGTTCGCAAACGAGACGGGTGAAACGAGGTGTTGGAGGATGTGGAAAAGCAGCCTTGGGGCAGACCGTACAACGTGGTTATGACGCGACTCAAGAGCCAGCCGATGCCATCACCGACCTGCCCTAGGCCCCTGGAGAGGATTGTTTCAGTAGTATTCCCCCAACAAACAAGTGTGACTGAAAAGCAGGAGGGTGTTATCATCGACGGAATACAGCCGATTACAGCTGAGGAACTATTGCAGACCTGTAGTGGAGTGGCAACAACAAGGCCCCCGGTCTCGATGGTGTGCCAAATATAGCGTTAAATGCCGCCATCAATGCAGCACCCGGAATGTTTCTCGAAATGTATAATGCGTGCGTCCAGGAAGGTATTTTCCCCAGGAGATGGAAACAACAGAGACTCATACTTCTCCCCAAGGGGAAAAAGCCACCAGACGAGCCATCATCATAACGTCCACTCAAGTTTCGGGAGCATATTACGCCAGAGAATTGAAGCAGTGGTGGAACCCCTGTTGTCCGACGGTTAATATGGTTTCAGGCGACGACGATCTACATTGGATGCTATTGACCTCGTGGTCTCTTCGGAGAGCACCGAAGAGAGAGCTTAAGGGCGGACGATGGAAAGGAGGTGCGAAACAATACTGTTTGGTTGTTACTCTGGACGTGAAGAACGCTTTCAACTCGGTACGGTGGGATTCCATCTTGGCAGCATTATCGAAGCTATCAGTACCGATATATCTCTAAAAGATGGTGGGTAATTACTTCGTCGACAGAGTTCTTAAGTATGACACAGAAGTAGGCCCCAAACATATAACGTGACTGGCGGTGTACCTCGAGGCTGCGTGTTTGGGCCCCTTCTGTGGAATATCGTGTACGACGAACTGCTGAAACTGGCATTGCCGACGAGGGCAAAGCTCGTGGTTTTTGCAGATGACGTGGCTATAACCATCGTGGAAAAACACCCATTGACGCCTCAGCGCATCTTTGAGAATGTTTTTAACAAGATACGGAAATGGATGGACTCGATTTTTCTTCAACTTGCAGAGGATAAGACTACTCATCACGAGCCGAAAGAAACTGGAAACAATCACGCTAGCCCGTACATGATTGATGCCCTACTCAGTTTTCGACAACAAGCCCAACATGTAAGCAGTAAGGCGGGTGCAGTGAGGACGGCCCTTGCAAGACTCATGCCGAACATAGGGGGGAGGGGGGGGGGGGGGGGTTAAACACAGGAGAAGGCTCTTGTTCATCATCAGTTGTCACGTCGGTATTAACATATGGTATCCCTATATGGACTGATGCACTACGAAGTCAAGTAGCACGTGGGCAAGTTGTTCCAGTTGTGACGATATCCCAGATGAATATAGGTCGTATGAGTAAGAGAGAGAGAGAAAGGTTAGGATCCCTATTTTATCGCCATTTTTTTTATCGGGGATTATTATGATTTCCTCCCGAGAGAAAAACCACGGCTACTGTAATTTGGGGGAACTTCGGCTACCGGTTCTAGGGGATATTTTCCGGGAAAGTATTCAAGTTTGCGTTTCAATGAAAATAAGAAAAAGTCGTTTAAGTTGATGGTGAAACTAGTTAGACTAAAATTTGGTAAAGTACGGTTATGTCCGGGAGAATTATGGGCTGACAAATTTATTGGGGGTTAGTTCGCGACACACATTCAGTTAGGGGCTAGGGGCCATAGCGGAGCGAGGGCCGATATATCGTGCCACCCAAGGGACCCCTAGGCTCCCGTATAGTTAGCCAAGGGGGAATACATAGGTCGGGATGAAAAACCCACGCTCCCCGGGTTGTATGGGGGATTCCGGGGGCAGGTTGTACGGATGGAAGACCCTAGGGGATGAGTGAGTCCATCAGCCCCTAGGGATTGCCAGGACTATACAGTTTAGTTATTCCTGTTTTTTGAAGTGAAACTTCTTATGGGAGGGTTTTGAAATCTCGATCGGCAACCTTTTTGGTGACGCTCGCTCTAACGTAGTAAGTAAGAGTGAGAGGTCTCTGGGAATCGAGCGAGAGTGAGACGGACTACCTTACGTCTCGTCTATCGGGCGAGAGTGAGAGGCCTTCGTGTATCGCGCGAGAATGAGACGGAAGACTTTCTGTCTTTCATGTCATTCTCTGCGTTCAGGCGGCGTCGCGATCGCGGAAAACAGCTGTTGGTTTCTAACACAGTGATCATAAGCAACGTATTTTGTTTTTGTGCGTGTCTTCATTACTTAAATCGAGAGTTTTATGCAAATATGCCGAAGTCGGGTGCAGAAAGGACAAAAACGTGGCGGGAGAAAAAACGGGCGAGTGAAGGAATTGATCAGAATAGAAAACGGAAAAAAAGTAGAACTGAAATTGAACGAGATAGCAGGGAATGGAGGCAAACACGTGCTAACCTCTTACGTGACAGTGTGGACGATAGTGTAAATAATCCAGAGAATGAACTATTAGCAACGACTTCGACTCATCCTCCTTCTGATTGTGATGTACATAGTGGTGATCGATTACAATATTCAGACTTTAATGAGTTTAAAACTGCACATAAGAACTTTCACCGTGATTTTATAAATAATCCATTCGGTTTTACGTGTTGTGTATGTGATAGATTATGGTTTAAAAATGACTTGAAGACTCTATCCGTCGAAAATGAAATTCGTATTCAACAAAAATTTCCAGAATTCAGAAGTAATAATGAGCTGGCATGCACCAGCTGTCGCCAGGCTTTGAGGAGAGACAACATTCCAACAATGTCGAAATTGAATGGCTTTGTATAGCCTCCGAGTCCTGCACATCTTCCGAAGTTAGATTTAGTGTCCGAGAGACTCATTTCTCCTAGAATTCCATTTATGCAAATTCGCAGATTGCGTCATGTGCATGGACAATTTGGAATTTTGGGGCAGGTGATCAATGTTCCAGTGGATGTCAATACAATGGTCAATCACTTGCCCAGGAACATTGACGACGATCACTGTGTTTACGTTCATATCAAGAGAAAAAAAATTCATCGATCAAGCTACTTGACAGGTTTAATAAACAAGAGAAATATTAAAATATGGCTAAGATGCTTAGTACCGAGTCCATTGTATCAACCGTACGACATCAAAGTTGATGAATCTTTCTTTAATGAGGATTGTGTCGTTCATCAGATACCACAAACCTATCATTTCCTTCATGAAGAGTCTACCAGAGAATGAAGGTGAAGCTGATTGAGATTTAATTCATCATATTCATACTAATATTATTGTATCTTGAAAAAAGTATGATTGTTATGATGAATAAATTAATATTTACTATCAAGAAGTGTTTGACACGTGATTAAAATGATTCCTCTCCCTCTAAACATAGAAAATTAAATAATCCCTGCCGATCCAATCATTCAGTTTCACTTCTATCGCGTGTCTTCATGACACACCATTTTTTTTTATATATATATGAAGCCTGAACCCTAAAATCCCTCATCGGAGAGTATCCCTTAAGGAAAACTCCTTGTTGTAAAGATCGCGAAAAAGGGTTAATACCTTACCCTCAAAACCCCGAAAATCGACTCCCATAAACCCTCTTCAGATTGGTACGGTTCGGAAAAATTATAAGCTTCCTAAAAACTACACACACACATAAAATTATGGTAATAGCGCGAATTCACCCGTTTGAATTTTCGCGCGATAACGCCATTTTGGATCGGGTCGCAGCATATTCCCTAGATCTAGTTCCCGCTTCATCCTCGACTCCCGAGCCACGAGGGACTCTACCGATCACCGCGAGACGGCCATTGTTGGTCAGTCGCATCCAGCCCATTGCAGTGTACGTATCGTGAAGTCTTGTGGTGCGACAAAAGTGATTTGGTTTGAGAGAAAAGTGGAAATTCGACACCGGTTAGCTGTCCCACGTATCCGGAAATGGTGAGTACCCAATCAAAACCCAAATTACTACCAACACAATTGCTTTAGGGGGAGAAAATCGGCATAGAACATGAGGAATATGTTCAACGAACAATGGCGTCCCGGTTACCGCTGCGGCATGGATACCATGAGGCATGATATTTGCACTCTATGGTTGGGTAAAGATTAGGTTATCGGCTCTCGCCAAATATTAAGCACGCTTCTGCTTTTATTTTTGATTTTTCCGCTACCGTTTATTATCCTTGCATCAGCTACCGCTAAGTGCCTTCTTAGTCTTTCTCAATGCTATGGCTACTAATTTACTTCATTTGGCTACCGCTTGGACCGATTCCCTGTCGCCTACCTTCATTATGCTTTGGCTACCGTGTGGGATTTTCGAGAATCTAAGTGGGGTAATCTTGGGATAAAATGGATGATTTTCCCAGATGATAAAATATCAGATAGTTCCGGCTACCGATTAATGGCCGAACTGTGGAAATATTCCCAATTAAAATCGGCTATGGCGCATACTTTTTCACGATTAGAACAAAGATATGTGTGGAATAAACTGAGTGGTTGTTACGATCAGAAGAATATAACGTATTTTCGGCTACCGAATAGCATTTTGCGAAATTCCTTACAAAAAGAAGGGATACCGCGCATAATTTTTCATTAGTGAAGAATAGACCGACTGAGTGGTTTTTGCCATCAGTAAAATATTAGACATTTCCAGCTACCGATTAATGTCCAAAAATTTGGAAATAGTCCTTATTATAATTGGGGAGAAATTGGGATTGGGCAAAGGTTACCGTTTTGATTTTTGTGAGACATTCCGGTTGGGCTTGGGGCAAGTTATAATTTAAAGTTAAAAACCAGATATATGGATGGAATCTCTTAACAATATGCGGCATTTTTCCGACTACCGAAATATCATATTCCGTGCACATCCGCGATTTGATTTCGGGTAATAATAGCAGTTACCTGCGGAAAATCGTACCCGGCAAGATTCATGGGCATTAACCGCTTTTGCCTCTCTCTCGAGCTGATGCTACCTCAACTTTCCGCCTCTTCCTTCAGTTATTTGTCTTTTTTTTTATGCTTTGCTAAAAACTAATTCGACGACTCCCCAGTTTCAGTTTATTGTTATTATTCTTTTTTTTGGGGGCTTATGAATAAAAAGGTTTATTGTTGTTCTTTTCGCTAAAGAATTAGTCTTTCCTCTCCTGTACCTAAGCTTAATGCGTGCTTGCACTTTTCTGATTCCGAATTAAATAATTGGACTAATTTAGCAAGGTTCGAACATGATTTTTGTATTGAAAAACCCAGGAATAGCGGAACACATAATCCAAAAAACGTTGTTACTTATTTTGTACGAAACCCCCCCCCCCCTCATATTTTCAGTCTTAGATCTAAAGTTTCAATTAGGTTAAGTTTCGGTCTCCGGAGTGTTAAATTTTCGTCGTTTTGTCAACGAATCCACGCCCTCTCTCCACAGCCTGCACACTGAGCAACCGAGCAATACCGTACCCTCCCAGTTCGGCATCCTGAGTTCCGGTTTTGCAGTTCAACTCCAAGGTGATCGGTATTAAGGTTAAGAAGTAAGGTTCCGTTATGGTTACGGTTAGTTGATACCGCGTTGCCAAAAATCAGCTGCCGCCCAGATTTTAGGAAATAAGGTTAGTATGAGCTGCTGATCACCGAGGGAACTCAGTTGACGGAAAAGTTAGGGTTCTGTCGTTCCAGGATTGCCCGACTATGAGAACGAAGGTGAAGGAACATTCGCCCGTTTAGGTTCTGTGATTCAGGATTTGGTTACGTGACGGTTGCGTTAGGCTACGGCGAGTAAAATTCTTCACACAGTGTACAGGCTGAGTGCTCTTAGAGTGGCTGGCGCATACCGGACAGTATCCACCGAAGCAGTGTGTGTCATTGCTGGGATGATACCTATCGAAGTTCTAGCGGAGGAGCGTAGGCGACTCCACACACGCACAACATCAACTGAGCTGACCCCAGTAGAACTGAGGAGAGAAGAACGTAACCACAGCATCCAGCGATGGCAGCTGCAGTGGGACGCCTCGAGCGAAGGCCGGTGGATTCATGGACTTATTCCAAAGCTGGATGTTTGGCTTGACAGATCACATGGACAAGTCAATTACTACGTAACCCAGATGCTCTCAGGACACGAGTGCTTTCAGGAATATCTTCCCAAATTCAAGCATGAGGATTCCCCGGAGTGCCCAAAGAGTGAGAGAATTCAGGAAAACGCGGAACATGTTATCTTTGCGTGTCCGCGTTTCCACGTCCAACGATCTATACGGGAAAAGAGTGCAGGCAAACCCATTAACGCTGGAAATGGTGTGGACGTTATGCTGTCATCACAAGCAGCAGGGAACGCGACAAGCGATTTCGCAATGGAGGTTCGGCAGGAGCTGCCTCGCGAAGAGCAGCTTCGGAAAAATCCAGAGTAAACGGAGGATGTTATTACCGTGAACGACCGGAAAAAATTCGCTACTGAGGAAGCTGCGGCTGTCGCCCCCTACGCACCCAAGTATTGCTTCGCAGATGTTCCGTCGTAATTTGGGGATACTGGGAAATAGAAGGTTGTAATTCTACTAGTTTAGGCCAAGGGATATTGTCCCTTGTTTTTTCTTTACTTTATTCTTTTAATTTGTAATTTTTTTGGTTTGTTTGCAATAAAGTTTTTTAAAAAAAGGGAGAAAAGACAAAGGAGGAAGCGTGAGACAGGAGGTTGGCTTCCTTCTTTCTCTTTTTTTCTTAAAAGAAAAATAAACACACACAGACGTCGGAGCTTTGGCGTAGTGGCAGGGTATCTGCCTACTACTCCAACGGTCCTAGGGTCGCTCCCGGTCACCGGAAAATATTTTCCAAAAATATTTTCTCATGGATTCCGATCGATGCAAAGACGTTCCGCGAGTGCTATCGGCGGTACCTATAAAATGAGACCGCCCGACCAAGCGGGAACCTAACCCGACGCAGGGAGGGGGGGGGGAGAGACGGTGGGTTCCATCATAGATGTCGGCCATTGTAGCACAGGGGTTTATGGAGGTTTACCCTGTGTTTAGAAGTATGATAGCCATAAATGGCGAAAGTCGGCCCCAGCCGCATGGGCGAGTATCCGGTACGCCCCCTGGAGGAATGGTTAAACGGCAGCTACCCGGGCCATACAAATGAGAAGGACGGAGACAAAAAAACACACAGAGATAAACATCTCACTCCAAATGGTCAGGAACATTTCTAAGCGTCATGAAACGTGGACATCAGATGAAATTTCCAATTTCGATTTTCGGACCCATAACAAGAACTTCCCTGAAGATCGGGAAGTTAAAAGAAAATTCATATCGGTTCAGCGGTTTTGCCCGAACCGTTTGCCAAAAAAAAAGGATACGAACGCAGATACACACACACATACATAATCCGCGCTGGAAATGTATCAGGAGCATGTGAAACGTCGAGAAACGCAAAAATTTAATGATTCTGAGATTGATTACAATAACGGGGTGATTGCAATAACTTCCTATCGGAAAGTTAAAACAAACAGGCAGTCCTCGGGTCTCCCCATTCGAATGTGTCAAATATGTCACCGTTTTTGTTTATTTCCCTCAATTTCATTGGTGGTAAGCTTCCGAATGGTCCGATTGCACACAACATCAAAATTACCCAGTATTGAAAGACCTTTTTCCAGACGAGCGGAAACAAAAACAGGAATATCTCATATTACCCAAAGTAATTGACTTAATGTTGTTCAACCAGTTCATAGATCTGGTTAATTTTGGAAATAATATGGAATGAATACTTATCGAGAATGAAGTAATAAAAGAACCATAAATATGAAAAAATTGAAATCTAGAAAATTAATGATGCGATTGAATCGCCATTCAATAGGGTTCTTCTCCATAACAAAAGGAACCTCTGTTCCAAATTTCAAGTTTTTATCATAATTTTTGCGGACGCTAGAGTGCGAACAAGCACAAAAAGTAAAATCAAAGTCAAAAGTTTAAAAATAGGAATATCTTATCTTACTCAACCTAATTGGCGCAATATTTTTCACCATATCATAGGTCTCGTTAAGGCACACATTTTGAAAAAAAAAAACAACAAAATCGATTGAATAATTATCGAGGAAAAAAATAAGAACCGTGAAATAAAAAAAATCGATATCTAGAAAACTAAGGATACGATCGAATCGCCATTCAATAGGGTTCTGTACCACAACACAAGGAACCTTTGTTCCAAATTTCAAGTTTTTATCTCAATTTTTGCGGACGCTAGAGTGCGAACAAATACAAAAAGTAAAACCAAAGTCAAAAGTTAAAAAATAGGAATATCTCATTGTGCCCGAACTACGTGAATGTTTTGTAACCATATTATAGATCTCGTTAAGGCACACACTTTGAAAAAAAAACAACAAAATCGGTTGAATACATATCGAGAAATAAATCAAAAACCGTGAATACGAAAAAATTAAAATCTAGTAAACTAATGAAATGATCGAATCGCCATTTAACAGGGTTCTTCACAACAAAAGAAATCTTTGTTCCAAATTTCAAGTTTTTATCTGAATTTTTCGACACGCTAGAGTGCGTCCAAAAGCAAAAAGCAAAAAAAAAACAGAAAAATTGAAATATATTTAATTTGTTGTGAGAAACGTACTAGAGGTTATTCGACCATTCTTTGGAGCTCGTTGAAACGCACATTTCTATAAAAAAAAATGGAAAAATATTCATAGTTTCAGAGTTCATTCATAATAGTTTCAGAGATATGAGCGATCGAAGAGAAAAACACAAAAGTCGATTTCTAAGAAACTTACCGGCAGATTTCACTGAAATTACGCCCACAGCTAGCTGCACTCAATACCAATAATTCATAATTTTTTCAGATTTTATTCTCAAAATTTAGTCCTTTTTAGGTTAAATTTTGTAAGTGAAGATTTTCGAAAAAAAATGATACATACAGACACTATGCTCAAACTTCGTATGTTTACGTTTCAGACCATTATATATCGTTTACAAGCATAATTAGCGAAAGTGAAAATTGAACGATTGCAATGCTTCCATTCGGAAGCAAAAAAAACAAGATCAAATGATTTTTCAAAAAAATATTGGCTAGCTTCATGCATTATACATTGTTAATTAATTAAAAATCATTCTTCAACTCCCAAACGTTAAGAAGCAATGTAGTAGTAGTAGTAGTAGTAGTAGTAGTTTATTATATTTTTAGAACACACGTGGATGTGAATACATGAAACGTAGGTTCCGTTGGATACATCATAATTTCGTACAAACAGTCAATGACGAAATCTTTATATACAAGTAGAAAATGAAAAAATGGAAATAACTACAAGACCGACGCTGTTATTTCCGACCCCATAGGTAGTCAGAATTATTAGCAAAAAAGAGCGTGACGCAAACACAGCTGAGATGAACTTGAACAAGCGCTTTATACACCTGATATCCGAGGAATCGAGTAGATTTTGGAGGTTATCCCTGGTTGGAAGATTAAACGAGAGCCATAGAAGAATAAACTGCTCACTGATATGTCTGTAAGTTGTGCAATTAAGGATAATATGGGCAAACGTCCCTCCCCTAATCTGCATCTGGAACATATGAAATTTGGAGCTTGAGTAAAAAGCTTATGATTTACAATAATACGTTTGGAGTAGATAGTAGCGAGACGGAGTTGCATTTTCACTCTTACAAGGTGGATTGAAAATCTTTCGGGATAAAATCGTAAGAAATTGTCATCTCCTTTCCACATAATAGGCAATTGACTGGAGGATGATCTATCAGCACGCCTTACATCAGGTCATTTAGGATCGTGTATTTTTTACTCTCCCAGTATGCCCAGTCAGTGGATGGCCATAAATTCTCTCCAATGAGGTTTTCCGTGGCCGTGTTGTTGGCTTATACAATTGTAATGAACTGAGGACCTCGGTATGTCATTTATTTCTAGAAGTCTCAAATAGCAGAGTCTGGGTAGACGATGGGGTTCCATCTTCAGTATCTTAATGATCCAATTAATACTCGATTTTACCAAGGTGATCAATATTCTCGGCTGGCCCAAGTCAAGTCGAACTAGATATCCAGGAGAATTCCGAGGGAGATGAAAGAGTCTCTCAAAAAAGTATAATTGGATCTTTTCCAGGACATTGATATATCAAAGGCATAATAGGTGGGCACTGTACATTAGTACTGATACTACTACGATTTCAAAGAGTCTGAAAGAGCCGCTCCACGAGTCTGCCTTTGCAGAGGCCAGTACGGAGAACACTGTTGCTGTTGCAATTTTTGCTTTCTTACAAGCTTCTCTGGAAGCGACAGCCCCCAATCCAGAACTTGTGAATGTCACTCCGAAGTACACATATGATTCGACAACCTCTAAAATTTGATCGTTGAACCGAAGATTTTTCACACCAACTGGGATTCGGCCTCCTTTCCTGAACACCATAATTTTCGTTTTTTGGGTATTTACTGTTAATCCTTTTTTGGAGCAGTATTGTTACATAATTGTAATTTTCCTCTTGAGATCGATCGGAGAATCTGCTAGAATGACCATATCATTAGCGTAAAGGAGAAAAAGAAGGTTTTTCATATTATTAAGCGCAATTCCCCATCGTACCTTTACTCTGGAGGAATTGAATGAAGAGAAGTGGCCTGAGAATTTCTCCTTGACACACGGCTTCTGAAACTCCCACTTGATGGGAAAGACCTGCATTCGTACGTATTTGTAGCGTTGCTTGTTTATAAAACTGTATTAAAATTCTCAGGATTTCCGACCAAAGCTTCAAGTGTAGAACGGAGTCGAAGGCTCTTTTGAAATCGACAAACATCGCGTAGACCTTACCCCTTTTTTGCCTCAGTCTTGTGTATGGATATCTGCAGAACAAATATATTTTCCGCGGTACCCCGGCCTACGACAAAACCAGCCTGTTCCTCCGGGATGAGCTGCCACTCAATTGCCCAATCATAGAGCCTCCTTTGAATTATTTCTATGAATATCTTGACACAACAGTTAATGAGGGCTATCCCAGGTATCAAAAGCTGGCACGGCCAAAGTATCACACACAAATTTGGTAAATAGGAATCGAAAGTGCTACTTTTTTAATAATTTTTTCTGCAAAAAAAAAATTTTTCAACCCTTTTTTTTTGTTTTTTTTTTATGGCCGTGTCAGGATTTTATTAAGCTGGCACGGCCATCGATAAAAGAGGGTAATGAGTGTTTTTATCATTATATAAAGGGTGTGTAAATTCAGGAGCATCGAGAAGGATTTTCCTCACCCATCAAAACTTCCATTAATCATTAATTAACAATTTACGCATAATTAACCAAAAATAATCCTCCAGGAGAGTAACGATTTCAACCCTGGCATTCAGACATCTCAAAAACGTCAGGAATCTCTCCAGAATACTCTCCTGGAATTTCCTCACCCCCCGGAATTACGAAATAATCAATCAGCAATTTATTAATAATTAGTCTATAAAGCAATTATGATATAGCTTGATTACTCGGGCTCCGAAGATGAGCAAATTCTAAAACTCCACGCACTGCTTCAGAATACTCTCCCGGAATTTTCTCACCCCCCGAAATTACGAAATAATCAATCAGCAATTTATTAATAATTAGTCTATAAACTAATTATGATATAGCTTGATTACTCGGGCTCCGAAGATGAGCAAATTCTAAAACTCCACGCACTGCTTCAGAATACTCTCCCGGAATTTCCTCACCCCCCGAAAGTACGAAATAATCAATCAGCAATTTATTAATAATTAGTATATAAACTAATTATGATATAGCTTGATTACTCGGACTCCGAAGATGAGCAAATTCTAAAACTCCACGCACTGCTCTAGAATACTCTCACGGAATTTTTTCACCCCTCCCTTCCCCCAATTTCAAAATAATTAATCAATCATCCATGATTAATGAGTCTATGAACTAATTAGAAAATGGCTTGATTCCTTGGGCCCTGAAGATGAGCGAATTCTCAAACTTCAGGAATCTCTCCAGAATACTCTCCTGGAATTTCCTCACCCCCTAAATCACAAAATAATCAATCAGCAAATTATCAATAATTAGTCTATGAACTAATTATGAAATAGCTTGATTACTTGGGCTCCGAAGATGAGCAAATTCTGAAACTCCAGGGACTCCTCCAGAATACTCACCTGGAATTTTCTCACTCCGCCCTCCCCCCAATTTCGAAATAATTGATCAACAATTTTTTCTATGACCTAATTATGGAACAGCTTGATTCCTTGGGCGCAGAGAATGAGCGTATTCTCAAACTCCAGGAATCTCTCCAGAATACTCTCCTGCAATTTCCTCATACCCTCCCCCCTGCCCCTCCAGTTTCAAAATAATCAATCAGGAATTCAATATTAATTAGTATATGAACTAATCATGGAATAGCTTGATTACTTTGCCCCCGAAGATGAGCAAATTCTAAAACTTCAGGGACTTCTCCAGAATACTCTCCTGAAATTTTCTCATCGCGCTCCCCCTCAATGAAAAAATAATAGATTAACAACTTATCATAAATTAGTATTTGCACTAATTATGGAATAGGTTGATCCATTGGGCCCCCAAAACGAAGAAATTCTAAAACTCTAGGGACTTCTCCAGAATACTCTCCTGGAACTTTCTCGCCGCTCTCCCCCTCAATTTCAGAAGAATTAATTACCAACACTCAAATACATCTGGCCTTATTTGCGTGAGGATGAAGTCATCCGAGGTATACGTTATGACGAATTGATAACGATTTATGTAAATAAACAGTGTGAAAAGTACAGCACTCATCACATATACACAATGGTTCGCCATCGGCTGCGCCTCCTAGGACGATTCTTCATTGCTATTAAGGACACAGATAAACGTATCACACAGTTTTCTGAGGGTTTTCAACCTCGTCATTATGATGCTGCAATCGTCCCTGTGCGAGTTGTTGTAGGGTATCACCCAGACCAAGGTACATTCGATACTCCAACGAAGGCCTCCAATCTGGGCACACTTTTAAAACACGTTGGAGAAGTATTGCGTTCTGAATACAATAAAACGGAACAGGAGGAGGAGAAACGTCGAGTTGAAGATTTTTTGCAACTTATGGCTGAGGACTACACTACCAGTATAAATCGAGTGGTAGCAGAAACTCAGACGCAAAACAACCGTTGCAAGGAAGTTGTTCTTCCTAATACTGATGACGTAAAAAATCAGACACTCTTGTAAACTCTGAACGCGTTGAATCCTACTCTCAGCTAGCTGAAGCATACTCATTCGAAGCGTGGAACCACTTAGGAAAAATGACGTTGTTGTCACTACAGATATTCAATCGTCGCCGACCAGGCGAGATTGAACGCTTATATCTTGAAGATTTCAACAGCCATCGAGGTCTGGATAAAATAGCGGATAAAGATCGATATGCTTCCTTGAGCGAAGAAAGCAAGAAACTGGCTCGAGAATACGTTCGTTTCGAAATTCGTGGGAAACTTGGTCGAGGCGTGCCGGTCCTTGTCGACAGGCACGTTCTGATGTGTCTGAATCTTTTGATCACTCATCGCCAAACGGCAGGTGTTCCCTCTGACAATAAGTATCTATTTGGCCTCCCATCGCAGGATAAGAATCGTCATCGGTATCATCGAGCCTGCGATCTCATGCGCGAATACTCAGCAAAATGTGGAGCTGAGATTCCAACTGCTTTGAGAGGAACACAGCTGAGAAAGCGTATCGCCACGCGTTGCATCCAATTCAATCTCTATGATCATCAGGTGACAGGTGACTTGGCCAATTTCATGGGTCACAATAAGAAAATCCATAAAGAAATTTATCGGCAACCAGTTTTGGAAACGGATAATGAGGGTCAGGCTGGTCCAAGCACCTCGCAACATCATTCGAGCAATACACTGAATTCCTTGCAAGATTAGTCTGGTGAAGAACCGAGCTTTTCCGACAAGAGTGCCACTACTCCCTTTTTCAAACGACTCCAGACTGACACACATCATCGCCTAATCGTTGGACCGAAGATGAACGTCGCATTGTCTTATCAGCTTTCAAAAAGTACTTGGCAGCTGGAAAAATGCCGTCTGGCAATGAGATGCAAGGTCTAATCAATGGAAATTCTTCCTTGAGGGCACGCACTGTGCCACAACTGAGAACGTGGTTGCACACGCAAAAAAAAATGTCAAAGGCTTCATTTATATGCTCAGTACCATTAGTCGTTTATCGTTGGTGAGTTTCAAGAGATATATTTGGAATCTTCAGTTCAAACTCAGCAAAACGAGTTCTTTTTTTATCCACATTTTCAAAACTTGATTGCCAATACTGTAATAATATCAGTATTTTGCGCCAGTAAAAATAGTCTTACAGAATCTTTACTTAAAAAAAATGATTGAGATTTATAACAAAACTGAAGTTTGTGTTTATGTTTTTAGAAAAAACAAAGTTCTTGTATTGCATTCGTTTCAAAGAATAAAGATTATAAAGCAAAGATGACATGAATCGCTATTTTTTTCCTCGCTTCGACTGCGTGTTGGATTTTCTTTTCAAATGAAGTCATCCGCAATTTGTAACACATTCATTAAATTCCCATATATTTCTGTTTGGTTGATACTTCTTGCCATTCTATAGAGACTTCAGCAGAAACTGAACAAACGCGTTACTTTCTCTTTTCGTTATTCGACTCCTGTTCAATAGAGCAAAATCCATCCGCTCCACGGTCTTTATTCCTAATCAACACAATGTAATTACCATATCGGTACTCTTCACTCCCCCCTTGATTTATTTATAATCAAGTCCTTGAAACCTACATCATAAGTAAGTCTCCACACTCTACATATCACAGATACTTTGTCCTCGTAATGAACATATTGTACAAATTAAGTCCTGATAGTAAGGGCCAGTTCTCTATTAAGATAATCTCTATTAACTCTATTGAAATTAAATTAAGTTCCCTCACCATGCTACTTGCGTGAGGGGAATCATTCCTCTCAGGGGTGTAGGGGAAGTGATTCCCTCACGTAAGTAACATGGTGGGGGAACCTACTTTATTTTTAATAGAGAGTTAATCGAGATTAACTTAATAGAGAACTGGCCCTAACCCTTTGCAGATTCAATTCATATTGTTATTCGATCGGCCAATTCCTTACGTTCTCGTAAGCAAAGATTGACCGGAACATGAGACTTCTCCTTGTTGATGCACAAACATTCTGAAAATTTATAATGCAAGAACTTTCTGCTTAATAACTTGAGGTCATCCTCCAATTTACTATCAAAGATTTTATTGTAAACCTCATTGATGACGTCGTCTATCTTTAACTATTATCATAATATGTTCATTCCAGAGAGAATTAATGCGACCAATTTTTTTATTTTCAATCCACCCACTTTTCGAGTACTTGGAATCTATGTTAGCCGAAAATCCTCATAATGACCATTCCGACGATATACATACAAAACACACCAAGTCTTCATAATACCGATTCCATGGCTAAACTCATCATGTCCCCGAAGTGATCATTACATGATTATTTATATCTTGATGTAAGGGGAATGAGTGAGGAGTTGAGTGAAGGGGGGACAGGAATGTGAGGAGGAGAATGAGAGGATGCCGGCAAAGATAGGGGAGATAGGTGATAAGGACAGAATGAAGGAAGATCATAAGAGAGAGGAAGTAAAGGTGATTGAAGAGAGGAGAGAAAGGTTGGAGGTGAGTTTGGGTGAGACTGTCGGAGGAGATGAGATAGAAAAAGAAAGGGGTGAAATAGGCATAGAAGTGGTGGTATCGATGATCAGTTCGCTGAAAAAGGAGTTGATGGGATGTTTGAGAGAGATGCAAAAGGTAAAAGAGGAAATTAAAGATGGTTTAAGGGGAATGAGTGAGGAGTTGAGTAAATGGGGGAAAGTATGGAAGGAGGAGAAGAAGACCATATGGAAGAAGTTAGGAGAGCAGGGTCAGAATGACAGGATGATGGAAGAAGAGAGGAGAGAGGAACTGAAAGAGATTGGAAAGAGGGTAGGTAGGTTGGAGGTACGTTTGGATGACAAGGTGGGTGGAGATGAAGAGGGCTCTCAAAGGCAGGAGGTTGCGGTGGAATGGAGAAAGAGAGTGGGGGTGTTGGAGGATACACAGGAGAAGGAGGAGAGAGATAAGAGGAAGAGGAACGTGATAATAAGGGGTATGTCTGTGATGAGTATGAGTGGTAGGGAAGAGGCGCAGGGGCTGTTGAGCTCGTTGGGGGTGGAGGGAATGATTGAGGACACAACAGTATTAGGGAGTGGGGATGGAAGGAATGAGAGGAAGTTAGTGTGGGTGAGTTTGAAAGATATGGATGCGAAGAGGGAAGTGATGGTAGAAAAGAGAAAGCTGAAGGGGAGAAGAGAAAGGATTGAAAACGACCTGACATGGAGGGAGAGAAGAAGTAAGTGGGCAATAGAACGGAAAGCGAGGGAAGGGAGAGCTAAAGGTAAAGGGGTAAGGTATACAAGGGAGAGAGTATGGATTGAGGAGGAAGTATGGACATGATGCGAATTAAAAGGGTGCTTAGTTAAGGGAGGACGGAAAGTGGGGATGGAAGGGGAGAGAGGAGGGAGAATAGCAGGTGAGAAAGGAACCGATAGAGGTAGGGGGCAGAAGAGGAATGGGGTAGAATAGGAGGCTGGAGGGTTGAGGAGAGGAGGCGAAGGTTGGGGGGTTAGAGGGGCGTGTGGGTAGGACTTGAAGGGGACGATTGTGCAAAAAAGAACACGAGGAACACGGAAACGGAGGCCCCCCTGATTCCCTGACTTGCTCTGGTTTGATTATGGTTGATTTAGTTGGGTAAGAGGAATGTATTAGAAGGTAAAGTGAAGGTTGAGTTTAGGTTAAGGTTGCCCTTTGTAAGAGTTTTGTAAAGGGGACGGAAGCCCTAAAAGTCCGTATGTTCAGGATTGATGTGTAAAGATGAGAGAGGGGGCGGAAGTCATTGTAACCCTTAGGGGATCAATAAACATATACATACATACATATAAATTGGCTAGACGCCAGTGAGTGCCACGTCGCAATTACAAGTTACTTCTATCTCAAACCATCCCAAAATAGCGACGGGAGTTAAGTGAAAAAATCACGCGGTCACTGACAAAGAAAAATTCACGCTCACCGCATTTACGCGAGAAGAGGCTGACTTGCTGAATCCCCTCGGTTATCGGCTACTGCAGGTCCTCTAGGAAGATTTCCGGAAGACGTGAAGATGCACGTTACAGGCTAATTGCCACCAAATATGATAACGGCCAAACAACAATTTGTAATAGAAAGTTTAAATACAGAGTACTGGGTGTACAACACACCACCACAAAAGACCAACGAAGAGTCTCTCGACTACCGCAAAATTCGGCAATACCCAACGCTTCCCGGAGGACTTATTGTGTCCTCATTGGCGGTTGCAAATAGGCCACGTCCTTCAGCTAGGGATAGATCCCGCGAATTAACTTATTGCTAATATAAATTGTGCCATAGTCGATAGTGACGGCTAATTTTGGATGAACATGGTAACAGTCCATTGAGTAGATAAGGCTCCAGCGGTGGTACCCACAGTTTATCTCCCGGGTCCATTCTAGAGTAGCATGAACAGTAGGTTCATCTCAGTTGGCGGGAACATCGCCTTGGAAGTGTGGTAGTCGTCGATGTGTGTGTATGTGGCGCGATGGTGGGGCAGCTGGTTCTCGGCCGATGCTTGGTTGCCCTGCTACTCCTCACTCGCTGTCGTCTTCCCCTCTTCTCCTCAATTCTCCACCGCGGTAATGCAGTGAACGTGACAACGGAAATTTTGAGTGGACAGAAAATAATCAAAAATAAGACATAATTCTAAATACAAGGTGGCCCTGGGTGATCCGACTCTTCGTTGGCTCAATTCCCTAATCCCCCCCCCCCCCCTCCTTAGACCGCGGGCAGTTCGGGCGAGGAACACTGAACGTGTTTTCATATGTTACAATATATATATATTAAAAATATCTGTCCATGTCTATGATTAGTATTGAAATAACATAAGACAGGAAATAAGACATGTCTAGACATGAACCCGCATAAAACGGTGACAGAAAACGTTTCGCCCCTTTTTTAGAAAGGATTAGTTCATAGACTAATTAATAATGAGTTGTTAATCAGTTATATTGTAATTCGGGAGGGGGGTGAGGAAATTCCAGGGGAGTATTCTGCAGAAGTCCCTGGAATTTTAGAATGTGCTCATCGTCGGGGCCCAACAAATCGAGCTATTGCATAATTAGTTCATAGACTCATTAATCGTAGATAGTTGATTAATTATTCTGAAATTGGGGGGAGGGAGGAGTGAGAAAATTCTGGGAGAGTATTCTGGAGTAGTCCCTGGAGTTTTAAAATTTGCTCATCTTCGGAGCCCGAGTAATCAAGCTATATCATAATTAGTTTATAGACTAATTATTAATAAATTGCTCATTGATTATTTCCTAATTTCGGGGGGTGACGAAATTCCAGGAGAGTATTCTGGACAGATTCCTGAAGTTTGAGAATTCGCTCATCTTCTGGGCCCAAGGAATCAAGCTATTTTCTAATTAGTTCATAGACTCATTAATCATGGATGGTTGATTAATTATTTTGAAATTGGGGGGAGGGAGGAGTGAGAAAATTCCGGGAGAGTATTCTGGAGTAGTCCCTGGAGTTTAAAAATTTGCTCATCTTCGGAACCCGAGTAATCAAGCTATATCATAATTAGTTCATAGACTAATTATTAATAAATTGCTGATTGATTATTTCGTAATTTCGGGGGGTGAGGAAAATCCAGGAGAGCATTCTGGAGAGATTCCTGACGTTTGAGAATTCGCTCGTCTTCTGGGCCCAAGGAATCAAGCCATTTTCTAATTAGTTCATAGACTCATTAATCATGGATGGTTGATTAATTATTTTGAAATTGGGGGGAGGAAGGAGTGAGAAAATTCCGGGAGAGTATTCTGGAGCAGTGCGTGGAGTTTTAGAATTTGCTCATCTTCGGAGCCCGAGTAATCAAGCTGGTTCATAATTCGTTCATAAACTAATTATTAATAAATTGCTGATTGATTATTTCGTAATTTCGGGGGGTGAGGAAATTCCGGGAGAGTATTCTGAAGCAGTGCGTGTAGTTTTAGAATTTGCTCATCTTCGGAGCCCGAGTAATCAAACTATATCATAATTAGTTTATAGACTAATTATTAATAAATTGCTGATTGATTATTTCGTAACTTCGGGGGGGTGAGAAAATTCCAGGAGAGCATTCTGGAGAGATTCCTGAAGTTTGAGAATTCGCTCACCTTCTGGGCCCAAGGAATCAAGCTATTTTCTAATTAGTTCATAGACTCATTAATCATGGATGGTTGATTAATTATTTTGAAATTGGGGGGAGGGAGGGGTGAGAAAATTCCGGGAGAGTATTCTGGAGCAGTGCGTGGAGTTTTAGAATTTGCTCATCTTCGGAGCCCGAGTAATCAAGCTATATCATAATTAGTTTATAGACTAATTATTAATAAATTGCTGATTGATTATTTCGTAATTTCGGGGGCGAGGAAATTCCGGGAGAGTATTCTGAAGCAGTGCGTGGAGTTTTAGAATTTGCTCATCTTCGGAGCCCGAGTAATCAAACTATATCATAATTAGTTTATAGACTAATTATTAATAAATTGCTGATTGATTATTTCGTAACTTCGGAGGGGTGAGAAAATTCCAGGAGAGCATTCTGGAGAGATTCCTGAAGTTTGAGAATTCGCTCACCTTCTGGGCCCAAGGAATCAAGCTATTTTCTAATTAGTTCATAGACTCATTAATCATGGATGGTTGATTAATTATTTTGAAATTGGGGGGAGGGAGGGGTGAGAAAATTCCGGGAGAGTATTCTGGAGCAGTGCGTGGAGTTTTAGAATTTGCTCATCTTCGGAGCCCGAGTAATCAAGCTATATCATAATTAGTTTATAGACTAATTATTAATAAATTGCTGATTGATTATTTCGTAATTTCGGGGGCGAGGAAATTCCGGGAGAGTATTCTGAAGCAGTGCGTGGAGTTTTAGAATTTGCTCATCTTCGGAGCCCGAGTAATCAAGCTATATCATAATTAGTTTATAGACTAATTATTAATAAATTGCTGATTGATTATTTCGTAATTTCGAGGGGTGAGGAAATTCCAGGAGAGCATGCTGGAGAGATTCCTGAAGTTTGAGAATTCGCTCATCTTCTGGGCCCAAGGAATCAAACTATTTTCTAATTAGTTCATAGACTCATTAATCATGGATGGTTGATTCATTATTTTGAAAGTGGGGGGAGGGAGGAGTGAGAAAATTCCGGGAGAGTATTCTGGAGTAGTCCCTGGAGTTTTAAAATTTGCTCATCTTCGGAGCCCGAGTAATCAAGCTATATCATAATTAGTTTATAGACTAATTATTAATAAATTGCTGATTGATTATTTCGTACTTTCGGGGGGTGAGGAAATTCCGGGAGAGTATTCTGAAGCAGTGCGTGGAGTTTTAGAATTTGCTCATCTTCGGAGCCCGAGTAATCAAGCTATATCATAATTAGTTTATAGACTAATTATTAATAAATTGCTGATTGATTATTTCGTAATTTCGGGGGGTGAGAAAATTCCGGGACAGTATTCTGAAGCAGTGCGTGGAGTTTTAGAATTTGCTCATCTTCGGAGCCCGAGTAATCAAGCTATATCATAATTGGTTTATAGACTAATTATTAATAAATTTCTGATTGATTATTTCGTAATTCCGGGGGGTGAGGAAATTCCAGGAGAGTATTCTGGAGAGATTCCTGACGTTTTTGAGATGTCTGAATGCCAGGGTTGAAATCGTTACTCTCCTGGAGGATTATTTTTGGTTAATTATGCGTAAATTGTTAATTAATGATTAATGGAAGTTTTGATGGGTGAGGAAAATCCTTCTCGATGCTCCTGAATTTACACACCCTTTATATAATGATAAAAACACTCATTACCCTCTTTTATCGATGGCCGTGCCAGCTTAATAAAATCCTGACACGGCCATAAAAAAAAACAAAAAAAAGGGTTAAAATTTTTTTTTTTTGCAGAAAAAATTATTAAAAAGGTAGCACTTTCGATTCCTATTTACCAAATTTGGGTGTGATACTTTGGCCGTGCCAGCTTTTGATACCTGGCTATCCCTCTGTAGTTGAGTGGGTCAGAGATTGAAGCTTTTTTATGTAGCATCAACAGTAATATTGAACTCCAATCCCTAGCGAAACACTTCTGTTGCTAGAATTTTATTGAATAATCCGCTGAGAAACAAAATCCATTGGTCAGGAAGTGGCTTATAGAAAGCGTTCGATATCATGTCAGCGCCTGCAGCTTCGGATGTTTCCAGGTTTGAAAGATATTTCTGTAATTCATCAGATAAAATTGGATAGTCCAGAACAAGGGGACCGGGACTGAAAAAGGTTATATCCATTTCAATATGTTGAGGATATACCTCCTTCAAGAAGGTTGCCCACTCAGTTATCGATATCGACTCATATTGTCCTAGGTGAGGTTTACACTTTTTCACCGTGGATCAGAACTCCTTGGGGTTCTTCAAGTCAGTCAGTTTTTCGGCCAGGTTACTGAAATACTCCGATTTTTTCACTTTTTTCAACTTAGTATATTCAGCATCTAATGCAATATAAGCCTGGCGCTTTTCTAATTGATTTCCGGAACCTCTCATAGCTCTGACTGCAGAAATAACCCCTTTTCGAGCTTTGGCACAGGATTCATCAAACCATGGTTTATGAATGCGAGGACTCGTCGGTTTTTTCCACGTGATTCCAGCTCCAGTAGCTGCTCCAGTAATTGCCGACTGCAACTTGGTGGCGTGTTGATGTATCTGAATCTAGGAAGTTGATAAATAGTTCAGGCGCTTGCAGCATTAATTCTCTGAACACATCGACTCGGTTTTCTTTCCAACGTAACATTATTTGTTTTGTGAAAATGTCTCCCTCCGATGAGGACGTTCCTGAAAATAAATATGTAAAGAGAACGAGATGGACCGGAAAATGGTCCGAGCCCTATCGATCCTCTTCCACTACTAGGCCTTTTACCAAGTCCAATTTAGTAGCATGCACCTAAACCAAATCGTTGGTTGGGAAATCCTCTTTATGTTTACACGTAAAATTAGCCGGATGATCACTGGTTGTTCGACCGTTTATGAGCACAAATCCATCATCGTCCATAACATTTAGAAGTAGCCGTCCTCTGGGTTTCACAATTGTATCGTAGGCATCTCTCTTCGTCAGGAGACATGAGATTTCCAAAGCTTCAGTGTACAGTAGAGCTCCCTTAATTTTCCGCTTCCTTTATTTTCGCTGTACTCCCCTCACGACTTGTCTCCCCTCAAAAACCTTCTCCCACTCCCCGTACTTTGTCTATCCTTATTTTCGACGTCATGCGCTCCAGACTGCGCAGCGTCTCAATAGTGGGACCGAGCATTCATGAAACATAACCTATTTACTTTTGATACATAGTCCGTTTACTTCTGCTCTTATTTCCCCTTCCGCTCCCGACAACCCCCACCACTCCAACCAACCAGTGGGCAGAGTGGGGGGCTTCCTTAATTTTTTTCTCCACGAAATTGCTTCATGGTCACCCCCCGAGCTCGGAAAATAAAGGGAGCTCTACTGTATATAGATTCAAGAGTGCCCAATCCTGAGTTGAAGTCCCCACCAAGTACGAGACAATCATCTGGGAACCTCAGCATTATGTCGTCTGAAATGGGTTGAAATTCAATGAGGATCGTTTCTAAGTTATATTCTTGATTAATGTAAAAAGTGCCAATTATCGTATGCCAATTAGGTGCAGAAATTCTAACAATTATCCACAATCTGGAGATGTCAATAAAAACCGGGTTATATCTAGGAAGAGTTGAGCATATCAGACCACCGCTACCTCTATTCCTTGATGCAATTCTAGTTGCATTACTTTCGGCCGGAATCCTATGTTGAAAATATGTCGGCAGAGAGACAGAAATTACTGCGTCCGCAAGGCACCAAAATTCGGAAACACAACGGACATCTGATTGCTGAAGTTCTGGTTTGTTGTGAATAATTTGAATCCCTTGCATATTTGAATCCCTATATATAAAGATAATATTACATGTTCTTAGTTTTTTTTATGCTCGATTTGTAAGATTACGCGGTATACGGATACTACGCTGTGTCCTTTCTTCGAAATCTTTCGAGATTGGGTTCCAGAAATGTTTTTTATCATTTATAATAATCCAACTGTAGTCAATTTTAACTTCACCACCTTCATCCTTACGAATTTTTGTCCTTGCCCTTACTTTTTCATAAATATCCTTTTCCAGTTTGGTGAATGCTGGATCAATAAATATATTTGAGCCTTTCAGTTTACCTTTCGTCTTCAGAATTGTTTGCTTCATTTCATAGGATTGCAATTTAACAGATATAAATCGATCCTTGCCTCTGCCCAGTCCCTTGACCTCTGTAGCTACGTTGAGAAGAGCAAAGTGAGATGATAAAAAGTTATTCACGCCCACAGAAACGTTCTGAGAGGAATATTCAAGCTCTCTCATGATAAATGCTGCATTTCTTTATTTCTCTTTCCTGCATCTCCAATTTCCATTGAAGATCGTGGATTTGATTGACATAAAGTGGATCCATATGCGTATTAGTGGCCTGGGCTGTTTTTATTTCTTCAACATTATTTGATAGGTATTTTATTTTTTGGTCCAACTCCACTCTAAGATTTGTTATCCTAGAATTATTTTCCACTTCTATTCGAATCATTTATGGCACTCAATTTCAACTCAATGGACTCATTTTGCTACGTTATCTGTGATTTAAGGCCGATAATTACCCTCATCAAGGCCTGAAATTCAGGGGTACCCATTGGGGTTTGAATCTTTTGTTGAGCCTCGCCGGGGTTTACCATTCTTTCTTCGCGTTGGTCCTCGAATAGTTGACGGTTGAGTCTTTTCTATTGAGTCGAATTTTCAGCAAAGGACTGGACTGTCTCGCTTTCGTTTCGAAAACTCTTTTATATCTCCATCCGATAGACTTCTATTACGACTCAATGATTCTGCCGAAGTTAATCTACCTGCTTTCTTTGGCTTAATGTGGCGAATATTCTGTACTGGGGTATTTTTGATATAGCTGGACTCGTCGACAGATGCAAAAACTGAGCTTGGACCCGAACCTTCGAATACACATAAGTTTGGATTTTCTAACTTGTCGACTAGAGTGCTGTGATGAATTGTTGATTCACGGTTAACCAGATTTGCTATTGAATTATCAAAGGTAGTCGGTTGGGTCACACTCTCATTTACTGATAGTCGGTAAGTAGGATGGTGGGCTGAATTATCTACCTCAGTGTGATCGTCCATAAAATGAATATAACATCAAAGGTTCCGAGTGTTAAAATCGGTTTTGAAAAAAGTGATAAAAAATGCATATAATCACCTGCGCAGGTCAAGATTATCTGATGTGCGGGGATAAAAATGTCAACCCGAGATGTTGCGGAGGTTTTGAAACCGCACCGTGGTATTTATACGCCACAATTATGAAATTTGTAGAGAGCGAGCTGCCCCGCATGCTTCTAGTACAATGGCACATAACAGAACCAGTTGGAGATCGACGATCGATTAAGAAAAAACAAAATCCAATGATTTTTTAAACAATTGTCGGCTAGCTTCATGAAATTTCTTAATTAATTGATTAAAAATAATTCATTAACCCTCAAACGTTAAAAACCAATGTACAATGACTTGCTAATGAAGTACCAGCAGGTCTGACTGTTAACCCTTCTTCGAACGGGTCCATATGAGCCGTTGGTTCAGTTTGAATGCTTATATTTTTCCGGCAATTGAAATAACAGCGGTTCCATGAACCACTGGTGGTAGTCCAGGGATTAAACTATATCTGTGGAAGATACCCGTGCGATACCGAGCCCTCAGTAAGCCATGAGCATCGATCGAAACATTACGCGGGTCAATCTAACCCGACTGTGTCGGTAGTGTCGTTTTTCGAGAAATTAAAAATCCGATTAAAAATGCCAAAAATCCGTTATAATGCCTTATAATTTACGGAACCGTATTTCGGCTCAATGTAGTGGAGAAAGAAGACGAAAATTTTGGCGGAGAGGCGTCTTGAGCGCGATGTGCGACACTCACTGGGCTTACATGTGTAATGACTGCGCTGGTGTTTCGAAATAAATAAGTCAGCTTTTGGCAAAATATTACGTAAAATTGATTTTATTTTCCATTTTCCACGAAAAAATATACTGATTTTTCTGTTCAACAATCACCAATGTTCACATAGCGAAATAAATATACTTTTTATCGGTAACCTTAAAATAAGCTTTTTTTTTACATATTTAGCTATGTTTCGAGAACCTACATTTCAAATTTCAGCTAAATCCATAGAAAATTTTAAAAAATACAAATTTCTCCATAAAACTTGTTTTTTTTTTGTTTCATCCTGTGACTGATGTTTTGAGTATACCAAAATGACACCCAAGAAATTTTGAGTCGAAGTGTGTATATGTGTGTGTCGCCGAATTTTGATCCTAAGTTTCTCACGAATGAATGCTGCCATCGCGATTATTGAGGTCGGAATCGAAGCGTTTCCATGTAACTTAGAGCTTTTATTAGTTTTTGGATTAGTTTTTGTTTAGATTAGTTTTTTCATGAAATTGGTGCAGTATATACATTGTTATTAACAATTTCAATTGTTTATAGAGTTCTATTGCATAAACTATTAGAGTTAGCGTAAAAAAAATAAAATGAAAAGTTGTTCCCCATATAGAAATACGTATTAAATGTAAAATGACTTTTTTCGACAATTTGCATAATTAAGGAGGTATGACCGTCTTAACAATTATGTCTGTAATGAGTGAACGAATAAACACAGCGCTGTCATGACGGTCCCAATCGAAGCGTTTCCTGCAAAATCGAGCCGATTACACTTTGGATGAGATTCGTGCAGTATATGCAGTGTTATCAACCATTTTAATTCTTTATACTGTTTCACTGGGTAAAATATTAAAGTTATCGGGAAACTTCTGAGAAGAGAATTACTTCTTCTTTGAAAATACACATTTTATGTGTTATGACTTATTTCAATATAGGTTAGAACATATCGCGAGTTGAACTAGAATATACTTGGCGAATAAATATGTAGACAAGTGCGGGAAGGATGTCAAAGATGTCAACAATTAAGAAAGTACAGAGGTAGAGACGGTAACTAGGCGGACGAATTCCAGTTGAATGTTTTTATGGGACTTTGAAATCAAACTCAATCGATCGCGTGCAGTAATTATTAGTTGCAAGTTCAATTATTGATAACTGTTGGGTTCGCTCATCACCATGGTTGCGTTCTTAAGCTGTGCTGAAATACCAAATCGGGAAGTTTTGTTTGTGCCCCGTATGGGGCACACACATTTGCACACCACTAGTTTTTTTATCATCGGATATCGTTTAAGTATGTCCAAAATATACCTCAGAATTTCTAGACATCGACCGGTGCATTCATGACGGAATGGCGAGCGATCAAAGTTCGTCTCGGGTCACATTGACCTGGAGTGTCCTTCTTGATTGAAAAAAAGGTGTGTCGAGGAAGGATTAATTTATTTAAAAATTATTTTTTGTCAGCTAAATGTATACTGGTAATACATTTAATACTTGAAACTTTGGTAAGTAGAGGGTTTGAGAAAATTATAAAGTATAGCACGTCCATAGCACCCCGCATGTAGCAATACAAGCTTGATTCCTAAGAAGTCTTCAGAACATCCTTACCGTGCTCGACGTTCCAAAAAATCTCTACAATTTCATAGAATTCATTTTCAATTGTTCAAAATTTGACAGTATACGGAGATAATTATGATTAGAACACAAGACAATCAATGGGTTGACCATAATGAAATGATTTCCAATAATATTTGTCATTCAATTTACAGTGGTGTTGAAATTCATGGAAACGCAAAATTTTCATTATTTTACGACAATCACATACACAACCGGCTTAATGGTAGTCGAACACATGTACTGGTTGAGAAAAATTAAAGAACAATCTCTGATATCTGACTCATCCACTCCATATGAGATCAACCCGTACACTTCTATTCGTGACTAAGCCAAAATACGTCGGATAATTACGCCGCAAACGCTGTACACACAATCAGAAATCCTTCACCCCATACATGAGTGGGGCTTCAAAGGGCGTTCCAAAAATAGCAATAATTACGACGTAAATTAATTCAGGATAACCGAATATATATGCAAACAATGGGATTCATTAACAATGGGCTTTGCGGTCCCACTATCTATTTCTAGTCATTATTCGAGTTGTGACTTAAAACAATCACCAAGAAAAAAATTGATCCCGCTTTTCAGTCGAATTACAAGAAAGTAAAATACAAACAACTTACTGACAAATAGTGCCATGAGTGCAACTATTATCGCCTCCTTCATTTTGGTGTTTTCTTCGACACCCGTAAGATTGTTTTGCGCAGTAGGAGTAGTGCCAAAGTGTCAGTTCCACGGTTTCGTTATCAGCAGAGTACAGTTTGGGGTTTGTGAGATTTCTTCACTTGTGTCGTAACAAAAGCCGGATGAAAGATGCAGCCTAGCCCGGAGGGAAAACTACAGAAGGCTATTTCCTCGTTTCCTGACGGAATGAACTACCAAAGAGGATTGATCTAAGTAGAGGCTCAGTTCTATCAGACGGGGGGGACCCAGCAGATCGGCTCGTATCACCCCATTGCCTAGCGGCGCTATTGTCGTTTGGTGTACGCGCTCAACTACTACCGCTAGTTAGCGCGGGGGGGGGGGGGGGTGGAAGATAATTAAAACAATCATATTGGTATCTCTTCCTTTTTCAATGATGAATAATGGTACGTCAGTAACTTCCTGTTTTTCGGGGAGTGATTATTATGGGTCGGAAAATCGAAATTGGAAATTTAACTTGATCTCCACGTTTCATGACCCCTAGAAACGTTTCCAACCATTTTGAGCGAGATGTTTGTTGTGTGTGTGTGTGAGCAAAATTTTGTCCAACGATTTCTCCCCGACAAATTATGCGATTTGGGTTGTTTTATGCTCATTGGATAGGTTTCCGCCTAACTTCGCCCTGATTAGATTTTGAACATAATAAGACCCAGCGGTTTTATAGTTATTAACAAATGAATTGTTTGTATCGCTGCGTCGTGAAAACAATTGAAGATACGACAAAAATTATTCAATTAAATTTGTTCCACACACAAAAATACATATTTAATTTTCTATAACTTTTTTGACTGCCACCGATAGTTTATTAACAAATTCAATTGTTTAGATCGCTATATCGCAAGAACGGTTAGGGGTACGCAACAATGTGTCCAATGAAAGTCGTTTCACACATAAAAATGCACATTGGATATTTTATGACTTTTTCCCCCGCAATACCCATAGTTAATTGTTACGGAGTGACTACAGAGATTATAGGGGAGATTGCCAGCGCCTGTAAAAACTCTTCAACCGCATTTTGGCCGATGCGCGCGTCGAAATACAATGAGTGTAGATACGGCAGAGCGCATGGAAGTACAGTGCGTGTAGATACGGCAGAGCGCGTCGAAATATCTCGAGACTGTCGATACCGCAGAGCGCGCCGAAAAACCGTGAGCGTCGATACGGAAGTGAGCAGATTCAGAGACGGGCGGCTAATTTTTCGCGGTTGGGAATTCAATCGGAGAATAGGAGCATTATAGGGAATGACGAGGTGCATTACTTTTCGGGATACATAAAATGTGAGAAAGTGTGAAACGAGAAGCGGACAGAATTGTGATCCCCAGTTGGGTCTCGTATATTACTTTCCGATAGAAACTCCAGATGAAAATTAATTAATAAAATCACACAACGTCAATTTCCTCCTTAACCAATGGTTTTATCAAAAAATGGTGAACAATATTTTCTATGGAGAATTTGATTTGCAACAAAACAGCACGTTTGGTATTTTCCCCTGTCGGGGCACAAACAAAACTTCCCGATTTGTCATTTCTGTCTAACATTCGTAGGTTTCAGAGAAAAAAGGTATAGAAATCTTGAGAGAAAAGTTCCATTCTTGGCTAAAGCATTTTTCTTGTAATTATGAATAATGCTGAATGTCGCCAACCGCTCAATATAAGCTCTCGATTCATACACTGAGAGAAAAACGTATTTTTGGCAAGAAAAATTTCTTGTGGCAAGAAACTTAAGGAAAATTTACATGTATTTTTCGTTAAGGTTTCTTGCCAAAAATACGTTTTTCTCTCAGTGTAGAGAAAATCTGTTACATGATTTTTTTTATATCACTCTTAATCTAAAATACGTAAATTCTAATCGGAGATTGGGAAGTTGTTGCTGTATCCCCCATAGTTACATACATAATTTTTCAGACGGCCATACCTCCTTAATTATGCAAAATATAAAAACAAGCCATGACGCAGAAAATGTGTATTTTTTATGGGGAATAATTGTTCATTAATAGATTTACGCTAACTCTAATAGTTCATGCAGTAGAACTTTATAAATTACTTTATAAATTGTTAATAACATTGCATATACTGCACTAATGCTATCCAAAATGTAATCCGCTCAATTCTGTACCGTACCGCTTCGATTCTGACCTTTATGACAGCGGTAGTTTCATTCGTTCACATGTTACATACCTAATTCTGTAGACGGCCATGCCTCGATAATTATGCAAAATATGAAAGAAAGTCATTCTGCATAGTATGTGTTTTTTTGCAGAATAACTTTTCTTATATAAACGCTACGTCTAATAGTTTTTTCAGTAGAACGTTATGAACAATTAGAATTGTTAATAACATTGCATATACTGGATCAATTTTTACCAAAAACTAATCAGCTCTAAGTTTTATGGAGACATATTATAAATAAATTTGGATAAGTTGAAAATTCGGTACACTGGACCATTTTTTCATTTTGAAGTGCCGATATACGAACAATAAACAATTTTTTTTTTCATACCAATTCTTTATTTTTCCATGTATTTGAACTAGGTAAGACATATGAAGTATGTCATTCAACAATCCCGCGACTTTGAAAACTCACAGGAGTCTCCCCTTAAGAAATTGAAGTATACATTTTTTCGGTAATTTGTAGAACTTCAAATTTTGGAATGTGTTTAATTTTGTTTATCCTTGTAAATTTCGAAGTTTCAAATCCTTGAAGTGTCGCCTGGGAAATGCATAAATCCTTTTCAGTGATGTGATGCGATTCATATTTTTTTTTAATGAAGGAGGCGTTTCATATGATTGCCTATGTTTTGACACTACTATTTGCATACATGTATCAGGTGTCCTATGACGCCTCACTTTTCTTATCTGTAGATAGTTTTCAATGAGAAGTAATATGAGGGAGGCCAAATGGGGGTTACACTGTGCTCGGTTTTCACTCCACTCTTCATTTTTGGAGTTATTACAAAGCTTCCCTTCACAGGGGAAAGCTATCAATTTTATCATACTCGATCTATAGGATGCTACAGTAGAACAAGTGAAATCCCATAACAAGTCGAATATCTTGTTAATGCTCCGGTGAAATATTATTAAATCTTTTTGGAGAGCATAAGATCCCCCCCTCTCCCCAACATTATGTATCATTGCTTAAAAAAATCAACGCTCGATCTTGCCACAGTGCGGTGTGACGAATTCAGCGATGATAGGAATATACGTTTTGTCAGTCATAACCTGGGCAATGAGGGTCTGCGATGAGCCGTCAAGTTTTAATAACTTAATACACATAATGTTTTTATTTCAATTAAAATTGCAGCGATGATTACGTGTGTTTCTCTCTAATAGATTTCCTTTCCATACAGGCAATCCGAAATTGAGCCAGATGACGAAGATTACCGTCTCGCAATATGGTCTTTGTAAGCTCCATTTTCCTGCTACCTCCTTCACAAGTATTGATCAGAGGAACTTGAAGTGGAATGCAATTCCAATTTCATTTGCTACTGAACGCGAGACTCTGAGATCGACTGAAGTGATCAACAATGATTCCTTCAGTAGTAACGAGACAAATCGTTCGTTAGCAAATGACATTGAGCATGAAGTTCCAACTGCCACTGCAGATAACTTATGCATTCCTCTGATGGATGTTTGTGACGCGAATGCATCCATTTCTCTAAATTCAGCATGCGTTGAACTCCGCAATGAAGTAGAGGATTTAAAGAAAGAAGTGGAACGACTGAGAGCTGCAAATAAAATGTTACGAGCCGAAAATGACAAAGTTATAACAAAATCTGAAGAAACAACCCTAAAAATCCGCAGTCTGCAGTATCATCTTCGACAAGTTCCCAAAAAAATTGCACAAGCGGTGTCTGAAGTTACCATTGATAATTTATTGAAAGCCCATGATCCGCCGTTGCATAAAACTGCTGAGACAATGGTCAAATTGCAGTTCCATAAGCCTAACACTCCATATAGTCCTGAAGAGCAGGAATTGGCAAAGCAATTCCAATTTCATTCTGCATCAGCATATTCTCGTATGCGCAAGGCGGGTTGTGTACTCCCAGCGGAAACTACAGTACGTTCGTGGATTTCTCAGTACGACATAAAACCAGGTTTCTCTCCGGTGATTTTCGAAAAACTGAAACAGGAAATGTCAAAGAAGGATCCTTTACACCGGTATTGCTCACTAGCGTGGGATGAGATGTCCATCAAGAGTTATGAGGAATATTCTTCGAAGTACGATTGCATTGAGGGGCTCGTAGATCTCGGACCATTGGGCCGGTCAAACGAGAGAGCTCACAATGCATTTTTCTTTAATTTGACAAGCCTCAACGCTGACCATAAATGGCGACAACCCATCGCATATTTCTTGTCTGGTAAAGGTGGATTGCCAGCAGAACAAATTCACTTGCTCTTACAAGAGTGTCTTCAACATTTGGAGAAGGCCGATGTCCGAGTAAAGTTGTTAGTATGTGACCAAGGTGTCCATAATCAACGTCTGTGTGATAAAATACTTCAGGGTAATTATGTAGAAGCTGTCGTTAAAATAGGAGAGAAGAGCTATTTCGCTTCATTCGACTTCCCCCATTTGATAAAACGAGTGGTCTCTGCATTAAGGAAGCATGGGGGAATTTGGCAGGATGGTCGAGCCATTGTCTCATGGAGTGATTTCACGGCAGCATACGCTTTTGATAAAAATTTGACAACATGTCATCTTTTGGGTCATATCTCTGATATTCATTTGTCTCCTAATGCTTTCCAGACTATGAATGTAAAACGTGCTTTTCAAATATTAGGGCATCGCTATGCCCAGGCTATCCAGCTGTGGGGTCATTCCTCGCAAATTTCTTCAGGAGGAAATGTAGCCTCTACCAGCTGAAAGGATAGTGCCGAATTTGCAGAGAAAATGAATGACATCATTGATGCATGTAATTCAGTTGGTCTCCTCGATAGCAACCCCAACAGAAGACCATTAGCACCTGAAAACCGACAGATAGAAGCGCTCATTATCGATTTGATTGAATGGAGCCAGACATGGCGAATTCCTCAAAAGTCAGGTTACACAGTCCTACCTTGTTTTCGAGGACTGCAACTGACTGGACACGCACTCCTCAAAGTATACAAAACTATTTCTCAAGAATATCCCTGTTTTAAATTCGTAACCTCTCGCGGAAACCAAGATGGGACAGAACATTGGTTCGGCTGTCTTCGAGGTCGAAATGGGAATTGCCCAAATCTCAAAGCAAGAATGGTTCGTCTTTCAACAAGGCATGTTCTGTCAATGGGCTCCTTACATATGGGGAATCATGGCAACGTTCATGGTGATCATGATGCGTTTCTTATGGCGGCAAAACCTTCGTGCATTTCTTCCGCATTTGAGGATCGGCCATTATTAATCACTGTTTCTCATGAAATGGACATGGCAGAATCCAGTGATGAAAGTGACGCTTCTGAGGCCATAGATATCATTCACGCAGTCGAGGAATGCAATGATCAGACAGGTTCTAAGTCTCAAGATTCTACATCAGTGTATGAGACAAATGCTATATACTACTTCGCAGGTTATATAGCTTCCAAGACCATTAAACAGTGTAGTGCGTGCAGAACTACTATGTCCAAGTCACCCATGGATGCTCGTTCGCAGGATAAGCTATACATCGAATTTCGGGAGTATGAAAATGTCGATATTGATGCACCGACAGTAACCAAGCTTACTCGCCCCGCTGATGAGTTTGCAAAATTGGTTGGGTTGCAGTTGCAGATTTTCCATCAAGTTTGGGCAAAGCACTGGAGTTCTCTAACTGTTCTTAATACCATCACTGCCGATATAATGCAAAGCTTGCAGTTATCCGTTCCTCATTGGTTCGCTCCAGACCACAATTGTTTCAATCATCGAGTTGCAGCTTTAAAATTTTTAGTCAGAGTAAAAACTTTTTCTATGACGAGAATTAATAATCGGGCATCATTGAAACGTAATATCCAATGTTTCAGCCGCAATCCCAAGCTTCAAAAAGTGACTCATCAGTGAGGTAGACGTCGTTCTTTCAGAGTTTTCTTTTTATAGTTTTCTTCCCCTGTAGTCGTGCACCTGTGCGCACGTTGAGTGAGTTTTCCATCCAAATTCGATTGTTCATCTGTATTCATCAATTAAATACTGACGGCACGAAACATGCATTACTTTTGTAATTCTGTGAAGTTCATGCATCAGGATATTATTCTGAACACTGTAAAATCCATAGCTGTATCGTGTCCCGATTCTGGTGTTCTGACGATGTCGTTTCACATCCATGTTGGTTGACTTAGATTTTGTCCTAGTAGCCACCTAGGTCATGGATAGAGTCACAAAGTATGTCTTCTTCCAATTAATTGATTACAGTGTGGTTCAGATTACGACTGCTTACTTCTTACACATCGCTCGATAGGCCGTTGAGAATGATACAATGTCTTCAACCTCCCTCCCGAAATCTTGAAATCGTACATGCTCGAAAACGCATATTCCGCTCGTAATACTGTTCAACCTTTGCCTAGAAAACTTCTAGTTCTTAGCCATTTTCACCTTTTCAACAGATAGTTGTTATGCTCTGTCATTTCCGTCTTAATAACAGTTGTGAAAGCATGGTCTACAGTCGCTCGATTATGTTTCCTGAATCCCAGTCATAGCATATAAATTTAGCGAAATGAAGAGCAAACATTCCAAGTTAAATCATGCAATGAATGACTGTGACGATTTTAGAACATTCCTCTGATTTTTGTAGGCATTCTGCACATCATGTAAGTCGAATCGATTTTCATAGTGCAGAATTTCCAACAAAAAAGGGGGATTTTCGAAAGGGTAACGGCAGTGAATGATTTGACATGGAATGCAGATTCCTGGACCCATATACCTCAGTGAATGGACCCCATTGGTACGGCTGGTATGTAATTTGTTAACTTCTTAACTCAAACCTTTATTTCAATCATGCGATAGACGCAATGGCATAGTGGAGAGTGTTTTATACCTACAGTGTGTTGTGAGGGTAAAAACCTGCCATGCTATTTCCATCATTCCCATACTTAACTTGAATGAGCTAAGTTCATAGGGTTCACAACACTGACACTCCAATGACGCGCGTTATTAATGTTGGCCACGTTTTAAAGAGAAAAACCTATTGTGAAAAACACCCTCCATTAAGTCATCACGTAAAGTACGCTGTGCATTTTGCATTTACTAATAGTTTATGTTACATATGATATTTTTGTGCAATATTCAAATATAACGTTTCAAGACTTCCCTGCAGATGACAAGCGGCAATCGGGCAGGGCGTTCGTCATTATTTTTTACGTAAGCATAATTTGTTTGTTTGATATATGAGGGATTCGCTGTCAACTCAGCCACCAAGTTTCGAATGTTCTCAAAAAATTACAGGAGATTGCTGAGCGCAAAAAACTACGTTGTGTTTTTTTTCTGATTTTTTCACCCGTTTTTGGTATTGAAGCAAACCCCAACATTTTTTAATTTATGAAAAATTTTCTCACATGAGGTGTAATGATGTTTATACTCGAAATTCGTGGTTTTCTCTCGTTTTTCGATGGAAGTATTTGATATTGTTTTAAATCATTCCTGGGGCATTTTTAGGCCATGAAGCGTCAAAATTTGTACGGAATCGGTTTTGTTAAAATCATTGTTTCGGGCCGTTTTGATCTTCATGAAAACAAAAAAGAATACTGATCACATGTATATTATTTATATTGAAAAATATGAAAGTGGAGATTCAAAGCTGGCATACGAAAAACAAATTTTTTCCCGTGAAGCGGATTCGTCTATGAAGTGATTTTTATGTTTTTGAGTATGAGAGCGTTGAATCCCCACGTTTATACTTTTCCATATAAATGGTATACATGTGCGTAATACTCTTAATGTTTTTCATGAAAATCAAAACGAAGAAAGAAAATCAAAACAAAGTGGCTCAGAAATGATTTTCAGAAATTTTAAATACTTCCATCGAAAAGCTGAGAACAAAAACACGAATTTTGAGTATAAACATCATAACACCTCATGTAAGCTAATTTTTCATAAATAAAAAAATGTTGTTTTTTCGCTTAAATGCCAAAAAGGGGTCAAAAAATCTGGAAAAAAAATCAGAACGTAGTTTTTTGATGTCCCGCAATTTTTTCATAATTTTTTGGAGAACATTTCGAAAGTTGGTGGCTGAGTTGACAGAGAATCCCTCATATTCCTCACTCGCTACTCCTATATCGCGTATTCCGCGCTATATCGATTGAAATGACGTCAATTTATTTATCTTTGTAATTTTTTAATGTATCGTAGTTATGGATTAGAGATAATATACTGTGAAGAAGAATTTTGTTTTTGCTAAGAATTATGCATTTCGACAAAAGGTGGAAACCTGACCATAGAGCCAGTATGAAAGGGTTAATTGTGAATTTTCCGAGATATTAAATGTCAAACAATTGCTGTTTTTTTGCAACGCTCAAATTTTGAAGGGGCGTAACGGTTGCAATTTTTTTTTTGTTCGGGATACATCGCCCGTAACCCCTTACTACAATATATAAACAATTGACAAGGAGAAAAAACAGACCTTTTTTATCGATATAGCGTAAAATGCGCCACATCTGAGTTACTCCATTGTATTCTTGAAAAGGATTATAATCATGCCTCCTAACCTGACATGCATATTCTAGTTTTAGGTGGGGACTGGTGTTGATTGCCTTCTCGCGGTGCTCCCTGAAAACAAGTGTATGAAAACCCATAGCTTTAATCATATTATATAGATGACTATCGGATTGATTTAAATTTTCGTTACAAAGGGGTTTTCATATACTCGGCTAAACAGTCAACAAAAATATCAAAGTGCAGTTAATAGTTGATACGTGAAAGCGTGATACTTTATTTATTATGAATTAATTTTTTTACCGCGTCATTTTCATTACCGTTGTCATTGTAATTGTAATTGCAATTGCAATAGTTATTCCCGTAGAAATTGCGATTGTAATTGTCATTATAATTGTAATTGCGGTTGCAATTTTGGTTGTGATTGTCATTATCATTGTCATTGTCATTGGCATTGGCATTGGCATTGGCATTGGCATTGGCATTGGCGTTGTCCTTGTCATTGTCAACAATTACAATTTCAACGGTAATGACAATGACAATTAGTATCTCTCAAATGATTTGGTTTCGATTTATGTAGTTTTCTTTTTTTCCCCCCTGAACAAACTGCTAAGTATACGCGGTAAAACAATTAATTAATAATAAATAAAGTATCACGTTTGCAATCATAGAAATATAATCCCAAATTATCCCAAATGATTTTAAAATTATTTGAATGCGTTAAAATTTTTATAGCTAATCGTCTCTACTATAGATTTAGAAAATTTACTATACACCGCAAAAGAAGGAAAAAATCATAATAAATAAATTATTGCATGCTCAATTATAAACATATTATCCTAAATTATCCCAAATAACTTCAGAATGGTGTAAACAAGTTTGAATTTTTTTAGATTAATTATATATTATAGATTTAAAACATCTGCTAACTATACACCTCAAAAAACCAAAAAAATCATGATAAATAAACTATTGCGTCTTCAATTATGAAAATACGATGCTAAACTATCCCAAATGATTTCAGAATAATCTAAATGATTCAATTTTTTTAAAACTAAGTACATATTATAGTTTTAAAAAACCTGCTAACTATATACCGCGAAAAATGACAAAATCATAATAAATAAACTATTGGGTCCTAAACTATGAAAATGCGATCCTAAATGAATCCCAAATTATTGGAATTGATTTTATTTGTTAATTGGTTATTTGTCTGGTAATTATACGCACGTCAAAAATTACCCGCTTGTCTCTGAATTTGCTCACTTCCGTATCGACGCTCACGGTCTTTCGGCGCGCTCTGCGGTATCGACAGTCTCGAGATATTTCGGCGCGCTCTGCCGTATCTACATGTACTGTACTTCCATGCGCTCTGCCGTATCTACACTCACTGTATTTCGACGCGCGCATGGGCCAAAATGCGGTTGAAGGCCTGCCATAAGCGCTGGCAATCTCCCCTATAATCTCTGGTGACTAAATGCACCAGGCAGGGGCCACGGGAAGAGCTTCCGTGTCTGTATTAGAGTGACGGGTCTAGGCAAGAAGTTGACCGTCACTGTATTGAAGTAACGGAAAATTACTAGATTGACTTCCCGTCTCTCCAGAAATTCCCTATTTTATCCATCACCGATAACGTTGCAATCATTAGGGAAAAAAAAACATTTATGCGAGTACATAACCTCTCCTGTCAAAGTAATAATAATAATAATGATGACAGTTGAACTTTTCATTTTTTTCAAATAATTTTTTTGCCGACCGCGGTTCACTTGATATTTAATAATAATCAAATAAAAATACACCTTTGTCGGTAGAATAAATGCGTGAGAACGTTTCGTGCGAGTAAACCAGCCTGACAGATGATTCAATCATTGTTTTCAGTACACCGAACCTAATGTAAATAGGGGAAATCTTGCCAAAATAGTTGGGGCAAAGTGGACCCCTGGGAAAAAATTCAATTTTCCATTTCTTTTTCATTTTTCACTGTAAACACTAAAGTAATAGCATAAAGGAGTGCGCCCACTGACTTTGTACAAGAAACTTTTCATTATTTTTGGCAAAGCTTTTTTAGACATCAAATATGTTGTTAACAAGTTGTTTCGAGGAAAAATGTTAAAAAACATTGTTTTTAGGGAATTTCATTGCCGACAAAAAATGTTTCTTGTTTTTTTTTCTTTTAGATACCCTCAATTTTTTTCAAATTATTCTCCTTTGAAATAATTTGAGTTTTTAAAAAAAGTGTCCATGTTGGCCCCCACTCCTCTACTCTGTGGAACAATAGAAAATTAAATGAGTGAATAATTCTATAATTCTTAAGAGTTAGAGAATGTTTATCATTCTAGTTTAATAGGTTGAGAAGAAATTAAATTCACCTGTTTTTCCTTCATGCAGTACTACTTTTTTTTTATTCCATCAGTGAAATTATAGTCAATACATACGGTGAAATTTTATTAATCGTTTATATATACGTTTTAATTATATATACGTTTATTTTTGGGCCCTTTGTTCCAAAACACAATCTACTACGCTCCAGGAAACTTGAAACTAAATTTCTCTAATACAATTTCCGCCATATAACACAATAGAGCTCTTAGATAATACAAAATAAAGAAAATCAACTGTCGAATATAAGATTTTACGAGATCCTCACTTCAGTGTGTCATAATATCTTCATAACTAAATAATAAAATAATATAATATAAATCATATATGATAAAATAATACAGAGATAGGAAATTAAATTTGTCGGTCTGATTGAGCTCTACAAAAAAACGGTACTTTTAAAAATGTAGGGGCATTCATTCGTTTTTGAAATTTTTGAGAATGAATTTTTAAGAAAAAATTTTAGTATTAAAAGTTTGAAGAACTCTTAAAATTTTGAGATTTTACAAATATCAAAAATTCAAAAAATCAGACGATTTGATGAATTTCAAACTTTAAGAAATTAAAAAATTGGAATAATCTTGGAATTTCAAATATCTATAACCACAATATGTTCAGAATACCAGAAATTTTCACAATTCACAAACTTGAAATATTCCGACATTTTTAACTTTTCAAAACTAAAAAAAAAATGGAAAATTGAAATAATCCTGAAATTCGAAATATTTTGAAACATTAATATTGCAAAAACCTCGAAAAATTTTAAATAATCAAAAATTTAAAAATGGTCAATTTCGGAATTGTAGAGAGACGTAACATTTGTAATGTAAGTCGCAGAGTACCTTTAAAAATAATTCTCAAAATTTGAACGCCTTAACTAATCATTTATATAACAGCAAAGTCATATTCCCTTTTTTTTCAATTTTCGATAACACATAGGGGAGAGTGGGGCATAATGGGACATAGGGGCATAATGGGACACATGTGCAGAATAACCCGTGGATCACAATGGGACGTGCCGTGCCCCATTTCGGACATGTGCCCCATTATGGCCCACCCTCCCCTATCTAAATCGATAACAAGCAAAGGATCAAATTCTATCAATCAATTAAAATTTTGAGATTTTACAAATATCAAAAATTCAAAAATTCAGACGATTTGATGAAATTCAAAATTTTAAGAAATTAAAAAATTGGAATAATCTTGGAATTTCAAATATCTATAACTACAACATTTTCAAAATACCAGAAATTTTCACAATTCACAAACTTGAAATATTCCAACATTTTTAACTTTTCAAAACTAAAAAAAAATAGAAAATTGAAATAATCCTGAAATTCGAAATATTTTGAAATATTAATATTGAAAAAACCTCAAAAAATTTAAATAATCAAAAATTGAAAAATTTCAACAACTTGAAGAAATCCTGAACTGAAAAATTGTGAAATTACGATAGTTCCAAAAATTCGACAATTTTAGACAGCCCAAAGGTTGTAATAATTCATAAATCCACAAAATCAAAAATTTACCAAAACCCTCGAAGACATTCAATCTATAGAGGAGTCTGTCTCCTGAACCCATTTTGATTTCTAGCATTGGAAGTATTTCTTTGGATCAATATTAATAACGCCCTACACATCGCGAATCCTTGAAAACTGTAGTGGAAGTTCTCGGAAATATATAATGTCGTTAATTCAATATGCATCTCTTCACATTCATAAAAACATCGATGAGAACAATTGTACTCTTATTTGCACCTGCTACAGAACCACTTTCCTGTTGACTTTCGTTTAGCAGATAGTGTCGATGGGTTTTTTCCAAGCACCCTGAGCATTCAATAAATGTATCTGAATGAGTGTTTTGGCATTCAGAACATGACCAAAACTGATTTTTGCGTTTATGACTCATCAATTCTGTCAGAAAATCGAAAGCATCATCCTCAAAAAAATGCTGAAAATCCCGAAGTGACAGTGCAGAACTTCCTACTTGATTTCTTAGGCCAGTAGACGTAAGATGCGATAAGTCTCGTTTGGTAACATTATGTTCCCCGTCTGCAACATTCTGAACGATATCCTGTGGGACCATCCATGACAAAAATAGCCTTTGTTTCTCATGGAAAGATTTCTTAGTGAATTCTTTCGACAACGTTGTCCTAGGTGAATATCCAGAAGTGGTTTTGGTGCTCCCACTTGGTCTCCCGAGAATTTTCCTTGGAACCCGCATGATTATTGGTGAATCTTCGGGGTCAACTGGATTTTCCCCTCGTGAATATGGCCTTTCAGACGTCTGACGAGTATTCGATTGGAATTGGGAATTTGTCTGTACTCGAACTATTTTCACTGCCTCTCCACAAGCGAATGCATCTCTAAGCTCTCGAATGGTATCCAATTGATCATCAAAGCGAATCCCGCAGGAGTTAGCTACGGATTCAGTCAAGTCATTGACTACAGGAATTGGGATTTTTCTCTTGTCAGACACTGTTGTCCAACTGAGGATGTTCTACCTGATGGTGACACCAGCACACCCGTATTGTCAAATACTCTTAACCCCCCCCCCCCCCAAGGTCTATAACATCCCCTCCGAAACCAGTGACTCCATCTCAGTCAATTAATGCAAAAAATCTAAGCGGACTGTCTCCACCCCCATCGCCTGAGTTTTCATCAAAGTGTCAGTCGAAAGATTCCCCTCCATGCTTTACATCAAAGAATTGTGTAGAGGACTTACAGCAAGTGCAATTTGATGAAAAAAAACGATGTAGAGGTAGACCGTTCAAAGGACTCACCACGGCTATGGGCACACCTAGAAAACTAGGTCCAGTCATTTTTGCTAAAAAAACCAAATTCGCGCAATTGTTGCTAATCCTTGAAAATATTGTTCCGGAAGAGGTAACCAAAAGTGTCATTGATGGGGAGTATATGATTAGGAAGGAAGATGTTGTTGAGGTAACACCGTCTACTCTAAATGACCCAGTCACCAGTGACTTAGTGGACATTAAGGATTTCAGCAGATTTTTTCAGTCACATGCCTTGAAGGTCTTAAAAAAAATCATTGCTGAGAAGAAGAAGAATGGCCCTTGGTTCTGTCGGCTATGCAATAATGGATTAAACCTCGACGCTGTTGAATGTGAGAGCTGCTTACATTGGATTGATTGGAAATGTGCAAAACTCCGTGCTCCATCGACCACCAAATCATGGTTCTGTCATGACTGTACCAAGGGCTGATTCGTTTGATAGCGAAATGTTGTGGCTTTGAGTTATCTCTATCTCATTTAAGGTATTTGCTCCTCCATTTCGCAATTGTAGTAAGACCCACAATTTGGCTTATATGTCGTTGCGTAGGAGAGGGTGGGGTAAAATGACCCAATCTAACCTTTTTAAAGTGCTCATAAGTCAGTAAATTATTAACACAACATGATCATTTTTTTCTATACAAAGTATAATTCTTTGTCTTTGTGACGAGTCCAAACTTATCACAATTGATCGATTTGATTCGAAGTTATGAGCATTGAAATCAAAAGTTAAGAAGGGTCATTTTGCCCCACCCTCCCCTACATATACTACGAGTACATAACTACTATATAAGTACGTTTGAAACCGATTGATAGAATTTGATCCTTTGCTTGTTATCGATTTAGATAGGGGAGGGTGGGCCATAATGGGGCACATGTCCGAAATGGGGCACGGCACGTCCCATTGTGATCCACGGGTTATTCTGCACATGTGTCCCATTATGCCCCTATGTCCCATTATGCTCCACTCTCCCCTATGTGTTATCGAAAATTGAAAAAAAAAGGGAATATGACTTTGCTGTTATATAAATGATTAGTTAAGGCGTTCAAATTTTGAGAATTATTTTTAAAGGTACTCTGCGACTTACATTACAAATGTTACGTCTCTCTACAATTCCGAAATTGACCATTTTTAAATTTTTGATTATTTAAAATTTTTCGAGGTTTTTGCAGTATTAATGTTTCAAAATATTTCGAATTTCAGGATTATTTCAATTTTCCATTTTTTTTTTAGTTTTGAAAAGTTAAAAATGTCGGAATATTTCAAGTTTGTGAATTGTGAAAATTTCTGGTATTTTGAAAATATTGTGGTTATAGATATTTGAAATTCCAAGATTATTCCAATTTTTTAATTTCTTAAAGTTTGAAATTCATCAAATCGTCTGAATTTTTGAATTTTTGATATTTGTAAAATCTCAAGATTTTAAGAGTTCTTCAAACTTTTAATACTAAAATTTTTTCTTAAAAATTCATTCTCAAAAATTTCAAAAACGAATGAATGCCCCTACATTTTTAAAAGTACCTTTTTTTGTAGAGCTAAATCAGACCGACAAATTTAATTTCCTATCTCTGCATCATTTTATCATATATGATTTATATTATATTATTTTATTATTTAGTTATGAAGATATTATGACACACAGAAGTGAGGATCTCGTAAAATCTTATATTCGACAGTTGATTTTCTTTATTTTGTATTATCTAAGAGCTCTATTGTGTTATATGGCGGAATATGTATTAGAGAAATTTAGTTTCAAGTTTCCTGGAGCGTAGTAGATTGTGTTTTGGAACAAAGGGCCCAAAAATAAACGTATATATAATTAAAACGTATATATAAACGATTAATAAAATTTCACCGTATGTATTGACTATAATTTCACTGATGGAATAAAAAAAAAGTAGTACTGCATGAAGGAAAAACAGGTGAATTTAATTTCTTCTCAACCTATTAAACTAGAATGATAAACATTCTCTAACTCTTAAGAATTATAGAATTATTCACTCATTTACTTTTCTATTGTTCCACAGAGTAGAGGAGTGGGGGCCAACATGGACACTTTTTTTAAAAACTCAAATTGTTTCAAAGGAGTTTTGCTAGAAAAGTTGGTAATAGGATAAGGAATTTGAAAAAAATTGAGGGTATCTAAAAGAAAAAAAAACAAGAAACATTTTTTGTCGGCAATGAAATTCCCTAAAAAAAATGTTTCTTAACATTTTTCCTTGAACCAACTTGTTAAAAACATATTTGATGTCTAAAAAAAGCTTTGCCAAAAATAATGAAAAGTTTCTTGTACAAAGTCAGTGGGCTCACTCCTTTATGCTATTACTTTAGTGTTCACAGTGAAAAATGAAAAAGAAATGGAAAATTGAATTTTTTTCCAGGGGTCCACTTTGCCCCAACTATTAATTTTGGCAAGATTTCCCCTATTTACATTAGGTTCGGTGTACTGAAAACAATTATTGAATCATCTGTCAGGCTCTTTTACTCGTACGAAACGTTCTCACGCATTTATTCTACCGGCAAAGGTGTATTTTTATTTGATGATTATTAAATATCAAGTGAACCGCGGTCGGCAAAAAAATTAATTGAAAAAAACGAAAAGTTCAACTGTCATCATTATTATTATTATTATTATTATTACTGTAACAGGAGAGGTTATGTACTCGCATAAATGTTTTTTTCCCTAATGATTGCAACGTTATCGGTGATGGATAAAATAGGGAATTTCTGGAGAGACGGGAAGTCAATCTAGTAATTTTCCATTACTTCAATACAGTGACGGTCAACTTCCTGCCTAGACTCGTCACTCCAATACAGACACGGTTTGATCTTCCCGTCACCCGTCACTCTAATACAGAGACGGATGCTCTTCCCGTGGCCCCTGCCTGGTGCATTTAGTCACTCCGATTGCGGAAATGGATTGTTTACATCGCTCGATCCTGAAAACGATTAGAGATGCGAAACAGAGTGTCCAATGAAAGTCGTTCCACACATAAAAATGCACATTTGATATTCCATCCCTTTTTTGCCAACATCCATAGTTAATTGTTGTTAACAAATTGAATGGTTTATGTCACTCTATCACGACAATAATCACTTTTTTTGATTTTTTCCCATTAAATTGAAATGACACGTGTTTCTCTCTCAGAGTTTCATTGGCCCAATTAGATGATTTTTTTTTTATATATCAAGTTGGAAAATAGTCGAAAATAGTGCATAACATGATTCCTGGTGATCAAGAATATTAAGTGTATAATTATAATTGACGATAATCCGGAATCTTGAAATTTTAGAGTGATAACCTCGCAGAGGTTATGTTGTGTGATTTTTGAAACGCTGATTGCCAGTTACAATGGATAAGACTTACAATTGTGCCAAATGTAAACAAATTATTAGTCGAAATTTCGAATCTTGTCGAAAATGTTTGAGAGATTTTCATCCTGCATGTATTAAAATGGCGGGTGCACATAAAATTTTTAACAGTGAGAATGACCTGATACCATGTGACGGAGAAATTGAAACTTTTAAAGTGCAAAATAAAGGAAAAAGAGAGAATAAACGTAAAAGAAAGGCAAGTAATGGTAGTGAGGTAGAAGACGAGGAAACTCTTAATGAATGTAAAGAATTTTCGTGGAAATTTTTTGAGAAAAAAATGGAAAATATCGTACATAAAATCGATCAAATTAATGAATAAAATATGACAAATGTAAAATACGAACTAAGAAAAGAAATAAGGCAAGAATGTGTGATGCTCAAAAGTACACTGCAGGATATGTTGGAGATTAAATTGACAGATATAACTACAAAACTGTATAAAGAAATTGAATGCATAAAAGAAAACGTTGCTCAATTATGCGCTGGAAAATATGGCCCAAATAATATAAATTCACTTCCAAACTCCGGTACTTATTCCTCAGCGGTTAAAACTGACATCAAAAACTCGAATAAAGAGATAATAATTGTAAAACCAATAAATCAACAAAATAGTTTCGAAACATTTGACATGTTGAAGAGCAATGTGGATGTAGCAAAGTTGGGAATAGGAGTTGAAAAAGTGGTAAACTCTGCCAATGGCAAAATTATTATTGACATAAACAGTGAATGCGATAAAAAACACCTTGTCAGATGAGATACAACAGAAATTGAGTAATGTGGTAACAGTGACATGTATCAAAAGACAGTTACCAAAAGTCAAAATTGTCAATGTGGAAAATGAAATACTGCAAATGGAAGAGAAGTTACTGATTACTAATATCTGCAACCAAAATGGCATTGATGTTGGCAATGATACTCAAGAGATCAAAATCATCAAGAAATATACTACGAAAGAAGGATTTGGCTCATTAATCGTACAAGTAAGTGCAAAAGTACATGAAATTTTCATGGAAAAAGTCAGAGTGAAAGTGGGGTGGAAAAATTATAGAGTGTTTAATTATGTGGACGTTGTGAGGTGTTATAATTGCTGGGGTTATCATCACTTCAAAGACAAATGTACCAAACATGTAGTATGTAGAATATGTGCTGGTAATCATGCTGAGAAAGATTGTGAGAGTGCAATTAAAAAATGTATCAATTGTGTATATTTTGTTGAGAAGAATGACCAATTAAACTGGGATGTTGATCACGAGGCAACAAGTCACAAATGTAAATATTCTGCGCAAATGATCGCAAAAAAGAATAAGTCTATTATATATGAAAATAAATAGCAATTAAAAAATATGAAGAATAATGAAAATGATAAGTGTGGAAAAATGTCGCATAACACGGATAACATCATTATTTTTTCATTGAATGTTGCTGGATTTTTGAGTCATAAAGATGAATTGGTTTTCTGGATAAATGATATGAAACGGGACATCGTATGTTTAGGGGAGACTCACGTGACCAAGAATATTTATGATCATGAACTTTCTATTGAAAACTATCAAATAATCAGAACGAATAGTAATAACAGTAGAACTGGAGGAGTATTAACGTATATAAAAAAAGATATCAAATACAAAGTGTTACAAAATAGGTCAACTGACATAGAGGGCTCTTGTTTTCATGTGATTCAAATGAATACTTCCAAGAAATTCGTACTCTGTAATATTTATCCCTCACCTAATAGTAGCATCAAGAACTTTATAGGTAAATTTGTCAATTTGAGTGATAAATTAATCAAAAAAAATGAATTGATTTTATTAGGTGATTTTAATATTGATATGAATACTGAAGATAAAAAAAACTCTAACTACCGATATGCTAAAAAATTGAATGAGGAATTGTTTTATATGGGGTTAAGACAGAATATCAATCAAACGACTAGATCTACATTAAGATCTCATACAATAATCGATCTGGTGTTTAGTAATTTTGACATCGTGACGAAAGTGCTAGATACACCAAAGATTTCGGATCATAATATAGTTTTAATTGATATACAAAAATTAGGGGACAGGGAAAAATTAGATACAGTATCGTTAAGTAGGAATTTCAAAAAATTAGATGACAAGATATTCAAATCAAAATTAACTTTGAAATTAAAAAGAGTAAGTACCATCAATAATTCATATGATTACTTCAACAATGTTTGCCTGGATGAATTAGTAAACGCTGTGATGAGAGACGTTGAGGAGGTAGTTAACGAATTAGTACCAAAAACAAGAAAGGTTATAAAAATGAAATGGAAAAATAAACCATGGTTTGATGAAAAATTTTTTGAGATGATAAAAACTAGAGATATGGCATTCAAGGAAGTCAAAATAACGTTAGATGATAGTAAATATAAGAAATTGAGAAATCAAGTGGTCAATCAAATAAGAGTAAATAAAAGAAAATATTACGAAAATACAATTGAAGAAAATGGACACGATGGTATAAAATTATGGCAAACATTGAAGGAATTGATTGGAGACAAAAAGAATAAATGTAAATTTGATCGAGTTTATATCGAAAATTATTGGGAGTCAGATACTGTGAAAATTACGAATAAATTGAACAAATTTTTTATTGACAGTGTACAAAGAATTGTTGACAGTATTCGTAGGAGTATTGATAGAGAGTATTTGGAGAGGAATGAGTTGGATAAAAATTATACAGATATTTGGACTATGTTTAAACCGTTAAAAAAAGATGAAATGGATAAAATCATGAAAAACTTAGATGTCAAAAAAGGTGCACAAAATATGATTAATCCAACAGTGATGAAGTTGTTGTGGGCATGCAATCAAGATTTTTTCTTGTTTATCATCAATAATTCACTAAAGTTAGGACATGTGCCCTCTGAATGGAAAACATCCACTGTTACACCAATACAGAAAATTAAAGATAGTTTACGGGCTGAGGATTTAAGACCGATTAACACGGTACCGATTTATGAACAAATATTGGAACAAGTAGTGAAAGAGCAAATGGTAAAGATCATGAATGAGCGAAATTTATTGGCCGGAGAGCAATTCGGCTTCAGGGAGAAGCACTCTTGTGAATCGGCATTACAGAGTTCATTTATTGAATGGAGAAAATCCTTGGATAATGGTTTATTTGTTGGAGTGGTGTTTGTCGACTTTGCCAAAGCCTTTGAAACTATCAATAGAAAAATATTGTCATACAAATTGAAATGTATGGGCATAGGAGGGCATATACTTAATTGGTTTGAGTCATATTTGGAGAGAAGGAAGCAAAAAGTAAATTTCAATCAAACATTGTCAGATGAAAAGATTAACCCACATGGAGTACCACAAGGGTCAAAACTAGGGCCTTTATTATTCATAATATATAGGGTGACCCAGTTAAAACAGCGCACCCGGATAACTCTTGAAAAAAGGGCTAAATGAAAAAATGTTTCCTATGAAAGTTGTAGGGTTGTGAGGAGGACATCTGATACGATCTTCACTTTGAGCTGCAAGCCCAAAGTGAAGTTTTTTAAATGGCATCCACAATTTTGTGTCCTACAAAACTTGTTCCTCTGGACGAGGCGTTTCCAGTCATATGGTTATGTATGCCGATTCCTCTGATTTTACTGTTAAAAAACACTAAAAACTAACTCCGTAGATCAATCGAAAATTTACGTATCTAATACGTCTTCAAATCATGTCATTAAAACACGCACAGAATCAAGGCAGATTTTCAATGTTAGCCCAATCGACTGCTTTATGTTGAGCTTGCAAGCTTCAAGCACAAAATGCACTGACAGGAGCATTCAAGTCAGAGCTTGCGATATTTAAAGCCATTCTTTGAATGTTTTGACCATCAACTACTTCATCCAGAGCTTGCAAGCTTATTCTAGTAAGCTGCAAGCACGAAGTTCATTTTTTTTCATGGCAACTACATTTTCCTTCCTGTCGGTCCTGGAAATCCTCCCGTCATTACCATGCTTACTATGCTGTATATGAATGCTCCTGTCAGTGCACTTTGTGCTTGAAGCTTGCAAGCTCAACATAAATCAGTCGATTAGGCTAACATTGAAAATCGCCCTTGATTCTGTGCGTGTTTTAATGACATGATTTGAAGACGTATTAGATACGTAAATTTTCGATTGATCTACGGAGTTAGTTTCTAGTGTTTTTTAATAGGAAAATCAGAGGAATCGGCATACATAACCATATGACTGGAAACGCCGCGTCCAGAGAAACAAATTTTGTAGGACACAAAATGGTGAATGCCATTTAAGGGGACCCCCCCCCCCCATTCTCGATTACAAATTTTGACGATTTTCAATGGGCTGGTAAATGAACATAAATTATTTTTTAGGGTTGTAGAAAAAAATTTTACATAATTTTTTTTTTTTTTTTTGTTATTTTTGGTGATCAAACAAAAGCCCTTCTTTTCGGCGGCGCATGTGATTTCCGCTCACTGGAACATCTGAAACCAAAAATTCCAACGGGATTAGAAAGAGTACATGTTTGGCTCTGGTATGAACTAGGATTATTAATTTCGCACAAAAATTAACAAAATGGCGGACCTTTGAAATTTTTTTTTTGAAAATTGCCTTTTTTTCAGCCACAAATCAAGTTGAAAAGTAAAGAAGATCTTCACCGATTTGATTTATTCTAGTTCATACCAGAGGTATATATGTATAGAATAACGTATTAAAATGTGGAACCGATTGGATTAATAGGTTTTGAGTAACCTCATGCGCCAGTCGTAAAAACACTGTTTCGGGAAAAACGCGTTTAAAGTTTTGAGAAGCAAATTCTTGGGTATAAAACCTACCTACGTTCAATCAGCTATGCCATATCCATATAAAATTCCTTCCGTTTCTTCGGCTCGTTGGTTTCTCCAAGCAATTCTAGCCTCTCTGGAAGCCTCAGTGAGGTCCTCCTCAGCCTGCATGATGCGCTGCTCATCGCGCGTCCCTTGGAGTTGGGCTGCTGCCCGTCCAATTTTGACTCCCATTGTCTCCAGTATTTTTAAAATTGTGACAAAATCGTCGTTAAATATACATGCCGCTGTTTGGGTAGCAATTTGAACAATTTTTCTACCATTATAGATGTGTTTGGGGGCTGCTTTGTTCTTATCTTTTTCCTCATTGGTAGCTTTCGTAATTACTTTTTTAAATACAGCACCAACTGCGAAACTGATGTGATCAATAATCTCATAATACGTTCGTTCACTGATGCCTTTGCCTAGATCCATAAGCCCACAGAAAGTGTTCGCTCCTGCTAATCCGACTCCCAGTAATCTCATCACATATACAAACCACCTGCCTACTTCGTATGCTTTTCCAATTTTGGGACACGATTCAATGACCTTTTCATGAGCACAATTACAAACTATATCCAACTTGAAACCCAAGCCTCTTTCATCTTTCTTGTTGAATTGAATATCACCGTTACACTCTTTGCATTTTACCATTTGCTGTAATTGCATGAATAGTAAGAACTGCACAATACAATAACTAAAATTAGGATAGACACTTGGTTGAAAATTAGATGCTTTAGAAAGTTTTTCAGCGGATGTGCTCGCATAACTTTGGTCAAGCTCACTCGTATGCCTATTTCCAGAGAACCTCCGTTTACGACTTACACTGGGCCTAGTGGTACCCTGTTTACCATGTTTCCTTTCCATTTTTTTTAAATTAAAAAAAGAAATCGATTTTTTGAAACCGAGAATGGGGGGGGGGGGGTCCCCTTAAAAAACTTCACTTTGGGCTTGCAGCTTGCCAGCCTGAGCTTGCAAGCTCAAAGTGAAGATCGTATCAGATGTCCCCCTCACAACCCTACAACTTTCATAGGAAACATTTTTTCATTTACCCCTTTTTTCAGGAGTTATTCGGGTGCGCTGTTTTAACTGGGTCACCCTGTATATCAATGACGTAATCGATAAATTGAAAAAAGTCGGCGTACAATGTAAATTATTCGCAGATGACATGAAGATATATGTTAGTAGTAGGAATATTAAAATTATCCCGGAAAAACTCTAGGAAGCTCTAGGAAAATTGTCAGAGTGGTTGGATGATAATCAAATGAAAATTAATACTAAAAAAACAGTTTTCATGGTAATTCGGGATCAGAAATATAATAACATGAGTAAAGAGAATTGTACTTTGCAAATTAAGGGAGAATATTTACAAGAAGTTTCCGTTACGAAATATCTGGGTGTAATGATTGACTATAATTTGAAATTTGACGAGAATGCTGATTATATAGCAAAGAAAATAACAAAGAAAATTAATTTTCCGCAAAGATTGAATGGAGTGACATCATATACTAAAGTATTGATTTATAAAGCTACTATACAACCTCATCTGGATTATTGCTCAAGTGTAATGATGAATTATAAAAAGGATAAAATGGAAGTCTTACAAAAGTTACAAAATCGTGCTATGCGAATCATATTGAAAGGTGATAGATATACAGAAATTAAAAGCATGCTGGAGACAATTGGTTGGATGTCTATTAGAGAAAAAATGATTTATAACACGTTGATACTTATTTTTAAGATGATAAACGGTATAGTACCGCCATGTTTAACTGAACTGGTTGAATTCGACGAAGAGAAACATTTATATAATACGCGCAATAAAAAAATTATTAGTATAAGTCAAACGAGAACACATAGTGCTGAAAGATCTGTTGTGTATAAGAGGTTCAAGTGGTTTAATGATCTCCCAAAAAATATCCGAGAAGAAAATAATTTAGAGAATTTTAAGAGACTGATAAAGGAATATATATGTAAAACAAGTGAATAGATTCAAAAATGTATAAAAGAAGTATAAAAATGTATAAAAGAAAAATGGAAGAAGACTGAGAGCAACTGCTCCAACTGATGCACAAAATAGCTGAGAGCTAAATAAAGTATTATTATTATCAAAGATACGAAATGAGTTGTTGACTGAAGGCTGTTCCCCACGTAAAAGTACGGGAACGATCGGGAAGTTATTGGTTCGACCCGTAGAGGGTCAAACCTAAATCCCGTTTATTTATAAATTTTTGCTATGCGTAGTTTTTGCAAAAACAATTTATGAAAAAATGACCTATAGTTAGCGGGGGGGATTGATGCAAAAAATCTGAAAAAATTATTTGTGTAGAGAATTCAATGTTACACAATGGTTAAATATTATTAACGTTAAAAAAATTTATTACCTATGGTCAAGTGCAATTTTTACTGATGGGTTCTACAGTTCCGGAGTCTATGCTGAACGAGGAGTGGGGGTAAGACCAAGTGAGAGAGGCGCAAATCCGAAAATCAATGCCGGAAATGCGCTTGAGCGACAGAGGTTGGCTGTCAAAATCAACTCCAAATTTTGAGTTTGATGCGTTAAACAATAAATACCATATTCACATTCAAATCCGGGATAACGTTGGACCATTTTTACTGATCCGATAGAATATACGTGTGGAAGGGGGGAGAGGAAATCAGGATTAGTTAATTAACAATTTTAATTGTTATCTGAGGTAATGGTAGCATTTCTGAATGTCACAAAACTTGGAGAAAATAGGTGGGCCTTCAAAAAGGGCACTCTGGAGGTTTGTCACGACGTAGAAGTACACAAAAGTTGATTAACAAACCATAATTAATTAATCAACGATTATTATTGTCATCTGAGGTGATGGTGGCCTTTTTGAATGTAACAAAACTTGGACAAAATAGGTGGTCATTGAAAAGGCCACTCTGGAGTTTTGTCACTACCTAGAAGTGCATAAAAGTTAATTAGCAAATCATGAATAATTAATTACCAATTTGAATTGTTATCTGAGGTGATGGTAGCATTTCTGAATATGATTGAGCATGGAAAAAATAGGTGGACCTTCAGAAGGCCACTCTGGAGTTTCGTCACCACCTACATGTGCACAAAAGTTAATTAGAAAATCATGATTAATTAATTAACAATTTTAATCATCATCTGCGATGATGGTCGCCTTTCTGAATGTAACAAAACTTGGAAAAATAGGTGGACATTCAGAAGAATCATATTTGTCTGATAGAAGCATCAAGTTAGGGCAAATGCTTATGTCTCTGAGGAGTTTGAGATCACATCTGGCGTGCCGCAAGGGTCGCACCAAGGACCCATACTTTTCATGTCTGCTGATGATTTGAAAATCTATCGGAAAATTGCAAGAGAAGAAGATGGCCGTATATTGCAATCAGACCTGAATGAGCTGCATAATTGGTGCTTAGCGGCGAGTCTTAATCAGAACATCAATAAATGTGCCAGCATGTGTTTCTTGCGATCTCGATCTCGATCTTCGAGGCCTGCTGAGTATTTCTTACGAAACCAACCTCTTCTAATTGTTGAGACTATTAACAATTTGGGGATTGTTATAGACAACAAACTCAAATTCGCTGAATATATTGATAAGACTATCACTAAAGCGTATCGTATACTTGGTCTAGTTCCTCGCTCTGGAAGGGAGAGTACACCAATCCCCATACACTAGTTCACCGTTACTCGACCCTCATTAGACCGATCTTCGAATATTGCACGATTGTGTGGTGTCCCTATACTGCTGTCATGATCGAGACTCGAGAAAGTACAGAACAAATTCTGCCATTATGTGCTATCGTGGCTTCGACGAAGTGGACAAGAGTCATCTAAGGGAGACTTACTTCATGATCTTCAAGTGAATAGCCTGACTTGTCGATGTTTACGAAATGATCTGTCGTTTTTCTACAAAGTCGTAAACGGACTGATCGAATGGCCTGAGACACTTCAAAGTGTGGGTTTCTGCTGTCCAAGGCCCGGATTAAGAAATAATAATAACGGTTTACTTTATACTGTGAAAACTAGTAAAAATGATATCCAAAAAGGCCCGGGTAATAGAATCGCTGGATCAGTAAATGATTGTTGTATGTCACTAAATCTTTTTGGATGTTCATATCAAACTGAGGAAAACACCAAGTCTATTTCTTAACTAGATGCTTTGCAAAAACCGCGCCAAGTCCGTTGGTCCTAACGCCATTTTGCCACCATTTTTTTTTCTGCATCGATTTTTCTGTTTTTTTTTTACTTGTATGTTATGTCCTAATTAAGTACTTTATCAGGGAATACTATGCAATTTATCCGCTTGGCACTTCTTTTTGATTTGTTTTTTTTTTCAATGTCGTCATTGAAATGGTCTATTCTGGTGGCCGGTACGCCACATCAAAAAGTGTACTTGGCCCATTTTTTTTCAAAAAGTTTTTTGATTTTTTTTCTGATTTCACTATTTTTTTTATTTATTTATTTTAACGCCAATCGGCTTCATACAAACGGAAATATTATGATTCCTGTACTTCTTTGCAGATTTTTACATAATTGTTAGTGATAATGTACGATATAACAAAGTTTGAGAAGTAACTTTATAATAATTGCACATGAGTCACTTCAGCTTATCTGAGATTCAACATTCGACGCAAAAGTTTGATATGATCGCCCAAAAAGATTCAGTGACATACAATAATAATTTACTGATCCAGCGATTCTATTACCCGGGCCTTTTTGGATATAATTTTTACCGGTTTTTACAGTATAAAGTAAGCGGTTATTATTATTTCTTAATTCAGGCCTTGGACAGCAGAAACCCACACTCTGAAGTATCTCAGGAGATTCGGTCAGTCCCTTTACCACTTTGTAGCAAAACGACAGATCATTTCGTAGACGTCGACAAGTTAAGCTATTCAGTTGAAGATCATGAAGTAACTCTCCCTTAGATGACTCTTGTCCTCCTCGTCGACGCCACGAAAGCAGATAATGGCAGAATTTGTTCTGTACTTTCTCGAGTCTCTTGATAATGACAGCAGTATAGGGACACCACACAATCGTGCAATATTCGAAGATCGGTCTAATGACGGTCGAGTAAAGGTGAACTAGTGTGTGGGGATTGGTGAACTCTTCCTTCCAGAGCGAAGAACTAGACCAAGTATTCGATACGCTTTAGTGATAGTCTTATCAATATATTCAGCGAATTTGAGTTTGTTGTCTATAACAATCCCCAAATCGTTGATATTCTCAACAATTAGGAGAGGTTGGTCTCGTACGAAATACTCAGCAGGCCTGGAAGATCGAGATTGAGATTGCGAGAGACACACAATGGCACATTTATTGATGTTCAGATTAAGACTAGAAGCTAAGCACCAATTATGCAGCTCATTCAGGTCTGATTGCAATATACGGCCATCTTCTTCTCTTGCAATTTCCCGATAGATTTTCAAATCATCAGCATACATGCAAAGTATGGGTCCTAGGTGTGACCCTTGCGGCACGCCAGATGTGATCACAAACTCTTCAGAGACATAAGCATTTGCCCTAAGTTGATGTCTTCCGTCAGACAAATATGATTTTTCTGAAGGTCCACCTGTTTTTTCCAAGTTTTGTCACATTCAGAAAGGCCATCATCACCTCAGATGACAATAGAAATTGTTAATTAATTAATCATGATTTGTTAATTAATTTGCGTGCAATTTCGAAGTGGTGACGAAACTCCACAGTGGCCTTCTGAAGGACCACCTATTTTTTTCAAGTTTTGTTACACTCAGAAAGGCCACCATCATCTCAGATGATGATTAAAATTGCTAAATAATTATTCATGATTTTCTAATTAACTTTTATGCACTTGTAGGTGGTGACAAAACTTTAGAGAGCTCTTCTGAAGGTCCACCCATTATGTCCAAGTGTTGTTACATTCAAAAAGGCCCTCATCACCTCAGATGACAATAATAATTGTTGATTAATTAATTATGGTTTGTTAACCAACTTTTGTGTAAGTCGTGACAAAACTCTAGAGTGCCCTTTCTGAACGCCCACTATTTTTTCCAAGTTTAGTGACATCCAGAAATGCTACCATCACCTCAGATAACAATTCAAATTGTTAATTAGCTAGTCCTGATTTCCTCTCCCCCCCCCCCCCTTCCACGCGTACATTCCATTGAATCTGTAAAAATGGTCCAACGTTATCTCGGATTTCAATGTGAATATGGTATTTATTGTTTAACGCATCAAACTCAAAATTTGGAGTTGATTTTGACAGCTAACCTCTGTCGCTCGAGGGCATTTTCTGATTTCCGCCTCTCTCACTTGGCCTTGCCCCCACTCCTCGTTCAGCATAGACTCCGGAACTGTAGAACCGATCACTAAAAATTGCACTTGACCATAGTTAACAAATTTTTTTAGCGTTAATAATATTTTACCATTGTGTACCATTGAATTCTCTACACAACTAATTTTTTTCAGATTTTTTGCATCAATCCCCCCCGCTAACTATGGGTCATTTTTTTATAAATTGTATTTGCAAAAACTACGCATACCAAAAATGTATAAATACCGTACCATTGTTTACCATTGAAAAAGGAAGCGATAGCAATATGATTGTTTTAATTGTCTTCCAAACCCCCCGCTAACTATGGTGAAGTTCTTAGCAGTGTCATAGATTATAGGAGAGATTGCTAACGCCTATAGAAAAACCCCAACCACAAAATTGTCTGGATGTGTCCGGGGCGGCCGATATTGACGCACTCTCAGTTAATACCGTCGGTAAATACCTGAAATAATTGAGATGAATTTGTAGATAAATGTGTTCGAGCGCTATTTAATCCCTGAAACGTATTGTTGGGCGCGAGAAATAGGGAAACATTACCCAATCATAATATATTGACGGGGTAAATAATGAAAAAAGGGGAGAAATGGATTTTTATAATTTTATTGCAGGAAAGCAAGAATGTTAGTTTACAAAGTTAAAGATTTTTTTTTGCCATGGATTTTGTATGACGATAACGCAGAAAACCAAATAAAATGCACTCATTTTACATGAAACAAATTATTTATTTATTTTATTCAAACGATCGAACATGACTGCATCCTTCCATATTGTCAGCGTTCCATTTTGGCAATTATTTAAATGTAAAATAATAATAATTTCGCGAATTATAAGACATTAAACTATGCCCTAGCGGACCAAGTGTAAAGTTCAACTCTACAATATTTCCAAAATTTTAGAGTTGGGATAGAGTTGAGTGAGAGTTCGTCTTTTTTATCAATTCTTAACACTTAATGAATAACGAAATGAGGTTTTGAGATGTCATCATCGTTTTCTCAACATTTAATGCTTTTCAAAGTTAATAGTTGAATGTTTTTCTGAATTTTGGTATTATACCAACTCTATCTCAACTTTATACCGGGATAGAGTTGAATGTTGGACTTTGCGCTTACTTTGCCCCAACTCTATCCGAACTTTGTTTCGAAATAGAGTTGAAAATTGAACTTTAGGGTAACTTTCCCCAACTCTATCAGAACTTTATACCGGGATATAGTTGAGTGTTGGAATTTGGGGTTACTTTCCCCCAACTCTATCCGAACTTTATACCGGGATAGAGTTGAATGTTGGACTTTGTGGTTACTTTGCCCCAACTCTATCCGAACTTTGTTTCGGAATAGAGTTGAAAGTTAAATTTTAGGGTAACTTTCCTCCAACTCTATCCGAACTTTATACCAGGATAGAGTTGAGTGTTGGAATTTGGGGTTACTTTCCCCCAACTCTATCCGAACTTTATACCGGGATAGAGTTGAACGTTGGACTTTGCGGTTACTTTGCCCCAACTCTATCCGAACTTTGTTTCGGAATAGAGTTGAAAGTTGAACTTTAGGGTAACTTTTCCCCAACTCTATCAGAACTTTATACCGGGATATAGTTGAGTGTTAGAAATTGGGGTTACTTTCCCCCGACTCTATCCGAACTTTATACCGGGATAGAGTTGAACGTTGGACTTTGCGGTTACTTTGCCCCAACTCTATCCGAACTTTGTTTCGGAATAGAGTTGAAAGTTAAATTTTAGGGTAACTTTCCTCCAACTCTATCCGAACTTTATACCAGGATAGAGTTGAGTGTTGGCATTTGGGGTTACTTTCCCCCAACTCTATCCGAACTTTATACCGGGATAGAGTTGAACATTGGACTTTGCCCCAGCTCTATCCGAACTTTGTTTCGGAATAGAGTTGAAAGTTGAACTTTAGGGTAACTTTTCCCCAACTCTATCAGAACTTTATACCGGGATATAGTTGAGTGTTGGAAATTGGGGTTACTTTCCCCCAACTCTATCCGAACTTTATACCGGGATAGAGTTGAATGTTGGACTTTGCGGTTACTTTGCCCCAACTCTATCCGAACTTTGTTTCGGAATAGAGTTGGAAATTGAACTTTAGGGTAACTTTCCCCCAACTCTATCAGAACTTTATACCGGGATATAGTTGAGTGTTGGAATTTGGGGTTACTTTCCCCCAACTCTATCCGAACTTTATACCGGGATAGAGTTGAATGTTGGACTTTGCGGTTACTTTCCCCCAACTCTATCCGAACTTTATACCGGGATAGAGTTGAACATTGGACTTTGCCCCAGCTCTATCCGAACTTTGTTTCGGAATAGAGTTGAAAGTTGAACTTTAGGGTAACTTTTCCCCAACTCTATCAGAACTTTATACCGGGATATAGTTGAGTGTTGGAAATTGGGGTTACTTTCCCCCAACTCTATCCGAACTTTATACCGGGATAGAGTTGAACGTTGGACTTTGCCCCAACTCTATCCGAACTTTGTTTCGGAATAGTGTTGAAAGTTGAACTTTAGGGTAACTTTCCCCCAACTCTATCAGAACTTTAAACCGGGATATAGTTGAGTGTTGGAATTTGGGGTTACTTTCCCCCAACTCTATCCGAACTTTGTTTCGGAATCGAGTTGAAAGTTAAATTTTAGGGTAACTTTCCTCCAACTCTATCCGAACTTTATACCAGGATAGAGTTGAGTGTTGGAATTTGGGGTTACTTTCCCCCAACTCTATCCGAACTTTATACCGGGATAGAGTTGAATGTTGGACTTTGCGGTGACTTTGCCCCAACTCTATCCGAACTTTGTTTCGGAATAGAGTTGAAAGTTGAACTTTAGGGTAACTTTTCCCCAACTCTATCAGAACTTTATACCGGGATATAGTTGAGTGTTGGAAATTGGGGTTACTTTCCCCCAACTCTATCCGAACTTTATACCAGGATAGAGTTGAGTGTTGGAATTTGGGGTTACTTTCCCCCAACTCTATCCGAACTTTATACCGGGATAGAGTTGAACGTTGGACTTTGCGGTTACTTTGCCCCAACTCTATCCGAACTTTGTTTCGGAATAGAGTTGAAAGTTGAACTTTAGGGTAACTTTTCCCCAACACTATCAGAACTTTATACCGGGATATAGTTGAGTGTTAGAAATTGGGGTTACTTTCCCCCGACTCTATCCGAACTTTATACCGGGATAGAGTTGAATGTTGGACTTTGCGGTTACTTTGCCCCAACTCTATCCGAACTTTGTTTCGGAATAGAGTTGAACGTTGGACTTTGCCCCAACTCTATCCGAACTTTGTTTCGGAATAGAGTTGAAAGTTGAACTTTAGGGTAACTTTCCCCCAACTCTATCAGAACTTTATACCGGGATAGAGTTGAATGTTGGACTTTGCGGTTACTTTGCCCCAACTCTATCCGAACTTTGTTTCGGAATAGAGTTGGAAATTGAACTTTAGGGTAACTTTCCCCCAACTCTATCAGAACTTTATACCGGGATATAGTTGAGTGTTGGAATTTGGGGTTACTTTCCCCCAACTCTATCCGAACTTTATACCGGGATAGAGTTGAATGTTGGACTTTGCGGTTACTTTGCCCCAACTCTATCCGAACTTTGTTTCGGAATAGAGTTGAAAGTTAAATTTTAGGGTAACTTTCCTCCAACTCTATCCGAACTTTATACCAGGATAGAGTTGAGTGTTGGAATTTGGGGTTACTTTCCGCCAACTCTATCCGAACTTTATACCGGGATAGAGTTGAACGTTGGACTTTGCCCCAACTCTATCCGAACTTTGTTTCGGAATAGAGTTGAAAGTTGAACTTTAGGGTAACTTTCCCCCAACTCTATCAGAACTTTAAACCGGGATATAGTTGAGTGTTGGAATTTGGGGTTACTTTCCCCCAACTCTATCCGAACTTTGTTTCGGAATCGAGTTGAAAGTTAAATTTTAGGGTAACTTTCCTCCAACTCTATCCGAACTTTATACCAGGATAGAGTTGAGTGTTGGAATTTGGGGTTACTTTCCCCCAACTCTATCCGAACTTTATACCGGGATAGAGTTGAATGTTGGACTTTGCGGTGACTTTGCCCCAACTCTATCCGAACTTTGTTTCGGAATAGAGTTGAAAGTTGAACTTTAGGGTAACTTTTCCCCAACTCTATCAGAACTTTATACCGGGATATAGTTGAGTGTTGGAAATTGGGGTTACTTTCCCCCAACTCTATCCGAACTTTATACCAGGATAGAGTTGAGTGTTGGAATTTGGGGTTACTTTCCCCCAACTCTATCCGAACTTTATACCGGGATAGAGTTGAACGTTGGACTTTGCGGTTACTTTGCCCCAACTCTCTCCGAACTTTGTTTCGGAATAGAGTTGAAAGTTGAACTTTAGGGTAACTTTTCCCCAACTCTATCAGAACTTTATACCGGGATATAGTTGAGTGTTAGAAATTGGGGTTACTTTCCCCCGACTCTATCCGAACTTTGTACCGGGATAGAGTTGAACGTTGGACTTTGCGGTTACTTTGCCCCAACTCTATCCGAACTTTGTTTCGGAATAGAGTTGAAAGTTAAATTTTAGGGTAACTTTCCTCCAACTCTATCCGAACTTTATACCAGGATAGAGTTGAGTGTTGGAATTTGGGGTTACTTTCCCCCAACTCTATCCGAACTTTATACCGGGATAGAGTTGAACATTGGACTTTGCCCCAGCTCTATCCGAACTTTGTTTCGGAATAGAGTTGAAAGTTGAACTTTAGGGTAACTTTTCCCCAACTCTATCAGAACTTTATACCGGGATATAGTTGAGTGTTGGAAATTGGGGTTACTTTCCCCCAACTCTATCCGAACTTTATACCGGGATAGAGTTGAATGTTGGACTTTGCGGTTACTTTGCCCCAACTCTATCCGAACTTTGTTTCGGAATAGAGTTGGAAATTGAACTTTAGGGTAACTTTCCCCCAACTCTATCAGAACTTTATACCGGGATATAGTTGAGTGTTGGAATTTGGGGTTACTTTCCCCCAACTCTATCCGAACTTTATACCGGGATAGAGTTGAATGTTGGACTTTGCGGTTACTTTCCCCCAACTCTATCCGAACTTTATACCGGGATAGAGTTGAATGTTGGACTTTGCGGTTACTTTGCCCCAACTCTATCCGAACTTTGTTTCGGAATAGAGTTGAACGTTGGACTTTGCCCCAACTCTATCCGAACTTTGTTTCGGAATAGAGTTGAAAGTTGAACTTTAGGGTAACTTTCCCCCAACTCTATCAGAACTTTATACCGGGATAGAGTTGAATGTTGGACTTTGCGGTTACTTTGCCCCAACTCTATCCGAACTTTGTTTCGGAATAGAGTTGGAAATTGAACTTTAGGGTAACTTTCCCCCAACTCTATCAGAACTTTATACCGGGATATAGTTGAGTGTTGGAATTTGGGGTTACTTTCCCCCAACTCTATCCGAACTTTATACCGGGATAGAGTTGAATGTTGGACTTTGCGGTTACTTTGCCCCAACTCTATCCGAACTTTGTTTCGGAATAGAGTTGAAAGTTAAATTTTAGGGTAACTTTCCTCCAACTCTATCCGAACTTTATACCAGGATAGAGTTGAGTGTTGGAATTTGGGGTTACTTTCCGCCAACTCTATCCGAACTTTATACCGGGATAGAGTTGAACGTTGGACTTTGCCCCAACTCTATCCGAACTTTGTTTCGGAATAGAGTTGAAAGTTGAACTTTAGGGTAACTTTCCCCCAACTCTATCAGAACTTTAAACCGGGATATAGTTGAGTGTTGGAATTTGGGGTTACTTTCCCCCAACTCTATCCGAACTTTGTTTCGGAATCGAGTTGAAAGTTAAATTTTAGGGTAACTTTCCTCCAACTCTATCCGAACTTTATACCAGGATAGAGTTGAGTGTTGGAATTTGGGGTTACTTTCCCCCAACTCTATCCGAACTTTATACCGGGATAGAGTTGAATGTTGGACTTTGCGGTGACTTTGCCCCAACTCTATCCGAACTTTGTTTCGGAATAGAGTTGAAAGTTGAACTTTAGGGTAACTTTTCCCCAACTCTATCAGAACTTTATACCGGGATATAGTTGAGTGTTGGAAATTGGGGTTACTTTCCCCCAACTCTATCCGAACTTTATACCAGGATAGAGTTGAGTGTTGGAATTTGGGGTTACTTTCCCCCAACTCTATCCGAACTTTATACCGGGATAGAGTTGAACGTTGGACTTTGCGGTTACTTTGCCCCAACTCTATCCGAACTTTGTTTCGGAATAGAGTTGAAAGTTGAACTTTAGGGTAACTTTTCCCCAACACTATCAGAACTTTATACCGGGATATAGTTGAGTGTTAGAAATTGGGGTTACTTTCCCCCGACTCTATCCGAACTTTATACCGGGATAGAGTTGAATGTTGGACTTTGCGGTTACTTTGCCCCAACTCTATCCGAACTTTGTTTCGGAATAGAGTTGAACGTTGGACTTTGCCCCAACTCTATCCGAACTTTGTTTCGGAATAGAGTTGAAAGTTGAACTTTAGGGTAACTTTCCCCCAACTCTATCAGAACTTTATACCGGGATAGAGTTGAATGTTGGACTTTGCGGTTACTTTGCCCCAACTCTATCCGAACTTTGTTTCGGAATAGAGTTGGAAATTGAACTTTAGGGTAACTTTCCCCCAACTCTATCAGAACTTTATACCGGGATATAGTTGAGTGTTGGAATTTGGGGTTACTTTCCCCCAACTCTATCCGAACTTTATACCGGGATAGAGTTGAATGTTGGACTTTGCGGTTACTTTGCCCCAACTCTATCCGAACTTTGTTTCGGAATAGAGTTGAAAGTTAAATTTTAGGGTAACTTTCCTCCAACTCTATCCGAACTTTATACCAGGATAGAGTTGAGTGTTGGAATTTGGGGTTACTTTCCGCCAACTCTATCCGAACTTTATACCGGGATAGAGTTGAACGTTGGACTTTGCCCCAACTCTATCCGAACTTTGTTTCGGAATAGAGTTGAAAGTTGAACTTTAGGGTAACTTTCCCCCAACTCTATCAGAACTTTAAACCGGGATATAGTTGAGTGTTGGAATTTGGGGTTACTTTCCCCCAACTCTATCCGAACTTTGTTTCGGAATCGAGTTGAAAGTTAAATTTTAGGGTAACTTTCCTCCAACTCTATCCGAACTTTATACCAGGATAGAGTTGAGTGTTGGAATTTGGGGTTACTTTCCCCCAACTCTATCCGAACTTTATACCGGGATAGAGTTGAATGTTGGACTTTGCGGTGACTTTGCCCCAACTCTATCCGAACTTTGTTTCGGAATAGAGTTGAAAGTTGAACTTTAGGGTAACTTTTCCCCAACTCTATCAGAACTTTATACCGGGATATAGTTGAGTGTTGGAAATTGGGGTTACTTTCCCCCAACTCTATCCGAACTTTATACCAGGATAGAGTTGAGTGTTGGAATTTGGGGTTACTTTCCCCCAACTCTATCCGAACTTTATACCGGGATAGAGTTGAACGTTGGACTTTGCGGTTACTTTGCCCCAACTCTATCCGAACTTTGTTTCGGAATAGAGTTGAAAGTTGAACTTTAGGGTAACTTTTCCCCAACTCTATCAGAACTTTATACCGGGATATAGTTGAGTGTTAGAAATTGGGGTTACTTTCCCCCGACTCTATCCGAACTTTGTACCGGGATAGAGTTGAACGTTGGACTTTGCGGTTACTTTGCCCCAACTCTATCCGAACTTTGTTTCGGAATAGAGTTGAAAGTTAAATTTTAGGGTAACTTTCCTCCAACTCTATCCGAACTTTATACCAGGATAGAGTTGAGTGTTGGAATTTGGGGTTACTTTCCGCCAACTCTATCCGAACTTTATACCGGGATAGAGTTGAACGTTGGACTTTGCCCCAACTCTATCCGAACTTTGTTTCGGAATAGAGTTGAAAGTTGAACTTTAGGGTAACTTTCCCCCAACTCTATCAGAACTTTAAACCGGGATATAGTTGAGTGTTGGAATTTGGGGTTACTTTCCCCCAACTCTATCCGAACTTTGTTTCGGAATCGAGTTGAAAGTTAAATTTTAGGGTAACTTTCCTCCAACTCTATCCGAACTTTATACCAGGATAGAGTTGAGTGTTGGAATTTGGGGTTACTTTCCCCCAACTCTATCCGAACTTTATACCGGGATAGAGTTGAATGTTGGACTTTGCGGTGACTTTGCCCCAACACTATCCGAACTTTGTTTCGGAATAGAGTTGAAAGTTGAACTTTAGGGTAACTTTTCCCCAACTCTATCAGAACTTTATACCGGGATATAGTTGAGTGTTGGAAATTGGGGTTACTTTCCCCCAACTCTATCCGAACTTTATACCAGGATAGAGTTGAGTGTTGGAATTTGGGGTTACTTTCCCCCAACTCTATCCGAACTTTATACCGGGATAGAGTTGAACGTTGGACTTTGCGGTTACTTTGCCCCAACTCTATCCGAACTTTGTTTCGGAATAGAGTTGAAAGTTGAACTTTAGGGTAACTTTTCCCCAACTCTATCAGAACTTTATACCGGGATATAGTTGAGTGTTAGAAATTGGGGTTACTTTCCCCCGACTCTATCCGAACTTTGTACCGGGATAGAGTTGAACGTTGGACTTTGCGGTTACTTTGCCCCAACTCTATCCGAACTTTGTTTCGGAATAGAGTTGAAAGTTAAATTTTAGGGTAACTTTCCTCCAACTCTATCCGAACTTTATACCAGGATAGAGTTGAGTGTTGGAATTTGGGGTTACTTTCCCCCAACTCTATCCGAACTTTATACCGGGATAGAGTTGAACATTGGACTTTGCCCCAGCTCTATCCGAACTTTGTTTCGGAATAGAGTTGAAAGTTGAACTTTAGGGTAACTTTTCCCCAACTCTATCAGAACTTTATACCGGGATATAGTTGAGTGTTGGAAATTGGGGTTACTTTCCCCCAACTCTATCCGAACTTTATACCGGGATAGAGTTGAATGTTGGACTTTGCGGTTACTTTGCCCCAACTCTATCCGAACTTTGTTTCGGAATAGAGTTGGAAATTGAACTTTAGGGTAACTTTCCCCCAACTCTATCAGAACTTTATACCGGGATATAGTTGAGTGTTGGAATTTGGGGTTACTTTCCCCCAACTCTATCCGAACTTTATACCGGGATAGAGTTGAATGTTGGACTTTGCGGTTACTTTCCCCCAACTCTATCCGAACTTTATACCGGGATAGAGTTGAACATTGGACTTTGCCCCAGCTCTATCCGAACTTTGTTTCGGAATAGAGTTGAAAGTTGAACTTTAGGGTAACTTTTCCCCAACTCTATCAGAACTTTATACCGGGATATAGTTGAGTGTTGGAAATTGGGGTTACTTTCCCCCAACTCTATCCGAACTTTATACCGGGATAGAGTTGAACGTTGGACTTTGCCCCAACTCTATCCGAACTTTGTTTCGGAATAGAGTTGAAAGTTGAACTTTAGGGTAACTTTCCCCCAACTCTATCAGAACTTTAAACCGGGATATAGTTGAGTGTTGGAATTTGGGGTTACTTTCCCCCAACTCTATCCGAACTTTGTTTCGGAATCGAGTTGAAAGTTAAATTTTAGGGTAACTTTCCTCCAACTCTATCCGAACTTTATACCAGGATAGAGTTGAGTGTTGGAATTTGGGGTTACTTTCCCCCAACTCTATCCGAACTTTATACCGGGATAGAGTTGAATGTTGGACTTTGCGGTGACTTTGCCCCAACTCTATCCGAACTTTGTTTCGGAATAGAGTTGAAAGTTGAACTTTAGGGTAACTTTTCCCCAACTCTATCAGAACTTTATACCGGGATATAGTTGAGTGTTGGAAATTGGGGTTACTTTCCCCCAACTCTATCCGAACTTTATACCAGGATAGAGTTGAGTATTGGAATTTGGGGTTACTTTCCCCCAACTCTATCCGAACTTTATACCGGGATAGAGTTGAACGTTGGACTTTGCGGTTACTTTGCCCCAACTCTATCCGAACTTTGTTTCGGAATAGAGTTGAAAGTTGAACTTTAGGGTAACTTTTCCCCAACTCTATCAGAACTTTATACCGGGATATAGTTGAGTGTTAGAAATTGGGGTTACTTTCCCCCGACTCTATCCGAACTTTATACCGGGATAGAGTTGAATGTTGGACTTTGCGGTTACTTTGCCCCAACTCTATCCGAACTTTGTTTCGGAATAGAGTTGAACGTTGGACTTTGCCCCAACTCTATCGGAACTTTGTTTCGGAATAGAGTTGAAAGTTGAACTTTAGGGTAACTTTCCCCCAACTCTATCAGAACTTTATACCGGGATAGAGTTGAATGTTGGACTTTGCGGTTACTTTGCCCCAACTCTATCCGAACTTTGTTTCGGAATAGAGTTGGAAATTGAACTTTAGGGTAACTTTCCCCCAACTCTATCAGAACTTTATACCGGGATATAGTTGAGTGTTGGAATTTGGGGTTACTTTCCCCCAACTCTATCCGAACTTTATACCGGGATAGAGTTGAATGTTGGACTTTGCGGTTACTTTGCCCCAACTCTATCCGAACTTTGTTTCGGAATAGAGTTGAAAGTTAAATTTTAGGGTAACTTTCCTCCAACTCTATCCGAACTTTATACCAGGATAGAGTTGAGTGTTGGAATTTGGGGTTACTTTCCGCCAACTCTATCCGAACTTTATACCGGGATAGAGTTGAACGTTGGACTTTGCCCCAACTCTATCCGAACTTTGTTTCGGAATAGAGTTGAAAGTTGAACTTTAGGGTAACTTTCCCCCAACTCTATCAGAACTTTAAACCGGGATATAGTTGAGTGTTGGAATTTGGGGTTACTTTCCCCCAACTCTATCCGAACTTTGTTTCGGAATCGAGTTGAAAGTTAAATTTTAGGGTAACTTTCCTCCAACTCTATCCGAACTTTATACCAGGATAGAGTTGAGTGTTGGAATTTGGGGTTACTTTCCCCCAACTCTATCCGAACTTTATACCGGGATAGAGTTGAATGTTGGACTTTGCGGTGACTTTGCCCCAACTCTATCCGAACTTTGTTTCGGAATAGAGTTGAAAGTTGAACTTTAGGGTAACTTTCCCCCAACTCTATCAGAACTTTAAACCGGGATATAGTTGAGTGTTGGAATTTGGGGTTACTTTCCCCCAACTCTATCCGAACTTTGTTTCGGAATCGAGTTGAAAGTTAAATTTTAGGGTAACTTTCCTCCAACTCTATCCGAACTTTATACCAGGATAGAGTTGAGTGTTGGAATTTGGGGTTACTTTCCCCCAACTCTATCCGAACTTTATACCGGGATAGAGTTGAATGTTGGACTTTGCGGTGACTTTGCCCCAACTCTATCCGAACTTTGTTTCGGAATAGAGTTGAAAGTTGAACTTTAGGGTAACTTTTCCCCAACTCTATCAGAACTTTATACCGGGATATAGTTGAGTGTTGGAAATTGGGGTTACTTTCCCCCAACTCTATCCGAACTTTATACCAGGATAGAGTTGAGTATTGGAATTTGGGGTTACTTTCCCCCAACTCTATCCGAACTTTATACCGGGATAGAGTTGAACGTTGGACTTTGCGGTTACTTTGCCCCAACTCTATCCGAACTTTGTTTCGGAATAGAGTTGAAAGTTGAACTTTAGGGTAACTTTTCCCCAACTCTATCAGAACTTTATACCGGGATATAGTTGAGTGTTAGAAATTGGGGTTACTTTCCCCCGACTCTATCCGAACTTTATACCGGGATAGAGTTGAATGTTGGACTTTGCGGTTACTTTGCCCCAACTCTATCCGAACTTTGTTTCGGAATAGAGTTGAACGTTGGACTTTGCCCCAACTCTATCCGAACTTTGTTTCGGAATAGAGTTGAAAGTTGAACTTTAGGGTAACTTTCCCCCAACTCTATCAGAACTTTATACCGGGATAGAGTTGAATGTTGGACTTTGCGGTTACTTTGCCCCAACTCTATCCGAACTTTGTTTCGGAATAGAGTTGGAAATTGAACTTTAGGGTAACTTTCCCCCAACTCTATCAGAACTTTATACCGGGATATAGTTGAGTGTTGGAATTTGGGGTTACTTTCCCCCAACTCTATCCGAACTTTATACCGGGATAGAGTTGAATGTTGGACTTTGCGGTTACTTTGCCCCAACTCTATCCGAACTTTGTTTCGGAATAGAGTTGAAAGTTAAATTTTAGGGTAACTTTCCTCCAACTCTATCCGAACTTTATACCAGGATAGAGTTGAGTGTTGGAATTTGGGGTTACTTTCCGCCAACTCTATCCGAACTTTATACCGGGATAGAGTTGAACGTTGGACTTTGCCCCAACTCTATCCGAACTTTGTTTCGGAATAGAGTTGAAAGTTGAACTTTAGGGTAACTTTCCCCCAACTCTATCAGAACTTTATACCGGGATATAGTGGAGTGTTGGAATTTGGGGTTACTTTCCCCCAACTCTATCCGAACTTTATACCGGGATAGAGTTGAATGTTGGACTTTGCGGTTACTTTGCCCCAACTCTATCCGAACTTTGTTTCGGACTAGAGTTGAAAGTTGAACTTTAGGGTAACTTTCCCCCACTCTATCAGAACTTTATACCGGGATAGAGTTGAATGTTCGACTTTGAGGGTACTTTCCCCCAACTCTATCCGAACTTTATACCGGGATAGAGTTGAAAGTCAAATTTTAGGGTTACTTTGCCCCAACTCTATCCGAACTTTATACCGGGTTAGAGTTGAAAGTTAAAGTTTAGGGTTACTTTGCCCGAACTCTTTCCGAACTTAATACCGGGTTGTAGTTGAGAATTGATCTTTGGGTTTTTGAAAATTTTATTAGTTTCTTGAAAATTTATTTAAAAACATTTAGGTTTTGGTCAACTCTATTGCAACTATCAACACGGTTAGAGTTGAAAGTTGAACTTTGGGTTACTTTACCCCAACTCCATCCGATCTTTATACCCGGATAGAGTTGAGAGTTGACCTTTGGGGTTACTTTGCCCCAACTGTATCCGAACTTTATACCGGAATAGAGTTGAATGTTGGACTTTGGGGTTACTTTACCCCAGCTCTATCCGAACTTTATACTGAGAGAGTTATAGTTGAGGATTAGTTAGAGTTAGAGTTGAGGATTGATCGTTGGGTTTGTAAAAAATTTATTGAATTTGTTTAAAATCCATTTAAGAACATTGAGGATTTGGTCAATTCTATCCCAACTCTACACACAGGTAGAGTTGAAACTTGAATTTTGGGGTTACTTTGCCCGAATTCTATCCGAACTTTAGACCGGGTTAGGGTTGAAGGTGGAACTTTGGGCTTACTTTCCCCCAACTCTATCCGAACTTTATACCGAGATAGCGTTCAATGTTGGACTTTGCGATTACTTTCCCCCAACTCTATCCGAACTTTATACCGGGATAGAGTTGAATGTTAAATCTTGGGGTTACTTTGCCCCACCTCTATCCGAACTTTATACCAGGATCGAGTTGAATGTTGCACTTTGGGGTCACTTCACCCCAACTCTATCCGAACTTTATACCGGGTTGGAGTTGAGAATCAAACTTTGCGTTTGTCAAAATTTTCTTGAATTTTTAAAAAATTAATTTAAGAACATTGAGGTTTTGGTCATTTCTATCCTAACTCTACACACGGTTAGAGTTGAAAGTTAAACTGTGGGTTTACTTTGCTCCAACTCTATCCGAACTTTATACCGACATAGAACGGAATGTTGGACTTTGGGGTTACTTTACCCCAACTCTATCCGAACTTTATACGGGGTTAAAGTTGAGAATTGATCGTTGGGTTTTTAAAAATTTTATTGAATTTGTTTAAAATTCATTTAAGAACATTGAGGATTTGATCAATTCTATCCCAACTCTACACACAGGTAGAGTTGAAAGTTGAATGTTGGGGTTACTTTGCCCGAACTCTATCCGAACGTTATACCGGGTTAGAGTTGAAAGTGGAACTTTGGGGTTACTTTACCCCAACTCTATCCGAACTTTATACCGGGAGAGAGTTGAATGTTGGACTTTGGGGTTACTTTGCCCCAACTCTATCCGAACTCTATACCCGGATAGAGTTGGGATAAAGTAACCCCAAGGTTCAACCTTCAACTCTCACCGTGTTTAGAGTTGGGATAGAGTTCACCAATACCTCAATGTTCTTGAATGAATTTTTAAAAAATTCAATAAAATGTTTAAAAACCCAACGATCAATTCTCTACTCTAACCCGGTATAAAGTTCGGATAGAGTTGAGGCAAAGTAACCAGGAAGTTCGACATTCAATTATTCGGTTCTAAAGTTCTGATAGAGTTGGGGCCAAGTAACTCCAAAGTTCAACATTTAACTCTATCCCGGTATAAAATTCGGATAGAGTTGGGGCAAAGTAACCCCAAAGTTCCACTTTCAGATCTGACCGTGTGTAGAGTTGGGATAGATTTGCCCTAAACCTCAATGTTCTTGAATAATTTTTGTTAAAAATTCAATGAAATTTTTAAAAACTCAAAGGTTAATTTTCTCTACTCTAACCCGTTATAAAGTTCCGATGGAGTTGATGTAACGTGAGCCCAAATTTCAACATTCTACTCTATCCGGTTATACAGTTCGGATAGAGTTGAGGAAAAGTAACCCCAAAGTTCAACTCTCCACTATATCTCGGTATAAAGTGCGGATAGAATTGGGGCAAAGTAACCCCAAAGTTCAACTTCTCAACTCTAACCCGTTATAAAGTTCGGATAGAGTTGGGGAAAAGTAACCCCAAAGTCCAACATTCAACTCTATTCCGATATAAAGTTCGGATAGAGTTGGGGTAAAGTAACCCCAAAGTTCAACTTTCAACTCTAGCCGTGTTTTTGTTGGGATAGAGTTGACCAAAACCTCAACGTTCTTAAATGAATTTCACAAAAATTCAATAAACTTTTTAAAAACCTAAAGATCAATTCTCAACTCTCAACTTTACCCCGGTATAAAATTAGGATAGAGTTGGAGAGAAGTAACCCCGAAGTTTAACATCCAACTCTATCCTGCTATAAAGTTGAGATAGAGTTGAGGCCAAGTAACCCCAAAGTTCAACATTCAACTCTATCCCGGTATAAAGTTCGGATAGAGTTGGGGTAAAGTAACTGCAACGTTTGACTTTCAACTCTATCCCGGTATAAAGTTCGGATATAGTTGGGGTAAAGTAACCCCAAAGGTCAACTCTCAACTCTAACCCGGTATAAAGTTCGGATAGAGTTGGGGAAAAGTAAACCCGAAGTCCAACTTTCAACTCTATTCCGGTATAAAGTTCAGATAGAGTTGGGGTAAAGTAACCCCAAAGTTCAACATTCCACTCTATGCCGGTATAAAGTTTGGATAGAGTTGGGGCAAAGTAACCCCAAAGGTCAACTCTCAACTCTATCCGGGTATAAAGATCGGATAGAGTTGCGGTAAAGTAACCCAAAGTTCAACTTTCAACTCTAACCGTGTTGATAGTTGGAATAGAGTTGACCAAAACCTCAATGTTCTTAAATAAATTTGCAAAAAACTAATAAAATTTTTATAAACCCAAAGATCAATTCTCAACTACAACTCGGTATTAAGTTCGGAAAGAGTTCGGGTAAAGTAACCCTAAAGTTTAACTTTCAACTCTAACCCGGTATAAAGTTCGGATAGAGTTGGGGTAAAGTAACCCTAAAATTTGACTTTCAACTCTATCCCGGTATAAAGTTCGGATAGAGTTGGGGGAAAGTACCCCCAAAGTCGAACATTCAACTCTATCCCGGTATAAAGTTCTGATAGAGTGGGGCAAAGTTACCCTAAAGTTCCACTTTCAACTCTATTCCGAAACAAAGTTCGGATAGAGTTGGGGCAAAGTATCCGCAAAGTCCAACATTCAACTCTATGCCGGTATAAAATTCTGATAGAGTTGGAGGAAAGTTACCCTAAAGTTCAACTTTCAACTCTATTCCGAGACAAAGTTCGGATAGAGTTGGGGCAAAGTAACCGCAAAGTCCAGGATTCAACTCTATCGCGGTATAAAGTTCGGATAGAGTTGGGGGAAAGTAACCCCAAATTCCAACACTCAACTATGTCCCGGCATAAAGTTCTGATAGAGTTGGGGGAAAGTTACCCTAAAGTTCAATTTTGAACTCTATTCCGAAACAAAGTTCGAATAGAGTTGGGGCAAAGTAACCGCAAAGTCCAACATTCAACTCTATGCCGGTATAAAGTGCGGATAGAGTTGGGGGAAAGTAACCCCAAATTCCAACACTCAACTATATCCCGGTATAAAGTTCTGATAGAGTTGGGGGAAAGTTACCCTAAAGTTCAACTTTAAACTCTACTCCGAAACAAAGTTCGGATAGAGTTGGGGCAAAGTCCAACGTTCAACTCTATCCCGGTATAAAGTTCGGATAGAGTTGGGGGAAAGTAACCCCAAAGGTCAACTCCCAACTCTAACCCGGTATAAAGTTCGGATAGAGTTGGGGAAAAGTAAACCCGAAGTCCAACTTTCAACTCTATTCCGGTATAAAGTTCGGATAGAGTTGGGGTAAAGTAACCCCAAAGTTCAACATTCCACTCTATGCCGGTATAAAGTTTGGATAGAGTTGGGGCAAAGTAACGCTAAAGTTCAACTTTCAATTCTAACCTGGTATAAAGATCGGATAGAGTTAAGGTAAAGTAACTCTGATGTTTAACTTCCAACTCTAACACTGTGTTGAATTGTGATAAAGTCGGGATAGAGTTGACCGAATCCACAATGTTCTTGAATTAAATTTTTAAAAATAGAATGAAATTTTTAAAACCCCTAGGTTCCAATCTCAACTCTATCCGGGTATAAAGTTCGGATAAAGTTGGGGTAGAGTAACCCCAAAGTCCAACATGTAACTCTATCCCAGTATAAAGTTCGGATAGAGTAGGGGCAAAGTGACCCCAAAGTTCAACTTTCAACTTTAACCGTGTGTAGAGTTGGGATAGAGTTGACTAAAACCTCAATGTTGTTAAATGAATTTGAAAAAAATTTAATAACATTTTGAATAACCCAAAGATCAATTCTCAACTCTAATCCGGTATAAAGTTCGGATAGAGTTGGGGCAAAGTAACCCCAATGTCCAACATTCAACTCTATTCCGGTATAAAGTTCCGATACAGTTGGGGTAAAGTAACCCCAAAGGTCAACTCTCAACTCTATCCGGGTATAAACATCGGATAGAGTTGCGGTAAAGTAACCCAAAGTTCAACTTTCAACTCTAGCCGTGTTGATAGTTGGAATAGAGTTAACCAAAACCTCAATGTTCTTAAATAAATTTGCAAAAAACTAATAAAATTTTTATAAACCCAAAGATCAATTCTCAACTACAACTCGGTATTAAGTTCGGAAAGAGTTCGGGCAAAGTAACCCTAAAGTTTAACTTTCAACTCTAACCCGGTATAAAGTTCGGATAGAGTTGGGGCAAAGTAACCCTAAAATTTGACTTTCAACTCTATCCCGGTATAAAGTTCGGATAGAGTTGGGGGAAAGTACCCCCAAAGTCGAACATTCAACTCTATCCCGGTATAAAGTTCTGATAGAGTGGGGGATAGTTACTCTAAAGTTCCACTTTCAACTCTATTCCGAAACAAAGTTCGGATAGAGTTGGGGCAAAGTATCCGCAAAGTCCAACATTCAACTCTATGCCGGTATAAAGTTCGGATAGAGTTGGGGGAAAGTAACCCCAAATTCCAACACTCAACTCTATCCTGGTATAAAGTTGTGATAGAGTGGGGGAAAGTTACCCTAAAGTTCAACTTTCAACTCTATTCCGAAACAAAGTTCGGATAGAGTTGGGGCAAAGTCCAACGTTCAGCTCTATCCCGGTATAAAGTTCGGATAGAGTTGGGGGAAAGTAACCCCAAATTCCAACACTCAACTATATCCCGGTATAAAGTTCTGATAGAGTTGGGGGAAAGTTACCCTAAAGTTCAACTTTCAACTCTATTCCGAAACAAAGTTCGGATAGAGTTGGGGCAAAGTCCAACGTTCAACTCTATCCCGGTATAAAGTTCGGATAGAGTTGGAGGAAAGTTACCCTAAAGTTCAACTTTCAACTCTATTCCGAAACAAAGTTCGGATAGAGTTGGGGCAAAGTAACCGCAAAGTCCAGGATTCAACTCTATCGCGGTATAAAGTTCGGATAGAGTTGGGGGAAAGTAACCGCAAATTCCAACACTCAACTATGTCCCGGCATAAAGTTCTGATAGAGTTGGGGGAAAGTTACCCTAAAGTTCAATTTTGAACTCTATTCCGAAACAAAGTTCGAATAGAGTTGGGGCAAAGTAACCGCAAAGTCCAACATTCAACTCTATGCCGGTATAAAGTTCGGATAGAGTTGGGGGAAAGTAACCCCAAATTCCAACACTCAACTATATCCCGGTATAAAGTTCTGATACAGTTGGGGGAAAGTTACCCTAAAGTTCAACTTTCAACTCTATTCCGAAGCAAAGTTCGGATAGAGTTGGGGCAAAGTCCAACGTTCAACTCTATCCCGGTATAAAGTTCGGATAGAGTTGGGGGAAAGTAACCCCAAATTCCAACACTCAACTCTATCCTGGTATAAAGTTCGGATAGAGTTGGAGGAAAGTTACCCTAAAATTTAACTTTCAACTCTATTCCGAAATAAAGTTCGGATAGAGTTGGGGCAAAGTAACCGCAAAGTCCAACATTCAACTCTATGCCGGTATAAAGTTCGGATAGAGTTGGGGGAAAGTAACCCCAAATTCCAACACTCAACTATATCCCGGTATAAAGTTCTGATAGAGTTGGGGGAAAGTTACCCTAAAGTTCAACTTTCAACTCTATTCCGAAACAAAGTTCGGATAGAGTTGGGGCAAAGTCCAACGTTAAACTCTATCCCGGTATAAAGTTCGGATAGAGTTGGGGGAAAGTAACCCCAAATTCCAACTCTCAACTCTATCCTGGTATAAAGTTCGGATAGAGTTGGAGGAAAGTTACCCTAAAATTTAACTTTCAACTCTATTCCGAAACAAAGTTCGGATAGAGTTGGGGGAAAGTAACCCCAAATTCCAACACTCAACTATATCCCGGTATAAAGTTCTGATAGAGTTGGGGGAAAGTTACCCTAAAGTTCAATTTTGAACTCTATTCCGAAACAAAGTTCGGATAGAGTTGGGGCAAAGTAACCGCAAAGTCCAACATTCAACTCTATGCCGGTATAAAGTTCGGATAGAGTTGGGGCAAAGTAACCGCAAAGTCCAACATTCAACTCTATGCCGGTATAAAGTTCGGATAGAGTTGGGGGAAAGTAACCGCAAATTCCAACACTCAACTATATCCCGGTATAAAGTTCTGGTAGAGTTGGGGGAAAGTTACCCTAAAGTTCAACTTTCAACTCTATTCCGAAACAAAGTTCGGATAGAGTTGGGGCAAAGTCCAACGTTCAACTCTATCCCGGTATAAAGTTCGGATAGAGTTGGGGGAAAGTAACCCCAAATTCCAACACTCAACTCTATCCTGGTATAAAGTTCGGATAGAGTTGGAGGAAAGTTACCCTAAAATTTAACTTTCAACTCTATTCCGAAACAAAGTTCGGATAGAGTTGGGCCAAAGTAACCGCAAAGTCCAACATTCAACTCTATGCCGGTATAAAGTTCGGATAGAGTTGGGGGAAAGTAACCGCAAATTCCAACACTCAACTATATCCCGGTATAAAGTTCTGATAGATTTGGGGGAAAGTTACCCTAAAGTTCAACTTTCAACTCTATTCCGAAACAAAGTTCAGATAGAGTTGGGGCAAAGTCCAATGTTCAACTCTATCCCGGTATAAAGTTCGGATAGACTTGGGGGAAAGTAACCCCAAATTCCAACACTCAACTCTATCCTGGTATAAAGTTCGGATAGAGTTGGAGGAAAGTTACCCTAAAATTTAACTTTCAACTCTATTCCGAAACAAAGTTCGGATAGAGTTGGGGGAAAGTAACCCCAAATTCCAACACTCAACTATATCCCGGTATAAAGTTGTGATACAGTTGGGGGAAAGTTACCCTAAAGTTCAACTTTCAACTCTATTCCGAAGCAAAGTTCGGATAGAGTTGGGGCAAAGTCCAACGTTCAACTCTATCCCGGTATAAAGTTCGGATAGAGTTGGGGGAAAGTAACCCCAAATTCCAACACTCAACTCTATCCTGGTATAAAGTTCGGATAGAGTTGGAGGAAAGTTACCCTAAAATTTAACTTTCAACTCTATTCCGAAACAAAGTTCGGATAGCGTTGGGGCAAAGTAACCGCAAAGTCCAACATTCAACTCTATGCCGGTATAAAGTTCGGATAGAGTTGGGGGAAAGTAACCCCAAATTCCAACACTCAACTATATCCCGGTATAAAGTTCTGATAGAGTTGGGGGAAAGTTACCCTAAAGTTCAACTTTCAACTCTATTCCGAAACAAAGTTCGGATAGAGTTGGGGCAAAGTCCAACGTTAAACTCTATCCCGGTATAAAGTTCGGATAGAGTTGGGGGAAAGTAACCCCAAATTCCAACACTCAACTCTATCCTGGTATAAAGTTCGGATAGAGTTGGAGGAAAGTTACCCTAAAATTTAACTTTCAACTCTATTCCGAAAGAAAGTTCGGATAGAGTTGGGGGAAAGTAACCCCAAATTCCAACACTCAACTATATCCCGGTATAAAGTTCTGATAGAGTTGGGGGAAAGTTACCCTAAAGTTCAATTTTGAATTCTATTCCGAAACAAAGTTCGGATAGAGTTGGGGCAAAGTAACCGCAAAGTCCAACATTCAACTCTATGCCGGTATAAAGTTCGGATAGAGTTGGGGCAAAGTAACCGCAAAGTCCAACATTCAACTCTATGCCGGTATAAAGTTCGGATAGAGTTGGGGGAAAGTAACCGCAAATTCCAACACTCAACTATATCCCGGTATAAAGTTCTGGTAGAGTTGGGGGAAAGTTACCCTAAAGTTCAACTTTCAACTCTATTCCGAAACAAAGTTCGGATAGAGTTGGGGCAAAGTCGAACGTTCAACTCTATCCCGGTATAAAGTTCGGATAGAGTTGGGGGAAAGTAACCCCAAATTCCAACACTCAACTATGTCCCGGCATAAAGTTCTGATAGAGTTGGGGGAAAGTTACCCTAAAGTTCAATTTTGAACTCTATTCCGAAACAAAGTTCGAATAGAGTTGGGGCAAAGTAACCGCAAAGTCCAACATTCAACTCTATGCCGGTATAAAGTTCGGATAGAGTTGGGGGAAAGTAACCCCAAATTCCAACACTCAACTATATCCCGGTATAAAGTTCTGATAGAGTTGGGGGAAAGTTACCCTAAAGTTCAACTTTCAACTCTATTCCGAAACAAAGTTCGGATAGAGTTGGGGCAAAGTCCAACGTTCAACTCTATCCCGGTATAAAGTTCGGATAGAGTTGGGGGAAAGTAACCCCAAAGGTCAACTCTCAACTCTAACCCGGTATAAAGTTCGGATAGAGTTGGGGAAAAGTAAACCCGAAGTCCAACTTTCAACTCTATTCCGGTATAAAGTTCGGATAGAGTTGGGGTAAAGTAACCCCAAAGTTCAACATTCCACTCTATGCCGGTATAAAGTTTGGATAGAGTTGGGGCAAAGTAACGCTAAAGTTCAACTTTCAATTCTAACCTGGTATAAAGATCGGATAGAGTTAAGGTAAAGTAACTCTGATGTTTAACTTCCAACTCTAACACTGTGTTGAATTGTGATAAAGTCGGGATAGAGTTGACCGAATCCACAATGTTCTTGAATTAAATTTTTAAAAATAGAATGAAATTTTTAAAACCCCTAGGTTCCAATCTCAACTCTATCCGGGTATAAAGTTCGGATAAAGTTGCGGTAGAGTAACCCCAAAGTCCAACATGTAACTCTATCCCAGTATAAAGTTCGGATAGAGTAGGGGCAAAGTGACCCCAAAGTTCAACTTTCAACTTTAACCGTGTGTAGAGTTGGGATAGAGTTGACTAAAACCTCAATGTTGTTAAATGAATTTGAAAAAAATTTAATAACATTTTGAATAACCCAAAGATCAATTCTCAACTCTAATCCGGTATAAAGTTCGGATAGAGTTGGGGCAAAGTAACCCCAATGTCCAACATTCAACTCTATTCCGGTATAAAGTTCCGATACAGTTGGGGTAAAGTAACCCCAAAGGTCAACTCTCAACTCTATCCGGGTATAAAGATCGGATAGAGTTGCGGTAAAGTAACCCAAAGTTCAACTTTCAACTCTAGCCGTGTTGATAGTTGGAATAGAGTTAACCAAAACCTCAATGTTCTTAAATAAATTTGCAAAAAACTAATAAAATTTTTATAAACCCAAAGATCAATTCTCAACTACAACTCGGTATTAAGTTCGGAAAGAGTTCGGGCAAAGTAACCCTAAAGTTTAACTTTCAACTCTAACCCGGTATAAAGTTCGGATAGAGTTGGGGCAAAGTAACCCTAAAATTTGACTTTCAACTCTATCCCGGTATAAAGTTCGGATAGAGTTGGGGGAAAGTACCCTCAAAGTCGAACATTCAACTCTATCCCGGTATAAAGTTCTGATAGAGTGGGGGAAAGTTACTCTAAAGTTCCACTTTCAACTCTATTCCGAAACAAAGTTCGGATAGAGTTGGGGCAAAGTATCCGCAAAGTCCAACATTCAACTCTATGCCGGTATAAAGTTCGGATAGAGTTGGGAGAAAGTAACCCCAAATTCCAACACTCAACTATAGCCCGGTATAAAGTTCTGATAGAGTTGGGGGAAAGTTACCCTAAAGTTCAACTTTCAACTCTATTCCGAAACAAAGTTCGGATAGAGTTGGGGCAAAGTCCAACGTTCAACTCTATCCCGGTATAAAGTTCGGATAGAGTTGGGGGAAAGTAACCCCAAATTCCAACACTCAACTCTATCCTGGTATAAAGTTGTGATAGAGTGGGGGAAAGTTACCCTAAAGTTCAACTTTCAACTCTATTCCGAAACAAAGTTCGGATAGAGTTGGGGCAAAGTCCAACGTTCAGCTCTATCCCGGTATAAAGTTCGGATAGAGTTGGGGGAAAGTAACCCCAAATTCCAACACTCAACTCTATCCTGGTATAAAGTTCTGATAGAGTGGGGGAAAGTTACCCTAAAGTTCAACTTTCAACTCTATTCCGAAACAAAGTTCGGATAGAGTTGGGGCAAAGTCACCGCAAAGTCCAACATTCAACTCTATCCCGGTATAAAGTTCGGATAGAGTTGGGGGAAAGTAACCCCAAATTCCAACACTCAACTATATCCCGGTATAAAATTCTGATAGAGTTGGAGGAAAGTTACCCTAAAGTTCAACTTTCAACTCTATTCCGAAACAAAGTTCGGATAGAGTTGGGGCAAAGTAACCGCAAAGTCCAGGATTCAACTCTATCGCGGTATAAAGTTCGGATAGAGTTGGGGGAAAGTAACCGCAAATTCCAACACTCAACTATGTCCCGGCATAAAGTTCTGATAGAGTTGGGGGAAAGTTACCCTAAAGTTCAATTTTGAACTCTATTCCGAAACAAAGTTCGAATAGAGTTGGGGCAAAGTAACCGCAAAGTCCAACATTCAACTCTATGCCGGTATAAAGTTCGGATAGAGTTGGGGGAAAGTAACCCCAAATTCCAACACTCAACTATATCCCGGTATAAAGTTCTGATACAGTTGGGGGAAAGTTACCCTAAAGTTCAACTTTCAACTCTATTCCGAAGCAAAGTTCGGATAGAGTTGGGGCAAAGTCCAACGTTCAACTCTATCCCGGTATAAAGTTCGGATAGAGTTGGGGGAAAGTAACCCCAAATTCCAACACTCAACTCTATCCTGGTATAAAGTTCGGATAGAGTTGGAGGAAAGTTACCCTAAAATTTAACTTTCAACTCTATTCCGAAACAAAGTTCGGATAGAGTTGGGGCAAAGTAACCGCAAAGTCCAACATTCAACTCTATGCCGGTATAAAGTTCGGATAGAGTTGGGGGAAAGTAACCCCAAATTCCAACACTCAACTATATCCCGGTATAAAGTTCTGATAGAGTTGGGGGAAAGTTACCCTAAAGTTCAACTTTCAACTCTATTCCGAAACAAAGTTCGGATAGAGTTGGGGCAAAGTCCAACGTTAAACTCTATCCCGGTATAAAGTTCGGATAGAGTTGGGGGAAAGTAACCCCAAATTCCAACACTCAACTCTATCCTGGTATAAAGTTCGGATAGAGTTGGAAGAAAGTTACCCTAAAATTTAACTTTCAACTCTATTCCGAAACAAAGTTCGGATAGAGTTGGGGGAAAGTAACCCCAAATTCCAACACTCAACTATATCCCGGTATAAAGTTCTGATAGAGTTGGGGGAAAGTTACCCTAAAGTTCAATTTTGAACTCTATTCCGAAACAAAGTTCGGATAGAGTTAAGGCAAAGTAACCGCAAAGTCCAACATTCAACTCTATGCCGGTATAAAGTTCGGATAGAGTTGGGGCAAAGTAACCGCAAAGTCCAACATTCAACTCTATGCCGGTATAAAGTTCGGATAGAGTTGGGGGAAAGTAACCGCAAATTCCAACACTCAACTATATCCCGGTATATAGTTCTGATAGAGTTGGGGGAAAGTTACCCTAAAGTTCAACTTTCACTCTATTCCGAAACAAAGTTCGGATAGAGTTGGGGCAAAGTCCAACGTTCAACTCTATCCCGGTATAAAGTTCGGATAGAGTTGGGGGAAAGTAACCCCAAATTCCAACACTCAACTCTATCCTGGTATAAAGTTCGGATAGAATTGGAGGAAAGTTACCCTAAAATTTAACTTTCAACTCTATTCCGAAACAAAGTTCCGATAGAGTTGGGGCAAAGTAACCGCAAAGTCCAACATTCAACTCTATGCCGGTATAAAGTTCGGATAGAGTTGGGGGAAAGTAACCCCAAATTCCAACACTCAACTATATCCCGGTATAAAGTTCTGATAGAGTTGGGGGAAAGTTACCCTAAAGTTCAACTTTCAACTCTATTCCGAAACAAAGTTCGGATAGAGTTGGGGCAAAGTCCAACGTTAAACTCTATCCCGGTATAAAGTTCGGATAGAGTTGGGGGAAAGTAACCCCAAATTCCAACACTCAACTCTATCCCGGTATAAAGTTCTGATAGAGTTGGAGGAAAGTTACCCTAAAGTTCAACTTTCAACTCTATTCCGAAACAAAGTTCGGATAGAGTTGGGGCAAAGTAACCGCAAATTCCAACACTCAACTATGTCCCGGTATAAAGTTCTGATAGAGTTCGGGGAAAGTTACCCTAAAGTTCAATTTTGAACTCTATTCCGAAACAAAGTTCGGATAGAGTTGGGGCAAAGTAACCGCAAAGTCCAACATTCAACTCTATGCCGGTATAAAGTTCGGATAGAGTTGGGGGAAAGTAACCGCAAAGTCCAACATTCAACTCTATGCCGGTATAAAGTTCGGATAGAGTTGGGGGAAAGTAACCCCAAATTCCAACACTCAACTATATCCCGGTATAAAGTTCTGATAGAGTTGGGGGAAAGTTACCCTAAAGTTCAACTTTCAACTCTATTCCGAAACAAAGTTCGGATAGAGTTGGCGCAAAGTCCAACGTTCAACTCTATCCCGGTATAAAGTTCGGATAGAGTTGGGGGAAAGTAACCCCAAATTCCAACACTCAACTCTATCCTGGTATAAAGTTCGGATAGAGTTGGAGGAAAGTTACCCTAAAATTTAACTTTCAACTCTATTCCGAAACAAAGTTCGGATAGAGTTGGGGCAAAGTAACCGCAAAGTCCAACATTCAACTCTATGCCGGTATAAAGTTCGGATAGAGTTGGGGGAAAGTAACCCCAAATTCCAACACTCAACTATATCCCGGTATAAAGTTCTGATAGAGTTGGGGGAAAGTTACCCTAAAGTTCAACTTTCAACTCTATTCCGAAACAAAGTTCGGATAGAGTTGGGGCAAAGTCCAACGTTCAACTCTATCCCGGTATAAAGTTCGGATAGAGTTGGGGGAAAGTAACCCCAAATTCCAACACTCAACTCTATCCTGGTATAAAGTTCGGATAGAGTTGGAGGAAAGTTACCCTAAAATTTAACTTTCAACTCTATTCCGAAACAAAGTTCGGATAGAGTTGGGGGAAAGTAACCCCAAATTCCAACACTCAACTATATCCCGGTATAAAGTTCTGATAGAGTTGGGGGAAAGTTACCCTAAAGTTCAATTTTGAACTCTATTCCGAAACAAAGTTCGGATAGAGTTGGGGCAAAGTAACCGCAAAGTCCAACATTCAACTCTATGCCGGTATAAAGTTCGGATAGAGTTGGGGCAAAGTAACCGCAAAGTCCAACATTCAACTCTATGCCGGTATAAAGTTCGGATAGAGTTGGGGGAAAGTAACCGCAAATTCCAACACTCAACTATATCCCGGTATAAAGTTCTGGTAGAGTTGGGGGAAAGTTACCCTAAAGTTCAACTTTCAACTCTATTCCGAAACAAAGTTCGGATAGAGTTGGGGCAAAGTCCAACGTTCAACTCTATCCCGGTATAAAGTTCGGATAGAGTTGGGGGAAAGTAACCCCAAATTCCAACACTCAACTCTATCCTGGTATAAAGTTCGGATAGAGTTGGAGGAAAGTTACCCTAAAATTTAACTTTCAACTCTATTCCGAAACAAAGTTCGGATAGAGTTGGGCCAAAGTAACCGCAAAGTCCAACATTCAACTCTATGCCGGTATAAAGTTCGGATAGAGTTGGGGGAAAGTAACCCCAAATTCCAACACTCAACTATATCCCGGTATAAAGTTCTGATAGAGTTGGGGGAAAGTTACCCTAAAGTTCAACTTTCAACTCTATTCCGAAACAAAGTTCGGATAGAGTTGGGGCAAAGTCCAACGTTCAACTCTATCCCGGTATAAAGTTCGGATAGAGTTGGGGGAAAGTAACCCCAAATTCCAACACTCAACTCTATCCTGGTATAAAGTTCGGATAGAGTTGGAGGAAAGTTACCCTAAAATTTAACTTTCAACTCTATTCCGAAACAAAGTTCGGATAGAGTTGGGGGAAAGTAACCCCAAATTCCAACACTCAACTATATCCCGGTATAAAGTTCTGATAGAGTTGGGGGAAAGTTACCCTAAAGTTCAATTTTGAACTCTATTCCGAAACGAAGTTCGGATAGAGTTGGGGCAAAGTAACCGCAAAGTCCAACATTCAACTCTATGCCGGTATAAAGTTCGGATAGAGTTGGGGCAAAGTAACCGCAAAGTCCAACATTCAACTCTATGCCGGTATAAAGTTCGGATAGAGTTGGGGGAAAGTAACCGCAAATTCCAACACTCAACTATATCCCGGTATAAAGTTCTGATAGAGTTGGGGGAAAGTTACCCTAAAGTTCAACTTTCAACTCTATTCCGAAACAAAGTTCGGATAGAGTTGGGGCAAAGTCCAACGTTCAACTCTATCCCGGTATAAAGTTCGGATAGAGTTGGGGGAAAGTAACCCCAAATTCCAACACTCAACTCTATCCTGGTATAAAGTTCGGATAGAGTTGGAGGAAAGTTACCCTAAAATTTAACTTTCAACTCTATTCCGAAACAAAGTTCGGATAGAGTTGGGGGAAAGTAACCCCAAATTCCAACACTCAACTATATCCCGGTATAAAGTTCTGATAGAGTTGGGGGAAAGTTACCCTAAAGTTCAATTTTGAACTCTATTCCGAAACAAAGTTCGGATAGAGTTGGGGCAAAGTAACCGCAAAGTCCAACATTCAACTCTATGCCGGTATAAAGTTCGGATAGAGTTGGGGCAAAGTAACCGCAAAGTCCAACATTCAACTCTATGCCGGTATAAAGTTCGGATAGAGTTGGGGGAAAGTAACCGCAAATTCCAACACTCAACTATATCCCGGTATAAAGTTCTGGTAGAGTTGGGGGAAAGTTACCCTAAAGTTCAACTTTCAACTCTATTCCGAAACAAAGTTCGGATAGAGTTGGGGCAAAGTCCAACGTTCAACTCTATCCCGGTATAAAGTTCGGATAGAGTTGGGGGAAAGTAACCCCAAATTCCAACACTCAACTCTATCCTGGTATAAAGTTCGGATAGAGTTGGAGGAAAGTTACCCTAAAGTTCAATTTTGAACTCTATTCCGAAACGAAGTTCGGATAGAGTTGGGGCAAAGTAACCGCAAAGTCCAACATTCAACTCTATGCCGGTATAAAGTTCGGATAGAGTTGGGGCAAAGTAACCGCAAAGTCCAACATTCAACTCTATGCCGGTATAAAGTTCGGATAGAGTTGGGGGAAAGTAACCGCAAATTCCAACACTCAACTATATCCCGGTATAAAGTTCTGATAGAGTTGGGGGAAAGTTACCCTAAAATTTAACTTTCAACTCTATTCCGAAACAAAGTTCGGATAGAGTTGGGGGAAAGTAACCCCAAATTCCAACACTCAACTATATCCCGGTATAAAGTTCTGATAGAGTTGGGGGAAAGTTACCCTAAAGTTCAACTTTCAACTCTATTCCGAAACAAAGTTCAGATAGAGTTGGGGCAAAGTCCAATGTTCAACTCTATCCCGGTATAAAGTTCGGATAGACTTGGGGGAAAGTAACCCCAAATTCCAACACTCAACTCTATCCTGGTATAAAGTTCGGATAGAGTTGGACGAAAGTTACCCTAAAATTTAACTTTCAACTCTATTCCGAAACAAAGTTCGGATAGAGTTGGGGCAAAGTAACCGCAAAGTCCAACATTCAACTCTATCCCGGTATAAAGTTCGGATAGAGTTGGGGGAAAGTAACCCCAATTTCCAACACTCAACTATATCCCGGTATAAAGTTCGGATAGAGTTGGGGCAAAGTCACCGCAAAGTCCAACATTCACCTCTATCCCGGTATAAGGTTCGGATAGAGTTGGGGGAAAGTAACCCCAAAGTCGAACATTCAACTCTATTCCGGTATAAAGTTCGGACAGAGTTGGGGGAAAGTAACCCCAAAGTCCAACATTGAACTCTATCCCGGTATAAAGTTCGGATAGAGTTGGGGGAAAGTAACCCCAAAGTCCAACTTTCAACTTTAACCCGGTATGAAGTTCGGATAGAGTTGGGGGAAAGTAATCCTAAAGTCCGACATTCAGCTATATTCCGGTATAAAGTTCCGATAGAGTTGGGGGAAAGTAACCCCAAAGTCCAACTTTCGACTCTAACCCGGTATAAAGTTCGGATAGAGTTGGGTCCAAATCCTAAAGTTCAACTTTCAACTCTAACCGTGTGTAAAGTTGAGATAGAGTTGGGCAAAACCTCAATGTTATTAAATAAAATTTTCAAAAATGCAAAAGTTTCACTCTCAACTCTAATTTCGTGTAGAGTTGGGATAAAGTTAGGCATAAGAACAAAGATCAACTCTCAACTTTAATTGCGTGTAGAGTTGGGATAGAGTTGAATTGAAGAAAAAAAAAACAAACATCAAATATTTAGTTTTACTCACTGTAGAATTGTTCATAAGATCCAAGTTCAACTCTCAACTTTTACATAATGCGAATTTGGGAAAGAATTGACCAACTCTCACTCAACTCTCACCGAACTCTAAAATCTTGGAAAAATGTTAGAGTTTACTCGACTTTCACCCAACTCTACAGTCGGTCCGTTAGGGTGTAAATGATTAGATATCGAGTTAGCGACTTTCCATGTTACCTGGAGCGGGATTTGTTTAACTTATGATAAATGATATATCATATATGATTATAATGTTTATAAATATCGAATTATTAACTTCCGGATTTAAAGACGTCATTATAATGACCCCGATAATGAAGAGTGTCAGAAATAGAATATTTTTCCTTCTCTTGATGCGTTATATCATTCTAGCAAATTTTAGATGAGGGGGTCTGTGAGCGTGTGTGTGTGTGTGTGTGTTCGTATGTAGTAACAACTATAATTATTGAAACGCTCTATCGCGACAACCGTTAGAAATGGCAGAGGAAGTATATGATGAATGTTATTCCGTATATACAAATCCACACATAATGTTGTATGACTTTTTTTCATAACTCTCATAGCTCAGGACAATAGCACTGGTCAACAATTTTGATTGTTTACATGGCTCTATTACACGAACCGTAACCGTTAGACGGAAAAGTTTGAAATCAAAGTGGTTCCCCATGTAGAAACAAAGATTTTTCGTTGCATTAATTTTTTTGTAGCTCTCATAATTAAGGCGATAGCGTTTATTCTTTCCAACTTTTCGACACACACACACACACACACATACACGGCTTTCATGTAATGGGTAGAACTAGAAATCTGCATAATACTTCAAAGGTTATGAGTTCGTGCGCACTGACGATTTTTTCGTGGATTCCAACCGATAGTACGAACTTGCCGTGTGTGCTATCGGTGGTGCCCATGAAATGAGACGACACGGGCGTGGACATAACTCAGCGCGGGGGGGGGGGGGGGGGCGTCGACCATAGGCGCCCGCCATCGTAGCGATGAGGTTTCTGGAGGTTTACCCTGTGTTCAGAATTCCGATGGCCTAAAAATAATGAGAGTTGGCCGCAGCCGGATGGGTGGGTGTCCGATACTCTCCTTGAAGGAATGGTCAGACAGCAGCCACCCGGGGCATACACACACACACACAGCCTAACACATGGAGAAGTTCATTTCGCGACCCGTCGAGGGTCACACACACATCCCGTTTATATCCCTGTCCCGTTTTACCGTTGCTTTTTGTTCTGATGATCAGTAATTGATCACTGATTGCGATTAACCAATATAATTACTGACGAAACTGCTGACAGTTTTTTAATTATTCAGAATTTAAAAACCTAATTATTACGCAATTGTCACGCCAAGGTAAAAAATTCAAAACTTTCATCTTGTATGTTTTTTGTATTTATTTTGGCTCTTTGGGCTCTTATGGGGAGGCAAACTTAAATTTTTTAAAATTCAATTTTTGGTCCCATGTGCGTTGATACTATCCAATAGGAACCCCTAGAAGATATTTCCGTCGACTTTGGGTCGAAAAATTGAAATTAATTTTTTTCCGTTTTGGCCAAATTTAACATTGGGGTCTTATGGGGAGGCAAATTGAATTTTTTAAAATAGAATTTTTGGTCCCGCGTGTGTTGATACTGTCCAATAGGAACCCCTCGAAGATATTTCCGTCGATTTTTGGTCGAAAAAGTGAAAAATAATTTTTTTCGATTTTGGCTAAATTTAACATTGGGGTCGTATGGGGAGGCAAATTCAAATTTTTTTAAATTCAATTTCTGATCCCGTGTGCGTTGATACTATCCAATAGGAACCCCTAGAAGATATTTCCGTCGATTTTGGGTCGAAAAAGTGAAATTAATTTTTTTCGATTTTCGCCAAATTTAACATCGGGGTGTGGGCCGGTTTGGCGTAGTGGGCTAAAGTGCTCTGCCTACTCCAAATCGATCCTAGGATCATGGGTTCGAATCCCGCTGTGAGCGAACATTTTTTCAAAAAAGAATTTTCGCCACGTCGCTCGAGTCGACCCCATGAACCGAATAAGTGAACATTAAGAGGGAAGAAAACAAAGTGCATCCCAATAGTCCAAAAAAAGAAACAAGAGTACAAAAATAGTTTACAATCGAATGATTCTACCCTCAATGTAAACAATGAGGAAAAAGTCGTGAGCATCTAACGACTATAATAAGTCCAGAGCCGTCGCTTATGACCCTGGTAGTCCCACAGCGACGTTAAATAACACCATCAAAAAAAAAAAACATTGGGGTATTATGGGGAGGCAAACTTAAATGTTTAAGTTTGAATTTAAGGTCCGAAGTCGACGAAGGCTATTCAGTTGGTGCCCCAGGACGAAATTTCTGTCAATTTCGGGGCGAAAAATTGAATTTGAATTTTGTAGATTTTGGCAAATCTGAAAAACTCAAATTGTTTTTTTTTTCTGCCAAAGTTAACATTGGGGTCTTATGGGGAGGCAAACTTAAATTTTTTAAAATCGCATTTTGGACGCCTTGCACGTCTATACTATCCAATTGGAACCCCTAGAAGATATTTCCGTCAATTTTCGGTCGACGAAGTCAAATTATTTTTTTTCGATTTTGGCCAAATTTAACATTGGGGTCTTATGGGGAGGCAAACTTAAATTTTTGACTTCCCAATTTTTCAAGAAGTTATCGTAATGCCCCCGAAATCAAAATTTGTTGTTTCATTATGTTACTAGGGTTTTAAGTACAGCAAAATGCGCCCCGACTAATTCTGAGTTGGCGTCCGTGTGTATGTGTGTGTGTGTGTGTGTACCTGTACAAATTTTTCGCGCAACGGTTTCTCGTGAACGAATAAAGTTATAGATGTTGTCAAGATCGGGTTCAAAGCGTTTTCATATAACTCAGAAGTGATAAGATTTTGGATTAAATTGGTGTTTTCCAATTGTTTATAATGTTGTACTGCATAAACCATCAGAGTTAGCGCAAAATTTATCTAAGAAAAGTGGTTCCCCATATAAAAATAGGTAATTTATATGGAATTACTTTTCTCGATAATGTGCATAATTAACGAGGTACGGCCAGCTCAACAATTATATATGTAATAAATGAACGAATGAACCCAGCGCTGTCATGGCGGTCTCAATCGCAGCGAACTTTCATGAACCGTATTCATTATATGAAAGTAATAAATAAATTTTTTATTATAGATTTTAATTGGAAATTTATATTTTCATAATTTGCATAATTCAGCAGGTATGGTCTTTTGAACAAGCATTATTATAATAATTGAACGAATGAAGTCACGGTCGTTATTAAGGTTGCAATCACAGTATCTCCATGCAGAATGGAGGGTAGAAGGTTTCGGAGAAAACCGTGCTGTGCTGAAATACCAAATCGGGAAGTTTTGTTTGTGCCCCGCATGGTGCCACTATTTTTCTAAGTGATATCAAGCAATGGTACTCTATAAAATCAAATTCCTTTCTGAATCACCCCCCTTTCATCCCTTGATTGCCGTACGGAACAAATTGAATATACAAGGAATGCTGCGCCACTGCAAGAAATCACACCGCAATATGGCACATTAGCGCAGTAATTATCAATTCGGCTCTTGGTGTGAACCGAAATTTGGGGAATGTACCAAAGACTGCTGTGTAGAGAATTCAATTGTCTATCAAACTTTATCCCTGCACCACAAAATCCAAATTCGTGGCGATTTTCGCCAGAGTTACGAGTTCAGAACGAGTTGGTCGAAACAGTCGAAATTCAACTCTTAACTCTCACCGAGTTAAGAGGTCGGTAAGACTTCGTCGTATCCCTCGAAATTCAACTTTTAACTCTTACCAAGCTAAGGGTTCGATAAGGGTTGCTCGTGACCCCCAAAATTCAAGTCTTAAGTCTTATCTACTTAAGAGTTCGATAAGCGTTACTCGGAATGGTCGAAATTCAACTCTGAACTCTTGGCGAGTTGAGAAGTCGGTAAGAGTTGCTTGGAATGGTCCCAATCCAACTCTTAACTGTCATCGAGTTAAAAGTTGGATAACTCTTCACTCTTACGTCGTGAAAAGGTCTTAGAAAGCCGTTCCTAACCTCAAATCTCACTTCCTAATTTTCCACCGTGAAAAGTTTGAAAATGGTCGTTCCAAAACTATCCTCGTAATCCGGACTATCCCCGTCGCCGGAAACTTTATGTATTAATTATTATTAGGTGAAAAAAATAGTCTGTATTTCCAACTCTCAAAATGAGGAAATATGTATAAGTCTTACTCAACGCTTACCCAACTCTTAAACTGTTCCATCAGGGAAAGGATTTACTTGCCTGTCGAACCCTGTACTGACAAAGTAGAACTTGGGGCGGATGTCGAGGCGCCGCGAGGTAATCTCGGTAATTTGCACGTTAATTCGAAATTCAGTTATTTATCTCCGATAAGCACTAGAGGATGCACTAACCATAGTTTCATAAATGATGAAATGCCCTATTGAATAATTCCTGCCCCACCTATTTATCCCTGTACCAAAATAATTAAACCTACGTCAAATCTCCGGCCCCCGAAGTAGTAACGAAATTCTAGAACCGTTGTATGCACCTGACATGATCTTACCTCCATAATGGACATGAACATAATAAGGCGAATGTACACAATAATTAAATGTATGAATTTCATTTTTTATTGGTACAGGCAATGCTAAACTGGAGCATTTGGCGAAGAATTTTGTTCAGAAACACGGCCTTTGTAGCCGCCATTTTCTAGCAACATCCTTCGCCAATGCTGACCAGAACGTATTGAATTGGAATGCGATTTCCTTGGCTTATACGAGTCTTCAGCGAGTCACTCCGATGGAAATGGAAACATTTCATGAAGTTGTCGGTCCACAGTCTCCGAGCTCAGATGATGTGTCGCAGAATGCAGATGAATCAGTGCAGTTAAATCGCTCAGCCAATGTGGGGAACGAGGACATGATGAGAAAGGAACTAGAGCAGCTGAGAGCTGCAAATCGAGCATTGCGTGCAAAGAATGATACCCTGCGTACCAAATACGAGGAACGTGGTTATAAAATAACAAATCTTCAATATCAGGTGCGACAATCGGTAAGAATGATCGCAGAAGCCACCTCCAAAGCGACGACAGATGACGTTCTACAATCGCACCAGCCACAATTGCAGCCATGGCAAAACTTCAGTTTCACAAGCCAAATACTCCTTACAGCCCAGAGGAGCAGGATTTGGCGAAACAAATCAATTTCCATTCTGCCTCGGCATATTCTCGAATGCGCAAGGCAGGTTGTGTTCTCCCTGGTGAAAGCACAGTTCGTTCATGGGTAGGACAGTATGATATAATGCCCGGTTTCTCTCCTATTATTTTCCAACAGCTTCAGCAAAAGATGGCGACATTAAGCCCTGTGCAAAGATATTGTTCTATTGCTTTCGATGAGATGTCCATCAAGAGTTACGAGTAATTTTCTTCTGAATATGACTGCATCGAAGGTTTGATTCACCTCGGACCCTTGGGACGAAGGGACGAAAGAGCGCATAATGTCATGTTTTTTAACCTCACAAGTCTCGCTACAGAGAATAAATGGCGTCAACCGATTGCGTATTTCTTGACTGGTAAAGGGGGGATGGCTGCCGAGGACATCAAGGCGCTCTTGGAGGATTGTCTTAGTCGATTAGAGAAAACTGATGTTGGGGTAAAATTCATCGTGTGGGATCAAGGTCCCCAGAACCAGCGGTTGTTCAATAATATTCTGCAGGCGAATATTGAGCAAGCCACGGTTTCAATTGGAGGCAAACTCTATTTCGTAGGTTTCGATTTTCCCTATTTGATTAAACGAATAGTAGCTGGGTTAAGGAAAAACGGGAGCATTTGGGCCAATAACCAAAAGATCGTTTCATGGAATGATTTCGTCAAGACATATGAGTTCGATAAGAGTCTAGGTACTTCCAACTTATTGAGTTATATTACCGAGATTCACATATCTCCAAACAACTTCCAGTGTATGAACGTCAAACGAGCCTTTCAAATGTTCGGGAATCGTTATGCTGAAGCCATCAGGTTATGGGGGACTTCAATGGAGTCGTCTGGATCGACTTCTGCTTCAAGCACTTGGCGAAATAGTGCTAACTTCGCAGAGAAGCTCAATCACATAATCGACGCTTGTAATTCCGTTGGCTTACTAGATAGAAATTCTAATAGGAGGCCATTACCAGCACAGAATACTCAGATCGAAGAGTTGATCTCGGACTTGAGACAATGGAGTAGTTTGTGGAGAAATCCTCAGAAGAAGGGTTTTCCGGTTTTACCTTGCTTTTAAGGACTGCAGTTAACTGCAAATGCCCTTCTTAATCTTTATAGGTCCATATTCAGTGAGATTCCCAACTTTAAGCTTGTTACTTTACGGGTAAATGAGGATGGCACAGAACATTGGTTTGGTCTTCTTCGAGCGCGTAATGGCAACTGCCAGAATCCCACAGGACGCATGGTACGTCTTTCAAACCGACATATTCTAGCAATGGGCTACGTACGTATTGGCGACAACGGCAATGTTTCATGTGATGATAGTGAATTCCTTGTAGGGACAAAACCATCACTCATTTCACTCGCATTTGACGAGATCCCAGTCCGCCCTTTCCATGATTCTAGCGAAATGAATGCCGAGGATGAAGAAGATGAGGATGGTAGTGTAGATTCACCGGTTGTTACGAAACTTACTCGGTCCACTGACCGATTTTCCGAAGTGATTGGGTTGCAATTGCAAAGATTCGAGGTCACTTGGAAGAAGCATTGGAGTTCAGCATCGGTGCTAGAAAATATAACGCTAGAGATTGCGAAGGCAGTTCAGTTGTTTGCTCCCGATTGGCTCCAACCGAGTGATCCTTGTTACAACCATCGAATGGCAGCGTTGAAATTCCTTGTGAAAGTTAAAATTTTTTCCAGAACTAAATTTAATAATAGAGAAGCAGCTAAGAACCAGGTCAAACGGTACAGTAAGAATAAGAAATTACAAAAGGTGAGCAATCAGTAATGCTCATTGTAGTGTCCAGACAGGCCGACAGACACATACAAGATGACAGACAAGCAGACATACGAATGGACAGATGCGCAGACAGAGAGGTAGACAGATACGCAGACAGAAAGGTATACAAGTAGACACACGAACGTAAATGTACATAGGTACAGAAATAGTAGTAGGCAGACATATAGGCAGCCAGCCGGGGGGAGACAGACATACGAGACAAACGCACACACAGTCAAATAAATAGATGCGCAGACAGACAGATTACTAAATGGAAACACAGACCGACTGGCAGGTACGTCCATTGCAAATAGTGTCATCATTTTTTTCAGCGCTCTGATGTACTCTTCCGTCACAATGCTCCCGATTCCGAAATGCGTTTGTTTTTTTTACAGGATTGGCGTTGAAATTCCTTTAGTGAGGAAACTCAGAAAAATGTCGTTTCGTAGGATGTCGGAGCATAGTGTTTTGCTCGTTGGGGGCACTGAGTCACTGCGTCCACGTCGCAACCCCTGGGTAACGCTAAATGTGACTTCCGCGTGATGGTTTCGGAATTCGGTGGGAGGTCGGCTTCGGTGAAAGGTTAGACGTGGAACGTTTGCCGTCAGAGGTTCGTTGTAAAAGGTTTCTCATCAGCGGAGCGCCGTCAAAAATTTGAGTCAAAGATTTGGCGTCGACGGTTTCACGTTATATGTTTGTCGTCGGTAGTTTGCCGTGATATGTTTTCCGTGAGTGGTTTGTCGTTACCGTCAACTCCCCCACTAGTGCACGACCCACAAGTTGATGGATCCCTATAGTCACGGTCGTCATGAACCCACCACTCACTATCTCCCCAAGCGCCGCCTCCCTACCACTGTGCAAACGGTCCCGCGTGCCTTCGAATGCTACCTCACTCCGCTTACTAGCATGCGGGAGTGGGAGAAGTAGGGGAGGGTCACTTGTGGGATCAACTCTTCGATCTGAGTATTCTGTGCTGGTAATGGCCTCCTATTAGAATTTCTATCTAGTAAGCCAACGGAATTACAAGCGTCGATTATGTGATTGAGCTTCTCTGCGAAGTTAGCACTATTTCGCCAAGTGCTTGAAGCAGAAGTCGATCCAGACGACTCCATTGAAGTCCCCCATAACCTGATGGCTTGGGCATAACGATTCCCGAACATTTGAAAGGGTCGTTTGACATTCATACACTGGAAGTTGTTTGGAGATATGTGAATCTCGGTAATATAACTCAATAAGTTGGAAGTACCTAGACTCTTATCGAACTCATATGTCTTGACGAAATCATTCCATGAAACGATCTTTTGGTTATTGGCCCAAATGCTCCCGTTTTTCCTTAACCCAGCTACTATTCGTTTAATCAAATAGGGAAAATCGAAACCTACGAAATAGAGTTTGCCTCCAATTGAAACCGTGGCTTGCTCAATATTCGCCTGCAGAATATTATTGAACAACCGCTGGTTCTGGGGACCTTGATCCCACACGATGAATTTTACCCCAACATCAGTTTTCTCTAATCGACTAAGACAATCCTCCAAGAGCGCCTTGATGTCCTCGGCAGCCATCCCCCCTTTACCAGTCAAGAAATACGCAATCGGTTGACGCCATTTATTCTCTGTAGCGAGACTTGTGAGGTTAAAAAACATGACATTATGCGCTCTTTCGTCCCTTCGTCCCAAGGGTCCGAGGTGAATCAAACCTTCGATGCAGTCATATTCAGAAGAAAATTACTCGTAACTCTTGATGGACATCTCATCGAAAGCAATAGAACAATATCTTTGCACAGGGCTTAATGTCGCCATCTTTTGCTGAAGCTGTTGGAAAATAATAGGAGAGAAACCGGGCATTATATCATACTGTCCTACCCATGAACGAACTGTGCTTTCACCAGGGAGAACACAACCTGCCTTGCGCATTCGAGAATATGCCGAGGCAGAATGGAAATTGATTTGTTTCGCCAAATCCTGCTCCTCTGGGCTGTAAGGAGTATTTGGCTTGTGAAACTGAAGTTTTGCCATGGCTGCAATTGTGGCTGGTGCGATTGTAGAACGTCATCTGTCGTCGCTTTGGAGGTGGCTTCTGCGATCATTCTTACCGATTGTCGCACCTGATATTGAAGATTTGTTATTTTATAACCACGTTCCTCGTATTTGGTACGCAGGGTATCATTCTTTGCACGCAATGCTCGATTTGCAGCTCTCAGCTGCTCTAGTTCCTTTCTCATCATGTCCTCGTTCCCCACATTGGCTGAGCGATTTAACTGCACTGATTCATCTGCATTCTGCGACACATCATCTGAGCTCGGAGACTGTGGACCGACAACTTCATGAAATGTTTCCATTTCCATCGGAGTGACTCGCTGAAGACTCGTATAAGCCAAGGAAATCGCATTCCAATTCAATACGTTCTGGTCAGCATTGGCGAAGGATGTTGCTAGAAAATGGCGGCTACAAAGGCCGTGTTTCTGAACAAAATTCTTCGCCAAATGCTCCAGTTTAGCATTGCCTGTACCAATGAAAAATGAAATTCATACATTTAATTATTGTGTACATTCGCCTTATTATGTTCATGTCCATTATGGAGGTAAGATCATGTCAGGTGCATACAACGGTTCTAGAATTTCGTTACTACTTCGGGGGCCGGAGATTTGACGTAGGTTTAATTATTTTGGTACAGGGATAAATAGGTGAGGCAGGAATTATTCAATAGGGCATTTCATCATTTATGAAACTATGGTTAGTGCATCCTCTAGTGCTTATCGGAGATAAATAACTGAATTTCGAATTAACGTGCAAATTACCGAGATTACCTCGCGGCGCCTCGACATCCGCCGCAAGTTCTACTTTGTCAGTACAGGGTTCGACAGGCAAGTAAATCCTCTCCCTGATGGAACAGTTTAAGAGTTGGGTAAACGTTGAGTAAGACTTATACATATTTCCTCATTTTGAGAGTTGGAAATACAGACTATTTTTTTTCACCTAATAATAATTAATACATAAAGTTTCCGGCGACGGGGATAGTCCGGATTACGAGGATAGTTTTGGAACGACCATTTTCAAACTTTTCACGGTGGAAAATTAGGAAGTGAGATTTGAGGTTAGGAACGGCTTTCTAAGACCTTTTCACGACGTAAGAGTGAAGAGTTATCCAACTTTTCACTCGATGACAGTTAAGAGTTGGATTGGGACCATTCCAAGCAACTCTTACCGACTTCTCAACTCGCCAAGAGTTCAGAGTTGAATTTCGACCATTCCGAGTAACGCTTATCGAACTCTTAAGTAGATAAGACTTAAGACTTGAATTTTGGGGGTCACGAGCAACCCTTACCGAACTCTTAACTTGGTAAGAGTTAAAAGTTGAATTTCGAAAGATACGACGAAGTCTTACCGAAGTCTTAACTCGGTGAGAGTTAAGAGTTGAATTTCGACTGTTTCGACCAACTCGTTCTGAACTCGTAACTCTGGCGAAAATCGCCACGAATTTGGATTTTGTGTTGCAGGGATAAAGTTTGATAGACAATTGAATTCTCTACACAGCAGTCTTTGGTACATTCCCCAAAGTTCGGGTCACACCAATATAAATTTCCAATTAAAATCTATAATAAAAAATTTATTCATTATTTTCATATAATGAATACTGTTCATGAAAGTTCGTTGCGATTGAGACCGCCATGACGGCGCTGGGTTCATTCGTTCACTTATTACATATATAATTGTTGAGCTGGCCGTACCTCGTTAATTATATGCACATTATCGAGAAAAGTAATTCCATATAAATTACGTATTTTTATATGGGGAACCACTTTTCTTAGATAAATTTTGCGCTAACTCTGATGGTTTATGCAGTACAACATTATAAACAATTGGAAAACACGAATTTAATCCAAAATCTTATCACTTCTGAGTTATATGAAAACGCTTTGAACCCGATCTTGATAATATCTATAACTTCATTCGTTCACGAGAAACCGTTGCGTGAAAAATTTGTACAGGTACACACACACACACACATACACACGGACGCCAACTCAGAATTAGTCAAGGCGCATTTTGCTGTACTTAAAACCCTAGTAACATAATGAAATAACAAATTTTGATTTCGGGGGCATTACAATAACTTCTTGAAAAATTGGGAAGTCAAAAATTGAAGTTTGCCTCCCCATAAGACCCCAATGTTAAATTTGGCCAAAATCGAAAAAAAATAATTTGACTTAGTCGACCGAAAATTGACGGAAATATCTTCTACGGGTTCCAATTGGATAGTATAGACGCGCAGGGCGTCAAAAATTCGATTTTAAAAAATTTAAGTTTGCCTCCCCATAAGACCCCAATGTTAAATTTGGCCAAAATCGAAAAAAATTAATTTCACTTTTTCGACCCAAAATCGACGGAAATATCTTCTAGGGGTTCCTATTGGATAGTATCAATGCACACGGGACCAAAAATTGAATTTTAAAAAATTTAAGTTTGCCTCCCCATAAGACCCCAATGTTAACTTTGGCAGAAAAAAAAACAATTTGAGTTTTTCAGATTTGCCAAAATCTGCAGAATTCAAATTCAATTTTTCGCCCCGAAATTGACAGAAATTTCGTCCTGGGGCTCCAAGTGAATAGTGTTCGTCGACTTCGGACCTTAAATTCAAACTTAAACATTTAAGTTTGCCTCCCCATAATACCTCAATATTGAGTGTGGCCAAAATGGAGAATAATCAACTTAAGTTTTTCGCTTCAGAATCTACCGAAATGTTTTCCGGGAGCCCCAATTGAATTGTATCCGTCCACATGCGGCCAAATGTTCAATCTTAGGAAATTTGAGTCTGCCTTCCCAGAAGGTCCCAACGTTAACTTTGGCCAAATTAACTTAACTTTTTCGACCCAAAATCCACGGAAATGTCTTCTTGGGGTCCCCATTAGATAGTAAACACTCACACGGGGCCAAAAATTCAATTGAAAGAAAATTCAAGTGTGCCTCCCCATAAGACTTCAATGTTGCCAACTTTGGCCAAAATTGAGAAAAATGAATTTGACTTTACGGGCCAAAATCCATAGAAATGTCTTCTCCGGGAAATAATTGAATAGTATCCATGCACTTGGTCCCAAATATTCAATTTATGAAAATTCAAGTTTCTCTCACCATAAGATCCTAATGTTAAATTTCGCCAAAATCGAAAAAAATTACGTTTGCCTCCCCATAAGCCAAAATGGAAAAAAATTAATTTCAATTTTTCGACCCAAAGTCGACGGAAATATCTTCTAGGGGTTCCTATTGGATAGTATCACCGCACACGAGACCAAAAATTGAATTTTAAAAAATTTAAGTTTGCCTCCCCATAGGAGCCCAAAGAGCCACAATAAATACAAAAACCATACAAGATGAAAGTTTTGAATTTTTTACCTTGGCGTAACAATTGCGTAATAATTAGGTTTTTAAATTCTGAATAATTAAAAAACTGTCAGCAGTTTCGTCAGTTATTATATTGGTTAATCGCAATCAGTGATCAATTACTGATCATCAGAACAAAAAACAACGGTAAAACTGTACAGGGATATAAACGGGATGTGTGTGTGACCCTCGACGGGTCGCGAAATGAACTTCCCCATGTGTTAGGCTGTGTGTGTGTGTGTATGCTCCGGGTGGCTGCTGTCTGACCATTCCTTCTGGGGGAGTATCGGACACCCACCCATCCGGCTGCGGCCAACTCTCATTATTTTTAGGCCATCGAAATTCTGAACACAGGGTAAACCTCCAGAAACCTCATCGCTACGATGGCGGGCGCCTATGGTCGACGCCCCCCCCCCCCGCGCTGAGTTATGTTCTCGCCCGTGTGGTCTCATTTCATGGGCACCACCGATAGCATATACGGCAAGTTCGTACTATCGGTTGGAATCCACGAAAAAATCGTCAGTGCGCACGAACTCATAACCTTTAACGTAGGATGCAGATTTCTAGTTCTACCCATTACATGAAAGCCGTGTATGTGTGTGTGTGTCAAAAAGTTGGAAAGAATAAACGCTATCGCCTTAATTATGAGAGCTACAAAAAAAATTAATGCAGCGAAAAATCTTTGTTTCTACATGGGGAACCACTTTGATTTGAAACTTTTCCGTCTAACGGTTACGGTTCGTGTAATAGAGCCATGTAAACAATTCAAATTGTTAACCAGTGCTATTGTCCTGAGCTATGAGAGTTATGAAAAAAAGTCATACAACATTATGTGTGAATACGTTTCAGGGATTAAATAGCGCTCAAACACATTTATCTACAAATTCCTCTCAATTATTTCAGGTAATTACCGACGGTATTAGCTCAGCGTGCGACAATATCGGCCGCGCCGGACAGATCCAGACAATTTTGTGGTTGATGGTTTTCTATAGGCGTTAGCAATCTCGCCTATAATCTCTGGTTGAAGCGAATCATTGGGTTTGCACATGCGTCAATTTGAGCAATTGAAAGCCCCCAACCGAGATCAAAAAAAATAATTGATTAAAATGAAATGATTAATTCCCAAATTCTGAATTGAAGTGTATTGCACTTCCCAAATGATTTTGCATTGATTTATTACAATTTGAATAGATTTCGTTATGTCTCTTGCTAACGATACGGCAAATAAAAAAAAATTAATTATAAATAAACAATTAATTCCTAAAATATAATTTCGTATTCCTGAATGATTCCCAAATGATTAAAATTATTTTCATTCGGAAATTCGTTTTCCACCTGCTAATTATATATCCGTATCATAATTAAAACAAAATAGATTATAGGCGATCATACCATTCTATAGTCGGTTATATAGTAATGTAATGGATCGGGCGCGTCGACGATTGACGGGGTGGGGGAAACACATATTTGTTTAATCGCGTTAAATCAATTAATCATTATTAAGTTAATGTACAAACGATAAATTTATCAAATTCGTAATCTACAATCGATTTCCTACTAAATGACCGGTTTGAAATATTAATTGAGTAATTTAAAAAAATTTCCGGCTTACATCATGCCTAAAAATCTATTAATTAATTACGGCTAATTGATGAATGTGTAGACTAAATGATTATATGTACAATCATCTACAGACGATGTACAGACGTGTACATACGGCCAATTTTCATAATTAGTTCCATTTCCGGCTAAGTACCTGTGGGGGTGGCTTCCCGCTCACTCTGACAGTCTCCCCCAATGACACGGCGGCGCCTTACCTCACACGGGGTAGTAACTAACGTCGGTATTGTCGCACACGTGCCGTCAAGCACCCGCGGAGATCTGTGCCTCTACTTTAGTCTATCCTCTTTGGTGTAAGGTTTCTTTCTTAAAGTATGATAATATAGTGTCTAAACCATTCATAACATGAAAGAGCTTTTGGTTTCCCACAATTCCAATCATTCCTTATCGAATCATTTGCCTAGTAACAATGGTAATCCGAATACAAACAGTGTGACGAATGGTAATACTCAAAGAAGATATGCTGTACTGAGTACCAATTGGGTATCAACAATTAGTGAGGAACTAGGAATGCATCCTCTTCTAGATTCTGTTCTCAAGAGACTCGCTGAAGATGCCTCGTATCGTCTCCGTGAGGTTCTTCACAAATGCGTGACAAGACTAAGGCACAGCCACAGGAAACGATTGTCGTCGACAGACGTTAACATAGTGATAAGCAGTCTGTGTGATGCTGACCCAGTGATAGGCTTGGTGGATCATTTGCCAAGCTATCACTCTGAGGCCAAAGTCTTTGCGCCTTCCGCGACTTTCGTAAATTTGACGACGAAATCCATTAACGCCGTCGGTTTATCCCAGCTTAGTGCGCCTTACCTTCAAGAAATGGAAATTTGTAATTATAGGTTAACCGAGGCCAGGCATAATTATGCTAAAAAAGCACTTAAGAGTATCTTCAATGGATCTCAGAAGACATTTGAAGTTTTGGTGAATGACTGCTTTACGAATCCACAATTGGGTGGCGAAGGGGTTATTGATACCTTGATGTCCACAGCAAGGTCAACTGTCATCTCAAATAATGCTCAATACACTCGAGTTACGACGCGCACATGTCAATTGGTTATTGCTATGGCTTCTAATAATACGGCTGTTTATCCTTATCATTTGCCTTCGGTAAGATGAACCACTGGTTGAATAATTTACATGACAAATACGTTCTAAATGCTTTCTCACCTTTAATATTTCTCTTTGTTATCAGGTAGAAAAATTGACCGAGTTGTTACTGGATCTGTTGCTGGGCTCGAGTTTTATAAATGCTCATGTAGAATCGTTATTTAAGACTTGCGCACTGAAATTAATGCTGAGATGGCCTTCAGTGGCCCATAAATTTGCATCGATGTTGGAGGATGTTTTGTTGAAGGAGGAGAGAAGTACGGCAGTCACTCATAAGAAGAGATTGACTGCCATGGAACTGCTGGCTGGAGTTCAGCCTCTGGCATTCTTCCAACAACCCCCTGGAAGTTGTTTATCATTAGATAATGTTCTCAAAAATGCTGTTGCAGGATCCGTACTTTGGGAACAATTAGCTGTAAGTTTTGATCTCCAAACCCGCTCTGCTTGCTGAGATGATTCAATTAGTTCAGTAGATTTATTTATTGTTTTAGTCATCGGTTTGTGCTTTTGTTAAGTCAACAGTGCAGAACATCGATGTATCACCCTTGATTGACCACTTTGGAGACTCAATACTTCCTTATTTCAATAGTCAGTATGATGAAACAGAAAAACGTGGGGACACTCAGGAAACTCAAAGGCCTTTTATCCTTCCGATTCTAGTAAGGACTAAAATAAAATACTCGAGTATTAAACCGAGCTTGAAGCGCGTTGGAGATAGACAAATGACCTTTCCCGATTCAACCTTACGTGGCCCGAGGCGTGAAATTAGGTAAATATAAAAATCACCTAGTAGTGTTTTGATGATTCTTTAATATTCGTCGTTCCGCCCCTTGTCGATGTATATATGTTCTACCTTCATTCATTTCTAATGTTTTTCAACTTATCAGGAATGCAAGGAGAAATTTTTTCCTAACTTATGGTATGATAAGGGCGCCGTACCAAGTATGGAAAAAATTTAGGTACTGTTTCCGATTGTTTTAATTGTATTCAGAAATAGTATATAACTTTCGATAAATTTCATTAACGTATAAGTTTATGAGAATGAACGCAAGCATGTAGAAAAGCAACTGAATAAGGTGACCAAAAGCAAAGAACTTAACAACGAATGACAAAAATGCGATTTTTGTTTTAAATTTGATTAATAGTTTGCTAGACAACCGGGGAGAAAATGTAAAACCTGACCAAAATTTTCGATAGCCATTTGGAATTTTTTCATTCAGCCGGTTAATCGTTATCGGGTTTAAACGTTTGACAGTGTATTGTCTCGTTGTCTCTACCACTGAAATATAAATGGGGCATTCCACGCCAAACTTACCACTTTGAAACCTGACCTAGTCTAATTCAGTTTATATATTTTTTTCTCAGTGCTAGATGATGAAAAGAGCATCCCATTTTTTTGTCAACTAACATTTTTTAATCAATTCTTTTAAGTTAATTTCAAAGTGTCCAAATATAAAAATCAGAAAAAAATCAAGAAAATAGGGGATTTAAAACCAAAATTTTTGAGCCGTATTAAAAAATGGTATTCCACTTAGTTTATTTGTTCAAAAAACCGTTTTTTAAATATTTGCTGCCAATGACTGGCATGTACATCATCAACTTCATACGATGACATGATATTTTTTGGGTCTCTGATAACAAATCGCTTGCATGGTTTCGGGGAAAAACTATTTTTTCAATCGGTATCAACCTAAAAAAATTGTTTTTTCCTATTAATTATGATGAACAAATTTAATTATTTATATTACTTATCGTGGGAGCGAGTGGAGATAGACGAGAAATGGGGTGTGGATGTGACCCTCCGCCGGCCAAATTCGTGATTTCTGTGTGTGTGGGTGTGTACTTTCTTTCCAATCTTTCATTTTTGTCACCATGGAGCGTTCTAAAGGAATTCCGTTGTTTATGACGCACTAACGCTGAAACGGTTGAAAATACAAAAAAAAGTCAGAGGGCACAAAATCTGTGGTTTTTTCATAAGGAACAACATTTATTGGGTATCTATAATATTTCGTGAGATACAACGTTCTAAACAATTGAAAATGTTGATAACAATAGACAAAATTGTTATTAACTTCCCGATTTAGAGAAGTTTATTTATTTATTTATTTATTCAACGTCAATCGGCAATTTGCACAGTATAATGAGGAAAAGAAAATTTAGAATAATATAAATTAAGGTATGCCATTACAATGAGAATAAAGAAGGTGTAAGTGAAAGTTATTGTAATGCTTCTGATAATGAAGTGAACCATTATCAGAAATCGAAAATTTTCACTTTTCTCGACGTTTCACATCATCCTGACAAATTTTAGATGAGGGTTCTCTCTGTCGGTGTTTTTTTTTTCTCCTCTTTCTCTATTCGTATTCACCCACGTAACCGCTGGTAGGCATTACTTCATGGGCAATACTACGGATCAGAGTACCCACCCTGTGCGGCTGGGGCCGACTTCGCCATTTCAGCTCATCGTATTTCTAATCACAGGGTAAATGTCCAGAAACCCCTGTGACACGATGGCGGGCGTCTACGATGGAACCCTCCCTCCCCCCCCCCCCCCCCGCGCGACGGGTCGCGTTCGGTCCCGGCTCACGGTCTCACTTCATGGATACCGCCGATAGCACACACGGAATGTTCCTGCCATCGGTCGGAGTCCGTGAGAAAATATTTTTCAGAAAAAATATTTGCAGTGAGCGGGAATTGAACGCGGGACCTTTAGAATAGTAGGCAGACACTCTACCCACTACACCAAACCCCCGTCCCTCTCTGTCGGTGTGTGTGTGTGTGTGTGTTCGTATGTGAGTGATTTTATGAGAAACGGTTCCCGGTAAACGGCTCGATCGATTTGTTTCTCCTTTGACACAAAATTACTTCTGACTGATATCCAGGGCGGAAAGGAGTGTCAATGTTGCAAAACAATTCCTCCAATTCTTATTAAACAATTGCAATTATTGAAAACGCAGGATCCCGAGAACCGTTATAGATAGGAGAAAAAGTGTATAATGAATGTTATTCCTCATACAGAAATATACACATAATGCTTGATGATTTTTTTTCGTAACTTTTATAGCTCAGGACATATCACTGATTAACAATTTTAATGGTTTATATCGCTCTATCGCGGGAACCGTTGGAGATACGAGTAAAAGTGTATACTGAATGTTTTTCCTTATACAAAAATACGCATATAATGATTTATGATTTTCTTTCATAACGGCTATAACTCAGGACATATCACTGGTCAACAATTGTAATTGTTTATATCGCTGTATTACACGAAGAGTAACAGTTAGACGGAAAACTTCTACATAAAAGTTGTTCCCCATTTAAAGCATACAATTTTTGTTTCATAATTTTTTATCTCAAGGATAATTTAAGAATCCTTGGGGCAGACCGTACAAGGTGGTTATGACGCCACTCAAGAGCCAGCCGATGCCATCACCGACCTGTCCTAGGCTTCTGGAGAGAGTGGTCTCAGTCTTATTTCCCCAACAAACGAGTGTGACTGAAAAGCAGGTGGGGGGTCCTATCATCGACGGAATACCGCAGGAACTATCGCAGGCCTGTAGTAGAGTGGGCAACACCAAGGCCCCCGGTCTTGATGGTGTGCCAAATATACCGTTGAAGGCCGCTATCGATGCAGCACCGGGAATGTTTCTCAAAATGTGTAATGCGTGCATTCAGGAAGGTATGTTCCCCAGCAGATGGAAACACCAGAGGCTCGTAGTTCTCCCCAAGGGGAAAAAACCACCGGGCGAGCCATCATCATATCGTCTACTCTGTATGCTGGATACGGCGGGCAAGTTTCTGGAGCGCATATTACGCCAGAGAATTGAGGCAGTAGTGGAACCCCTGTTGGCCGACGGTCAATATGGTTTCAGGCGACGACGATCTACGTTGGATGCTATTGACTTCGTGGTGAGAACACCGAAGAGAGCGATTGAGGGCGGACGATGGAAATGAGGTGCGAAACAATACTGTTTTTTTGTTACTCTGGACGTCAAAAAAGCTTTCAACTCGGTACGGTGGGATTCCATCTTGGCGGCATAATCGAAGCTATCAGTACCGGCATATCTCCAAAAGATGGTAAGTAATTACTTCACCGACAGCGTTCTTAAGTGTGACACAGAAGTAGGCCCCAAAACATATAAGGTGACTGGGGGTGCACTTCAAGGCTCAGTGTTGGGGCTCCTTCTGGGGAATATCGTGTCCGACGACCTGCTGAAACTGGCATTGCCGATGGGGGCAAAGCTCGTGGTTTTTGCAGATGACGTGGTTATTATCATTGTGGAAAAACACCTATTCACACTTCAGATCATCTTTGAGAATGTGTTTAACAAGATACGGAAATGAATGGACTCGATTGTTCTACAACTTGCAGAGCATAAGACTGAGGTACTAATCATCACGAGCCGAAAGAAACTGGAGACAATCACGCTGCAAGTCGGCGAGCACGAAATAACTCCCCAGTCCTATATACGGCACTTAGGAATTATGATTGATGCCCCACTCAGTTTTAGGCAACAAGACCAACATGCAAGCAGTAAGGCGGGTGCAGTGAGGACTGCCCTTACACGACTCCTGCCGAACATTAGAGGACCAAAATAAAAGAGAAGCTTCTTGTCATCATCAGTTGTCACATCGGTATTAACATATGGTATCCCTATATGGACTGATGCACTACGAAGTCAAACAGCACGACGGCAAGTTGTTCCAGTGTACAGGCTGGGGGCCCTTAGAGTGGCTGGCGCATACCGGACAATATCCAACGATGCAGTGTGTGTCACTGCTGGGATGATACCTATCGAAGTTCTAGCGGAGGAGCGCAGGTGCCTCTACACGCGCAAAAGATCAACTGAGCTGAGTTCAGTGGAACTCAGGAGAGTAGAATGTAACCACAGCATCCAGCGATAGCACAGTGGGACGCCTCGAGCAAAGGCCGGTGGACTCATCGATTGATTCCGAAGCTGGATGTTTAGCATGACCGATCACATGGAAGTCAATTACTACTTAACTCAGATGCTCTCAGGACACGGCTGCTTCCGGGAATATCTTCACAAATTCAAGCATGAGGATTCCCCGGATTACCCAAAGTTTCAGAGAATTCAGGAAAACACGGAACATGTTCTCTTTGCGTGTCGCGAAAACTTCGTGAAATTTTACTTTTTGCTTCCGAAAGGAAGCTTTGTAATCTCTCGATTTTTAATATCCATCTTTCGGTGTTTAGGCCCCCAAATCGAAGCTTTGGATTGAATTGAATTGAATTTTTCGCTCTTTTTCAGACGTAGCACTATGATTCCTTCAAAACAATGGCAGTTTGAACCTTGAAAGCCACGTTGTCTAGTTAGAAACCTTAGTTTTTAGGCCTTGTATGTATATATGTATGTATTTGTGTATGTGACTAAACAATTTAGTTATTTCCTTAATAACCGCCACATCAAATTTCATTATTTTTTCAGCGTATGTACAGTTTCATGAGAGCTATCATTTGGCGTCAATTAAACTTTGATCGGTCGTCTCATTTGAAAGATATTGCGGTTTTTTAAAATTCGGTTTTTCAACGATTACTCACAACATAATTGTCCGAATTCATTCAATAGGCGCTTAAAAGATTCGTCTCAATGCCATCTTGACCGAGTTCAGTAATGGTGACGATTGCATCAATTGTTTCCGAGTTACAGCCCTTCAAAAATCAACTTTAAGCAGAATTTGTGATTTTTGTTAACTTCTGGTAATTTTCTCCTCAACTCTCCCATCGAATTTCGTGATTTTACAGGGAATATAGAGTTCAGGAAGCCATATCATTTGGCGCTAATTAAATTTCGATCGGTGGTATACTTTTGAAGATATTGATGTTCAAAAAATCCCGATTTGTTTGACAATCACTCAAAAGCTACTGATTGGAACTGTCTTCATTAGGGTTACAAAGATTCGTCTCAATGCCATCTTCACCGAGTTCCCTAATAGTGACGATTGCATTATTCATCCGCGAATTATAGCCCTGAAAAGCAACGGATTCAGTCAGAACCTGGAAGATGAAAGGCATTCGGAAGCATTTTGCTAATGGGTTAGCAAAAAGGTCGTCCCACTTGTTATTTTCGGGGTGATTACAATAACTTCCTCTAGATCGGGAAGTTAACAAGTGCTGAACAAGAATAAAATCGTTTTTTCGCGAGACTGTGCCAGATATTCGTCATCAGAGACCCAAAAAAGTGTCATGTCATCGTATGAACTTGATGATGTACATGACAGTCCTTGGCAGTAAATATTTAAAAGAACGATTTTTGGAGCATGACAAATAAACTCCGTGGAATACCATTTTTTAGTACGGCTCAAAAATTTTGGTTTTAAATCCCCTATTTTCCTGATTTTTTTTCCGATTTTTACATCTAGGCTCTTTGAAATTGACTGTAGAAAATGTTAGTTAACGAAAAAATGGGATGCTTTTTTCATCATCTAGCATCAAGAAAGAAATCTATGAACTGAGTTAGACTAGGTCAGGTTTCAAAGTGGTTAATTTGGCGTGGAATGTGCCAAATATAGTCGGACTGGCGACTATATACGTTCCACTGGAGTTTGTACTTAACCTCCGTGTTTACTTATATATAGCCATGGAGAATAGAGGGATCCTATAGTCCTATCCTATAGTATAAAGGGGATGGCCAGCTATAATCGAAAATGGCGGATCTCGTGGAGAGAAGAGAATCGATTCGATTAATCGAATAGAGACCGAACGGAACAGATCGTGAGTTACAGTGTAGGGGGGAGATGGCGCAAGGAGGGATTCGCGGTGAAACTTTGGAATGGAGATTTCATCTTCATGTGTGATTGTAGTGAAACTATTTCATCCATCCATGTGTCTTCATGTAGTCATGACATATAATAGAGAGAAAATGAAATTATAATAAACTATAAAAAACATAGGGATGCAGGGATGAAATTAACGGCATCTGATTGGGAATTGAATCCCGTATGAATGATAGTCATTTCATTCGTTAAGAGGCCATGGTACTTCTAAATCCCCTCTAGGACTCTTCAGTTCTCCGAGATGGCGCCACTGAAAACGCCATCTATGAGTCGCGAGTCGATTCATTATTGAGCAGCCGGTAAAACTTGGGTCGGTAAAGAACGCATCCATATGCCCATTTAAAAAAAAATTTCTTCCATCGACCGTTACTATCGATACTTCTCGAGATAATCGATATTACACAAAAAATCTTTAAAAAATTATAACATACGAGTGGTGCATGCAATTTGAAAAACAGAAAATACGGGTCTATTTTTTTCATACTTCTCGTTCAGGAAAAAATACTAGACTATCCTAGGATCGGTATTTGGTGAGTTTTTGATTACAAAAATGAATTTTTTATTTTTTTTTCTATCAAGGCCAATCGAAATTCACTGAAACTTGTGGTTTTCAGGTAGACAAGGTACATTTGCATGAGCAAAAAATATGTTGCGGTGGAAGGGAGAAGATGCCCTCGTGGAAATTCGGCCGACAGATTATGTCGAAAAATGTCATCAAATGACGAATAATGACATGAAATGATAAATTTCACAGATCCTGACAAATTTCGACCGATTATGATACAGACTGATTTTGTCGAATATTTTATGTCATTTTTCGACAAAATATATGATATTTTGTAAGACCATGGAGCGACATAAAATGTCAAATTTCGACATTTTTTGGTAAATTCGTACCGATTATGACATAGTAGGACCGATTCTGACGAATTTTGTATGACACTTTCTGACAAAATATATCATATTATGTCAGATCATGGAATGTCGAATTTCGACATTTTTTGACAAATTCGTACTGATTATGACATATGACCGATTTTGACGAATTTTTTTATGTCCTTTCCCGACAAAATAGGTAATATTTTGTAAGTCCATGGAATGACAACAAATGTCGAATTTCGACATTTTTTGACAACTTCGTACCGATTATGATATATGACCGATTTTGACGAATTTTTTTATGTCATCTCCCGACAAAATAGATAATATTTTGTAAGCCCATGGAATGACATAAAATGTCGGATTTCGATGTTTGACATCCATAAATATTGCATGATTTCCTGACGAAATACATAATTTTATGTCAAATCATAGAATGGCAAAAAATGCCGACTTTCGACAGAAACTGACATTTTTTCTACATCTTTTTGGACCGATAATGTCGAAGACCAGCCGGTAAAGATAGATCGATCGTCATTTTGGAATAATCGATCCACGATCGACCAAATACCGAGTCGGTTGTCGGTCCACTAGACTTATTTTTTTTAATTATGTTTTTCTCATTTTTTTCTTTTCCATGCCGAAGACGGCAAAAGTATAATTCATCACGAATGGAACCATTCGCCGGAGCGTCGATACTTCGTCGATTTCTGAAAATCGAAAATTTCCAAGAATCAAGAAAAATGAGGGGCAAAGAGGGGGGGAGGGGGTTAGCTATGACTTGATGATTCTGGGCAAAAGCATACTTAGGACTCTCGACTAACAATCGACCCGTGGGAATTTTCGACAGTTGCACCTTTATCGACAGGTTTCATCAGGGATAAAATTACAAAATATTCAGCGATTGCAAAACATACATTAGCGTATGGTATAAACTGATGAGTTCCATTTTCATCCCTCTGACAGTGCCGAGGTAAAATTTTGATACTGTTGAGTATCGATGTACAACCATGAGCCGTCGTTGAAAGAACCTGTCACCTGTCTGTTTTGTATCAGGAAAAGTGATAGGTCTCAGTTTAACTAAACATTTGTAGCATTTACATATGAACTACACAATGATATGCAATTAAAGCATAGTTGCAACACTAGTTAATGCATGCAATACATATTTGGTGAGTTATAAATTCTACAAAGATAAAACAAGCAGCGTATATACAGGGGGTGTTTTTGTTAACACCGATAGTTGATTGTTATTAGCAAATTCAATTGTTCAGATCGCTCCATAGCAAGAGCGGTTGAAGATATCGAACAAAGTGTCTAATAAAAGTCGTTCCACACGTAAAAATACACAGTTGATGTTTTCTGACTTTTGTTGCTAAGGCCGATAGTTCATCGTTATTAACAAATTCAATTGCTCAGATCACTCTCTAGCAAGAACGCTTGGAGATAGGAAATAAATTAGTCAATGAAAGTTATTCCACACAGAAAGATACATATTTGATGTTGTATACCTTTTTTTTCTAACACCAATCGTTAATGATTATTAACAAATGCAATTGTTTAGATCGCTCTATAGCAAAAACGGTTGGGGATATGAAACAAAGTCCTTACTAAAAGTCGTTCCACCCCTAAAAATACACATTCTACGTTTTATGACTTTTTTTGATAACACCCATAGTTAAGTGTTATTACAAAATCGCATTATTTATCTAACCATTACGTATTGATAATTATAAAATTTTTCAATATTTGGAAATTTTGAAAAGCTTAAAACGTCCATAACTTGAGATATTAACCGAAATTTTGCATATAGCATATACGGGTCAACAACCGGGGAGTTATTGGTTCGACCCGTAGATGGTCAGACCCACATCCCGTTTATTCTAATTGTTTTTGCCTTATTTTCAATTGGAAATAAGGGTGAACTCATAGCACACCCATTTTCCAATTACCGTTTTTTTAAAAATACTATCTAAGGCGAATTTTTCGCCAGGCAAATTAAATGAAAAAATAATGTAACGACTGTCACGATTTGCGCTCTTACTCAAAATTTTTTTTATTATGAATTGTTTATTTGGAAAGTATTTCGAAGACCCTAGTTGTCACTAGGTCAATCAATATAACGCGCGAACATGGCGATATTTATGAATACACAACCTCAACAATGGCGCAACACACGGAAAGATTGCGTTTAAATGGAGCATTTATTGACAATTCCCAGCTTGGAAAACTCTCGGTGGTTTGGAAAATTACAACCGTGCAACCTCGTTGTTACCTCAAACTTTGAATTCCACCATTCGCACTGTTTTGACAGCTATGAACCCCATGTCACTTCTCAATTCAATGATTCGACAAACATTCGCGAACGCTCATCATAACTAATTCTTAGGCAAATTGAGTCAATTTTTCAATGAGACATAGATGAAAGATTATTCTTTCTATTGGCATATTTTTTCAGCAGATTGAACATCTGGCTTTTTTATAAGCAAGTAACTTTCGGTGAAAAATCGGGATTTTTGCTCCGCTCCCCTCTAATCATGTACTTCTTCATGTACTGATTTCTTTTCAATTAAGAAAAAAATTCTCCAAGAATTTGAGCAGACGTGAGAAAGATTGCTGTTTGCAATGGATACAAAAAACAACTCAAGTTAATAAGTTGAAATTCCAAATCGAAAAATGATTTCAACATTCGGAATGCGAAATTCATAATTACAGACTTGAATATTTAAAATGGATAGAATCAACTTCAAAAATTTCCTATTTGAATTTAAAAATTTGTAAATAAAAAATAAATGGCTGTTTTGCTCAAAAATGCATAACTTAAATTTAGGTTATTTCGCGTATTAAAAAATTGAACGAGAAAAGTCTAGATTTTTTTCTTATAACATTTATTATCATTAGCTATTTCTATCCAAGTCATGATTTACTCAACTTGTAATACAAAATATTTGACAGTTGAGGTTATTCAAAATTGGAAAAAATCTGTGCCAATTTACCCGGGCCACTCGTGATTTTTGGAGGTCTCCTAGTATCGACACAGTGATTTTTCAAGTCTAAGCATATTTTGGCTATTTGAGATGAGGTAAAAAATCTGTTTTGTCATGTGCACTGCACTGAGGGGGGGGGGGGGGGGAGAGCAAATTGTCTATTACCATCAGTACCGGCATTTTTTTCCATCCAAGAACTTTCAAGGGTGTCAATGATAAAGAATGATTTTTAATCATTAATCAGTTGTATTTTTCCCTCCTGCAGACACTCTGAATTTGCGTTTGGCGGATAAAGGTGAGACAATAATATCTATTAATTTTTTTCCAGTGCAGATTTCTACCGGTAAGCAAATCTACTTTTTTTATCATTATTTTACAAAAAACAAATTCAGAGTGACTAGATTATTGCATTTCGCACTCACAACTTTTTTTTTGTGGATGCAAATTGAGGACACCCTAAAAAGTAATTGGATTGAAAATTGAGCTCGCGCGTGAATTGAGCGGCAGAAGTAACAGGAATTAATTTTCAAACGTTGAATACCCCCCTCAAAGAAAAATCATATGTTTCTCTCTAATAGGCATGAAAGGGTAACATTAACATCATTCGACTGGGGATTGAATGCCCAAGAAATCATAGCCACTTCCTATTCTATGAAAGCGATGAGGGTCATGTAACGCCCAGCTGCCATTCTCACATTTTGATTGCCCATTGAACGTCATTGGCCTATATAATTTTCATCTTACACTTTGATTAGTTCTTGATTCTCATCAGCCGAATACAATGCGCGTTCATCGTTCAAATTCAAAATTCATCGAGCCTCTAAATAATGAAAAACTTAAAACTTTCTAGTTATTCATATTTGTTGGCGTCAGACAATATTATCGTTTACATGCTTGCAATCAAACAATAAAACAAGGTATTGAAAAATTGAAGAATTAAAACAATAAAATTACAGTTTTTATTTTTTTGTCTTTTTTTTTAAACCCCTTGAACTTTATCAAACTGCATTTTAGTGAAAAAGGAAAACAACAGAAATAATAAAAAAAAAAAGTATGAAATTATTCAATTTTTGCAGTTGAACATCAATTGAAGAAATTATGGAATACAGAATTGTTTTACATACAGGTAAATGAATAATTAAACTTGCTTTTCAACTTCCCGATCTAGGGAAGTTATTGTAATGACCCCGACAATGAAAAGTGCCAGATCGATGAACTTTTCACGTTTCTCGACGTTTCCCATCATCCCGACACGATTTCAGAGGAGTGGTCGTGTGTGTGTGTGGACAAAACTTTGTTTAAAGGTTCCGGAGGAACCACCGGAGGGATTTTCTTTTTTTTTTTTTTGGTCGACGCGTTTCAGTGGTGTCCACGTCCGAAAGGAGGGATTTTTCCAAAAACCGCTTCGTTCAATTGTTTATATCGCTCTATCGCAAGAACGGTTTGAGATACGAAGAAAAGTGTTTAATGAAAGTTGTTCCCCGCCACGAAATACACATTTGACGTTTCATGACTTTTTTTGCTAACACCCGTAGTTAATTATTACTAACAAAAAAGATTATTTATATCGCAGCGGCGTGAGAACGGTTGAAGATACGAAACGAAATAGTGCATGAAAATTGTTCCACACACAAGAACTATTGGCTTGCAGGCCTCTTGTAAGTTTTATTTGTGCCATTTGGAAATGGCAGATTTATCACTTTATTATTTTGGGACCTTGATTTGCTTGTAAAAGCGAATGAAGTGTTTCGGTAGAACTTTTTCTACATTAGTTTTACTATTACCTGGTTTTCCCAAAAATGTGCATATGGTGACCATCGAGGGTCAGGAAGGAAAAGGGAAAACTTCAGGGGGTGGAAATTATATTACTCTAAGCCATGATTGGGTCTTATAGGCGAATGCCAGTTTAGTGTTATGCAGATACTTATACGAAGTAGTACTGGTAGGACCTCTTGACTGTGTAGAGTCTTTCAAAGAATTCTATTAAAATTAGTATTGAGAAAATAAAGTGTTTCTTATTTTAACCACATAATCCGATAAAAACACATATTTAATGTCGTATAACTTTTTTTGCTAACACCGATAGTTAGGTGTTATTAACAAATTCAATTGTTTAGATCGCTCTATCGCAAGTACGGTTGGAGATACGAAACAAAGTGTTCAATAAAAGTCGAACCACACGTATAACTACACATTTGTAGTGTTATGACTTTTTTTTCTAACAGGCATAGTTACACACTTGATGTTCCAAGACTTTTTTTGCCAACACCCATAGTTAATTGTTAGTAACAAATTGTATTGTTTAGTTAACTGCTTCATATTAAGAATTATATTTTTTTTAATATTTAGAAATTTCGAAAACTTTACAAAGACCATAATTTGAGGCATGGATGGAAATTGTGGATATAACTTATACGGCGGAATGATGGGGAAGGTATTGGTTTGACTCGTAGAGGGTCATACCCACATCCCGTTTATTTTTTTAGTTTTTAACTTCGCAAGCCATTTCTGAAGTATAACATTGCATATACTCCACGATTGCCAACCAAAATGTAATCCGCTCGACTCTACACGGAAATGCTTCGGTTGAGACCTTCATGACAGCGCTCGGTTCATTCATTCACTTATTACAGGCATAATTGTTGAGACGGCCATACCTCCTTCCTTATGCAAATTATGGAAAAAAATTACTCTACATAAAATGTGTATTTTCATATAAGGAATCGTTTTCTTGAGATAAGTTTCTCTCTAACATTAATATTTCACCCGGTGGAACAGTATAAATAATTGCAATTGTTAATGACATTGCATATACTGCACGAATGCCAGCCAAAATGTAATCCGCTCGATTTTGCATGGAAACGCCTGGATTGGGACCGCCATGATAGCACTGGGTCCATTCCTTTACTTGTTACATACATAATTGTGGAGACTGCTATACCTCCTTAATTATGCAAATTATCGAAAAAAGTAATTTGACCGCATACATACCTATAGCTATATACACACACAGACATAGACATTTCGTTTTAAATTGTCTAGAAAGGTCAGAAATACCATGAAACGTCGGGATCTGATGGAAAATCGATTTTTCATTTTCGGGGCAAAGCAATAACTTCCCCTGTCGAGAAGTTAATTAAATATGCATTCCCTCTTACGGAGTGAGTTTTACTGAATATCGTATTTCTCACCCTTTTTGCACCAGATCGTTGTGAACAATTCAATTGTTAACAACACAGAAACTGCTACATCAATTTAAATCAACAAATAATCTGATCTAAATTCCATGAAGATGATTCGAATACTATTTCGATGACCGAGATCGTTCCACCCGTTCGTGAGAAATTCTATTCCTTTGGTTGACTATATCCTCTAGAAAAGAGGCAAGTGTCTAGTTCGTGAGAAATCATTAACCAAAAATTCCGATTCCACATGATTCCATATGATTGTGATTATTTACAGTATGACCCGATATAAGAAAAGATGACTTCTAAAAAACCTTGTAATTAATGAGTGCTTATAAGGGAAGGGGGAGAGCGGATTAGCTGATTTAGTTCGGATTTTAGGTAGTGGTTTCGTGTTTTTTGCTATCTTGACCTAATATAGTTTTTTGTTTTTATTAAGGAGGCTATTTCGGGTGTAGTGTAGGCAAATTGGATCAAATCCTGTATATTAATTTACCTGGGATGAAAAAATGCTCATTTGATAGATAAATTGTCCTGCTTAACATAAGACAATTGGTCATAGTTGGGCGGTTGCAGAGATTTTTTCAAAAAGTAATAAAGATTATGGTTTTTCAGTGAACGCCAAGAATCTGTGTACCTTCATTAAAACTTAATAAATTGGGGAAACAAAAATACTGGCGTATAGAGGGAGTAATTCTATACTCAATTAAGTTGGGAATTGACCCTTTATGTTGACTAGTTTAGCCGTAATCAATTATTTCGTAATTTTAACCCCATATCTGGTAAAACAATCAGCTGATTGCGTACGGCCCACCCTATTCGGCGCGCGCACTCCTTTCAAAGTGGCGAAATGCGCAGTAAAATTGGGGTTATGCAAATTTCTGACCTTTATTACAAAAAAAAGTTCATCGTAGGGTGCTATATCTCATATGAGTTTTCTTTGGAATTTTCGCGTCTACAATTTGGTATGTAGTTTGTGCCTATTTATTAAGTTTAATCGAAACTATGAGTGTTTTTGTCATGGACCCCCTACGAAGTCATTGGTTTTTAATTTTTCAAATATTTCCTGCATTAGATATTAATGGACCAATTTCAAATTGCGATTGAGGATAATTTTATCTATTTATAGAATATTTTAGATCTACGGTGGATTAAATTACGGGTTAGACCATTTTTGAGTCTAATTTGCCTACACTAGTGGGAGAGCAGTATGGGTGGATTTGGAGGAGTGGAGGAATCCAGGGCTATTTGAATAATTTTAGTGAAATTTGTTATCTGTGTATCTATTGTTTCAGTGTGGTAACAGGGGGATTCGGTGTAGAGATCTCATCATTTACGATGTCCTTCAATCTTTTCCAGTCGGTTTTCGCGTAATTCAATATTTTTTTAGATGGTTCTGATGAGGTTGGTTTGCCAAAACAGGGAGAAAAGCAAGGGTAGGTGCTCTGAGAGGGATTCGGAAAGAATGGTGAAATTTTCAATGATAGAGATGTTGTTAGTTAATAGGAGGTCAATAGTACTAGGAGTGTTAGAATTATGAGGGTAGTGTGTTGGAAGGTCTGGAAAGACCAGATAGTTTTTTTGTGTAGTCAAAAAATTTGTGAGAATTTACCTGATTCATTCGGCCTAGCGGAGTTCAAGCAGTGTCCTTTCCATTGAAGTCTCCAGCGATAATTGTTGGAGTATTATCAGAAAATATGTGCATCAATAGGTTCATATCTAGTGAGACATCAGGTGGATTGTATAACGAGTAGATTCTCATTAATTTCATTGTCTACTTGGACCTCTACTCCCACGTATACAGTGAAACCAGAAGAATTTTAATGTTGTTACTATGGGTAGCAATTCGTCCAGATTAGGTTTGAGCGCAAAAATATTAATGGGTAGATATTTAATTTAGATATTTATTATAAATATCCTAATTAAGATATTTATTAGGTCTGTGGAGGGATCGTAGGTGTTTCTGAGGAGGATGCAAAAAGGTGAGCATAGGATGCGATGATTGTGATCCTATATCAATCGGGGTGTCAGCGTTCTGGAGTTGAGAAATCATGACCTTAATCTCTGAGAGGTTTGCGGAAATGCTGAGGAATTTTAGCTCGTCAAGGACTTGTTTCGCTGTACTTATATAGTTTTTAGTGCTACTTAAATAAGATTCCGGAACATGGGTCTTTATTGGGATGGTTCTCGGTTCAGCAGTGGGTACGCCAACATTCGTTTTTAGGGTTTCCCCCGTTGGAAAACAAGAAGTGTAGAAGGGCCTGGACATCTTCGCGGCAATAGATATTGGCGTAGGCTCGAGGACTGCAGGAGACCGGAGGAAGTGAATGGTCCTTTCCAGGTTTTGGATCGTAGCAGAGTGTGCGGTAGCGGGTAGTTCCATCTCTGCTCTCCTTGGTGCTGGTGGTTGGACCCTTTTTTTTTGAACCTCCACCAATTTGGTTCGCGCGGCGCACTCTCGATAGCTAGCTGTGTGAGCTAGACCACAGTTTGCACACTTCACAGAGTTGCTGATGCAGGCTCTGATGTCGTGATTGCCGGCACATTTCACCCATCTGGGGTTTAAGTTGCAGTGCTGACTAGCGTGTCCAAATGTTTTGCACTGGAAGCACTGTGTTGGTTGTTGGGTTTTGATGTATTTTTCTATCTTGTAGGTAGGATAGAAAATGGTTTCAATTGCAGCGAAGCTGCTCAAGGTTACATGGGGTCCAACCGTAATTGCAAACACCGGTAGTGGCCTATTTTCCTCGCTATCTCCGTCCTTGTTTGTTTTCACAAACTGCTCGACTGATAATACGTTTATGCCGTGTTTGGATATTTCCGCTTCAATCTCGTGCTCAGTAAAACTGGCGGGAAGACCTTTTATGATAAATTTCTTTGGACGCTCACTTTTTAGTCTGAAGGTGTAAAAATTGTAATTTTGCCTTTTCAGGATACTTGCGATTTTATTGTAATCCTCCGTCGTTTGTAGATGGACGATCGTGGTATTTTCATTGAATTTCGTCCCGAAGTTTTCATCTGAGGCGTTGACTTGCAGGAAATTGATTCATTTTTGGGTCTCCAATTTGTCATTTTCAATAACTATTGGAAGCACTGACGTTTGTTTTAGAGTGTAGGGGCCGTTGATAGCTCATGTGTATAAGAATTCGAAATTTTTGAACAGTATTCTTGGATGCATAATCTATGACGATCCCAATCTTTGTTTGTCTGCTATATACAACTAATAGTCTGATTCTGCCTTCAATTGCTTATTGTGTACCGACGGCTATGGCCGAGTGGTTAGAGCGCTGGCCTTTGGCACACGAGGCCCACGGATCGAGTCCCCGCTTGGGGACTCTCCGATTGGTATAGTAGAGTGGAATTGTCCAGCGTTCGAGTTCATAGGGATTCATAGGCGAACGGGAGTTTCGTCAAAGAAACGGCTGTACAAATTGAGGTTTTCCGTGGGTTTCCTTCAATTGTAGATTGACCCAAGCGATGTAAAGTCTGGTAGGCATTGCATTTATTGGGTCAAACTAAGTGAATGCTGTACAGTTTGGGAAGAATTCGGTTTCGATCGGCACCGTGGGAGGGTCGCCACATATGCATAATCGCATCGAAGCGTAAATAAAAAAAAACAAATTGCTTATTGTAATTTGTGCATTTACTTACGACATGTTCAATGTGACTACTAAAATTATAATGATGATTTTATGAGCCATGTTCATGATTCATGAATGGGGAGAACGAAAGCGGTAAAGTGGGACTGGCGACTGAATTCCTCTAGAGTTTCAACATAGCCTCCACGCCCCTACCATATTGATGTACAAACTCCGGAGTAGTCATCAGTCGGAGTATACCTACGTTTTCTACATGTAGAGAACACGGTTGTATACCGGATGTATGATACCTGCCTAACGTTGATGTTTAGGAACATCAGGTTTTCGCGTACCATATACCAATGAGTGTGAGTTCGGATGACCACAAGCGAGCCTATATATATTTAGGTAAAACTTAAGAGCCCAGTTATATGTCGTCATTATTTATATTTTGTTTGTGTTTTTATTCAGATTTGCCTTTGCTGGTGGCCGTCCAGTTCCGCCGAACAATTTGCGACGTGTGAGTTTACGTGCCAGTTATCAAATACTTCGAAGCGATATGCGTGCTACAACGGCGCTGGTTGCCTGCAGACGATTACTCATACTTCAGGATAGAAAAAAAAAATTCCGAGATTTCTATAATTTGGCCAATATTAATCTTTAATCGATTATTCAGTTATTATTAATGTTGTTCCTTAAATAGGTTCTTTCTTGAGATTGAAGCGCCTTCTGTCCCCACACGGCTCCGCAAATGGGTTAAATATGAGGGTGTTGTGTTGGTTATTCGAATTAATAAATCACAGAAAATTAATCACGAACCGGAAGTTGCAGCCGAATCTCTTGCTTAATAAATACATATTACAGTAGTGTAATATAACATATTATATGTAATGCGAAACAATAAAGTAAAGAATAATATGAACAAATGCGAAGGAAGACACAAGTGGAAAAACCCAAAGGATTATAAGTAAAGGACATGATTAGATGAACTAAATCACAATGGAAAGTTTCGAAAACTATACCACCGAAATCGCCATACGACCTTCGAGGACAACGCTCGTGCGCTGGCTCCACCGTTCCTGAATGAACAATTATCGCGTGCAGTAATTATTAGTCACAAGTTCAATTATTGATATCACTGTTGAGTTTGCTCGTCACCATGGTTGCATGCAAATCGGGAAGTTTCGTTTGTGCCCCGTATGGGGCACACACATTTGCACATGACTACTTTTGTTTTAAAATCTCATCACTTTTCAAGATCCATGAAATTTGAAATATTGAAAAGGTCAAGAAGTGCATAATTTCAGTCATCAACCAAAATTCTGTATGTATTGTGTAACATATGCGGCGGAACGATGGATCCTGAACGATTTTTTTTATGGGGCGCGCTCAGCGTTCCTCTGGGCGTTTGAAAATTAATTTCATCGCTCTTAATGGACATTAAGGAACAAAATGAGGATCAGTTATTGGGGATTCAATCCCCAACGAATTGCCATTTATTTCATTCCTTCATCCCCATTAGGGAGAGAGATATGATTTTTTTTTATGAGGCGCACTCAGCGTTCCTCTGGGCGTTTGAAAATTAATTTCATCGCTCGTAATGGAGATTAAGGAGCGAAATGAGGATCATTCATTGGGGGTTCAATCCCCCACGAATTGCCGTCCATTTCATCCCTTCATCCCCATTAGAGAGAGAGAGATATGATTTTTTTTATGGGGCGCGCCCAGCGTTCCGGGGGTTTGAAAATTAATCTAATTATTTGAAAATTAATGTAATTCCTCGTAATTGCATGGACAAGGCAATTCCCCATCAAACATACCTAAATTTGCTGAAAATCATGCAAAAATAATTTAGCATAACGCAGACAACATTTCCTCGCCGTACTTATCCCTGTGACGGCGGGACAGCTACCGCCGAAACATCGGCGAAGGCTCCCCGCTCACGCTGACGGTCTCCCCCAAGTGACAGTGGCGCCTTACCTCACACGGGGTAGTAACTAGCGTCGGTATTGTCGTTCACGTGGCGTCAAGCCATCTCGGAGATCTGAGCCTCTACTTTAATCTATCCTCTTTGTTGATACCGCTGGGTACTTAGCCGACAAAGTACACAAAGTACACAGTACTTGATGTAATCGATTGTACATCGATAGTACATGATTGTACATTGTTTAATTTTTTTTGTACATCTGTTTATTTATAAAAAAATAATGAAATGTTCATGTGTTTTTAGCCGACACATAATATAAAATAAGTTAAGTAAAGTAAATTATCCATGGATTTTGTAGGAAATCGTTTGTACATTCCAAAATATATAATTTGTTTGTTTGTCCATACGTCAAGTCTCTACAAACAATTAATTATTTTGTCATGGATCCTCCCCCGTATCGCTATTGGCGATAGGAAATACCGATGGCGGCGCTGATACCCGTTTCAATATGGCCGCTTCGATGACCGAATTGAGCGCGGAATTTTAAAAGCATGTCACGTGGTTAGAAAATAAGCCCAAATAAACAAAATCTGGTTGAAATTGACATTATAAAATGAAGACAATTTTGCTAAAGACAATTTGTCAGTATGTAAAGGCGACATTAGATTCTCGGAATATGGTGGAAGGTCAGGCAGTCCTAAATTCTGGTAATTTAGTGTTATGTGGAGTTATCTTCTCGATTGAAATGCAAACTGCGAATCTACTTGCAATTCACTTGATCAATTTGAGAACGTGATCTCCATTCTTCCCAACGATCAATGTCGATTTTCTCACCGCTATCCAATTTTTTAGTGAATACTCGATGTCTCTTCGGAAAACCATGATAACTTACGCCGTCGTTGTTGGAAGATTTAGACTCGCATCCCTTGACATGACACTTATACACTTTTTTCATTGTACCGATATTTAATTCCGGTGAATTTTCGACTCATATTTTCCAACAACAAAACTATTAAAAACGGAGCAGAACTAACCAACAAACGAGACCCTCTGTGAACATGTCAACACGGTTATCGAAGCGGCCATTTTATTAGTGCCTCTGGACCCCACGAGGTATCGCACTCATTTTTAGCATCGCCAATCCGCGCATGTGCAGTGGCCAATCAGCTGTTCATTACTTCGAATTATGTCAAAAAAATATGGCTCTTGTTGGGTTTCACATAGCCAGCAACCACCCCGGTTCTTTCTCTAATAATCCAAATTAATGTTTCTAATGTGATTGAAAAACTAATCACCTTTCCCCAGGTGCAAAATTGACATTCGAAACGAAGCCGAGGATCTTAAGCACGTGGGGGAGGGTGATTAGTTTTTGATGGCGTGCCTGGAACTGTTTTTTCGAGTCGAGCACTAAAATGGTGGTTTTCTCCTTCCTGAACGGAGAATTAATGTTTTCTATATTGAGTAATGTGTTAATTTTTAGATAATTAGAAGAATCGTGTCAGTAGTGCAGTGCAAGTGACTTAACGAAAAATCTGAAATGTAACTTCTTACTAAACAAATTCCATTTGAAATTAACAATCTTCAATTTCCTGTTGTCCATTTGTAATTATCAATTAATAATGATAAATTGACAATCAAACATTATGAAAATGAAAAGTTAACAATGAAAAATTGCTAACTGGAAATAAACAATTAAAAATCGAACATTGACAATTTAAATTGAAAATTAGAAAATTGATAATGCACAATTTCAAATTCACAATTAGAAATTGGGAACTACGATGATTTGACAATTAAGAATTCACAACTGAAAATTGAAGATTGAAAATTGACAATTAAAATTAACAATTTGGGATTGAATACTTATAAATCCATGTATGCGACCAACTCTGTAATTAAAGCAGAGATTAAAGGGAATCTTTGATTAAACCACTCGAGTCCAATATGGCCCTCAAGTCATGGCATCAGCTGTTGGACGTAATTTCCGAAACAACAGAGCAAGTGAAATTCAAATGAGTTTGTAGATATCCCCTAAAAGCTAATAATTTATCCAAAATATAACCATACCTATTTATCCATGCATATAATATATATACCCTGGTGGACCGGTCGATTGTAGAATCGAGTCGCTCAGTATGTTGATTGAGTTTCGAGTGGCGGTCGATTCTGATTTTGATTTGTTTTTTCATGCAATCGACCCCTGACTCTGAATAGACTTAGGCCTTGGTCGATTGAGGGTCGATTCCATGAAAAAAATCAAAATCAGAATCAACCGCCACTCGAAACTTAATCAACATACTGAGCGACTCGAGTTCACAATCGAAACCCAATCGACCGGTCCGCCAGGGTACTCGCCTGGGGGCCTATTCTCGAGTTTGAGTGAAGCGAATTCGTGAACGGAAGTGGCTCCTTTCACGCATCACTTTGGTGATCGCAAGTTTTCAGGAACGGATCGTACATCCACACGTGAAGCAGTGTGAAAACTTGCACTCACCAAAACGATGCGTGAACGGAGCCACTTCCGTTCACAAATTCCCTTCACTTAAGGCCCGGCCTGCACGCTTAGTAACTTTTTGTGTGACTTTTACCCCCCCCACGATTGGCGGCCAAATCGGGAACCTGTATATGCCAAACTGCGCTGTCGGTAGCACGGAAAACGGCAGAAAATGATAATGATTCAGGGGCGTATATGAATTGCCTTTTCGGGGCGCTTCATTGTCCCCCACCGAACTCATAGAAAATTTCAAAGTGAAACATTTGAAAATTGAAAACTTCGAAATGGAAAATTTGAAAACTAGACTATCTAAAAATGAACAAATTGAAAAATTCATATTTCAAAATTTGGGAATCCAGAAATTAAAAACCGCAAAATTTGAAAATCCGAAATTCGAACATTATAAAACTGACCATTGAAAAATAGGCAATTGCAAAATTGACCATGGCAAAATGGACAATTGAAAAATTGATCATTACAAAATTGATCATTCCAAAATTGACGATTGAAAAACTGACCATTGCAAAATTGACCATTGCAAAATTGGCAATTGCAAAATTGGCAATTGGAAAATTGACAAAGCCAAAATTGACCATTGCAAAATTGACAATTGAAAACTTGAGCAAGGGAAAATTGGCAAATAAAACATTGACTATTAAAAAATTCACCATTGAAAAATTGGCCATTGCAAAATTGTCAATTGAAAAATTGACCACTGCAAAATTGACAATTGACAAATTGAGTAGGGCAAAATTAACTATTGCAAAATTGACAATTGAAAAATTGGCCATTGCAAAATTGACCATGGCAACATTGACAATTGAAAAATTGACCATTGACAAATTGAGCATGGCAAAATTGACTATTGCAAAATTGACAATTGAAAAATTGGCCATTGCAAAATTGACAATTGAAAAATTGACCATGGCAAAATTGACCATTGAAAAATTAACCATTGCAAACTTGACAATTGATAAATGGACCATGGCAAAATTGACAATTGAAGAATTGGCCATTGTTAAATTGACAATTGGCAAATTGACCATGGCAAAATTGAGGGTTGCGAAATTGACAATTGCAAAATTGACCATTGACAAATTGAGCATGGCAAAATTGACTATTGCAAAATTGACAATTGAAAAATTGGCCATTGCAAAATTGACAATTGACAAATTGACAATTGCAAAATTGGCAATTGAAAAATTGGCAATTGAAAAATTGGCAATTGAAAAATTGACCATGGCAAAATTGACCATTGAAAAATTAACCATTGCAAACTTGACAATTGATAAATGGACCATGGCAAAATTGACAATTGAAGAATTGGCCATTGTTAAATTGACAATTGGCAAATTGACCATGGCAAAATTGACCGTTGCGAAATTGACAATTGCAAATCTGACCATTGACAAATTGAGCATGGCAAAATTGACCATTGAAAAATTGACAATTGAAAAATTGGCCATTGCAAAATTGACAATTGCAAAATTGGCAATTACAAAATTGACAAAGCCAAAATTGACTATTGCAAAATTGACAATTGAAAACTTGAGCAAGGGAAAATTGGCAAATAAAACATTGACTATTAAAAAATTCACCATTGAAAAATTGGCCATTGCAAAATTGTCAATTGAAAAATTGACCACTGCAAAATTGACAATTGACAAATTGAGTAGGGCAAAATTAACTATTGCAAAATTGACAATTGAAAAATTGGCCATTGCAAAATTGACCATGGCAACATTGACAATTGAAAAATTGACCATTGACAAATTGAGCATGGCAAAATTGACTATTGCAAAATTGACAATTGAAAAATTGGCCATTGCAAAATTGACAATTGAAAAATTGACCATGGCAAAATTGACCATTGAAAAATTAACCATTGCAAACTTGACAATTGATAAATGGACCATGGCAAAATTGACAATTGAAGAATTGGCCATTGTTAAATTGACAATTGGCAAATTGACCATGGCAAAATTGAGGGTTGCGAAATTGACAATTGCAAAATTGACCATTGACAAATTGAGCATGGCAAAATTGACTATTGCAAAATTGACAATTGAAAAATTGGCCATTGCAAAATTGACAATTGACAAATTGACAATTGCAAAATTGGCAATTGAAAAATTGGCAATTGAAAAATTGGCAATTGAAAAATTGACCATGGCAAAATTGACCATTGAAAAATTAACCATTGCAAACTTGACAATTGATAAATGGACCATGGCAAAATTGACAATTGAAGAATTGGCCAGTGTTAAATTGACAATTGGCAAATTGACCATGGCAAGATTGACCGTTGCGAAATTGACAATTGCAAATCTGACCATTGACAAATTGAGCATGGCAAAATTGACCATTGAAAAATTGACAATTGAAAAATTGGCCATTGCAAAATTGTCAATTGAAAAATTGACCACTGCAAAATTGACAATTGACAAATTGAGTAGGGCAAAATTAACTATTGCAAAATTGACAATTGAAAAATTGGCCATTGCAAAATTGACCATGGCAACATTGACAATTGAAAAATTGACCATTGACAAATTGAGCATGGCAAAATTGACTATTGCAAAATTGACAATTGAAAAATTGGCCATTGCAAAATTGACAATTGAAAAATTGACCATGGCAAAATTGACCATTGAAAAATTAACCATTGCAAACTTGACAATTGATAAATGGACCATGGCAAAATTGACAATTGAAGAATTGGCCATTGTTAAATTGACAATTGGCAAATTGACCATGGCAAAATTGAGGGTTGCGAAATTGACAATTGCAAAATTGACCATTGACAAATTGAGCATGGCAAAATTGACTATTGCAAAATTGACAATTGAAAAATTGGCCATTGCAAAATTGACAATTGACAAATTGACAATTGCAAAATTGGCAATTGAAAAATTGGCAATTGAAAAATTGACCATGGCAAAATTGACCATTGAAAAATTAACCATTGCAAACTTGACAATTGATAAATGGACCATGGCAAAATTGACAATTGAAGAATTGGCCATTGTTAAATTGACAATTGGCAAATTGACCATGGCAAGATTGACCGTTGCGAAATTGACAATTGCAAATCTGACCATTGACAAATTGAGCATGGCAAAATTGACCATTGAAAAATTGACAATTGAAAAATTGGCCATTGCAAAATTGACAATTGCAAAATTGGCAATTGCAAAATTGACAAAGCCAAAATTGACCATTGCAAAATTGACAATTGAAAACTTGAGCAAGGGAAAATTGGCAAATAAAACATTGACTATTAAAAAATTCACCATTGAAAAATTGGCGATTGCAAAATTGTCAATTGAAAAATTGACCACTGCAAAATTGACAATTGACAAATTGAGTAGGGCAAAATTAACTATTGCAAAATTGACAATTGAAAAATTGGCCATTGCAAAATTGACCATGGCAACATTGACCATGGCAACATTGACAATTGAAAAATTGACCATTGACAAATTGAGCATGGCAAAATTGACTATTGCAAAATTGACAATTGAAAAATTGGCCATTGCAAAATTGACAATTGAAAAATTGACCATGGCAAAATTGACCATTGAAAAATTAACCATTGCAAACTTGACAATTGATAAATGGACCATGGCAAAATTGACAATTGAAGAATTGGCCATTGTTAAATTGACAATTGGCAAATTGACCATGGCAAAATTGAGGGTTGCGAAATTGACAATTGCAAAATTGACCATTGACAAATTGAGCATGGCAAAATTGACTATTGCAAAATTGACAATTGAAAAATTGGCCATTGCAAAATTGACAATTGACAAATTGACAATTGCAAAATTGGCAATTGAAAAATTGGCAATTGAAAAATTGACCATGGCAAAATTGACCATTGAAAAATTAACCATTGCAAACTTGACAATTGATAAATGGACCATGGCAAAATTGACAATTGAAGAATTGGCCATTGTTAAATTGACAATTGGCAAATTGACCATGGCAAAATTGACCGTTGCGAAATTGACAATTGCAAAATTGACCATTGACAAATTGAGCATGGCAAAATTGACCATTGAAAAATTGACAATTGAAAAATTGGCCATTGCAAAATTGACAATTGCAAAATTGGCAATTGCAAAATTGACAAAGCCAAAATTGACCATTGCAAAATTGACAATTGAAAACTTGAGCAAGGGAAAATTGGCAAATAAAACATTGACTATTAAAAAATTCACCATTGAAAAATTGGCGATTGCAAAATTGTCAATTGAAAAATTGACCACTGCAAAATTGACAATTGACAAATTGAGTAGGGCAAAATTAACTATTGCAAAATTGACAATTGAAAAATTGGCCATTGCAAAATTGACCATGGCAACATTGACCATGGCAACATTGACAATTGAAAAATTGACCATTGACAAATTGAGCATGGCAAAATTGACTATTGCAAAATTGACAATTGAAAAATTGGCCATTGCAAAATTGACAATTGACAAATTGACAATTGCAAAATTGGCAATTGAAAAATTGGCAATTGAAAAATTGACCATGGCAAAATTGACCATTGAAAAATTAACCATTGCAAACTTGACAATTGATAAATGGACCATGGCAAAATTGACAATTGAAAAATTGGCCATTGCAAAATTGGCAATTGGAAAATTGACAAAGCCAAAATTGACCATTGCAAAATTGACAATTGAAAACTTGAGCAAGGGAAAATTGGCAAATAAAACATTGACTATTAAAAAATTCACCATTGAAAAATTGGCGATTGCAAAATTGTCAATTGAAAAATTGACCACTGCAAAATTGACAATTGACAAATTGAGTAGGGCAAAATTAACTATTACAAAATTGACAATTGAAAAATTGGCCATTGCAAAATTGACCATGGCAACATTGACCATGGCAACATTGACAATTGAAAAATTGACCATTGACAAATTGAGCATGGCAAAATTGACTATTGCAAAATTGACAATTGAAAAATTGGCCATTGCAAAATTGACAATTGACAAATTGACAATTGCAAAATTGGCAATTGAAAAATTGGCAATTGAAAAATTGACCATGGCAAAATTGACCATTGAAAAATTAACCATTGCAAACTTGACAATTGATAAATGGACCATGGCAAAATTGACAATTGAAAAATTGGCCATTGCAAAATTGGCAATTGGAAAATTGACAAAGCCAAAATTGACCATTGCAAAATTGACAATTGAAAACTTGAGCAAGGGAAAATTGGCAAATAAAACATTGACTATTAAAAAATTCACCATTGAAAAATTGGCCATTGCAAAATTGTCAATTGAAAAATTGACCACTGCAAAATTGACAATTGACAAATTGAGTAGGGCAAAATTAACTATTACAAAATTGACAATTGAAAAATTGGCCATTGCAAAATTGACCATGGCAACATTGACAATTGAAAAATTGACCATTGACAAATTGAGCATGGCAAAATTGACTATTGCAAAATTGACAATTGAAAAATTGGCCATTGCAAAATTGACAATTGACAAATTGACAATTGCAAAATTGGCAATTGAAAAATTGGCAATTGAAAAATTGACCATGGCAAAATTGACCATTGAAAAATTAACCATTGCAAACTTGACAATTGATAAATGGACCATGGCAAAATTGACAATTGAAAAATTGGCCATTGCAAAATTGACAAAGCCAAAATTGACCATTGCAAAATTGACAATTGAAAACTTGAGCAAGGGAAAATTGGCAAATAAAACATTGACTATTAAAAAATTCACCATTGAAAAATTGGCCATTGCAAAATTGTCAATTGAAAAATTGACCACTGCAAAATTGACAATTGACAAATTGAGTAGGGCAAAATTAACTATTACAAAATTGACAATTGAAAAATTGGCCATTGCAAAATTGACCATGGCAACATTGACAATTGAAAAATTGACCATTGACAAATTGAGCATGGCAAAATTGACCATTGAAAAATTGACAATTGAAAAATTGGCCATTGCAAAATTGACAATTGCAAAATTGGCAATTGCAAAATTGACAAAGCCAAAATTGACCATTGCAAGATTGACAATTGAAAACTTGAGCAAGGGAAAATTGGCAAATAAAACATTGACTATTAAAAAATTCACCATTGAAAAATTGGCGATTGCAAAATTGTCAATTGAAAAATTGACCACTGCAAAATTGACAATTGCCAAATTGAGTAGGGCAAAATTAACTATTGCAAAATTGACAATTGAAAAATTGGCCATTGCAAAATTGACCATGGCAACATTGACCATGGCAACATTGACAATTGAAAAATTGACCATGGCAAAATTGACTATTGCAAAATTGACAATTGAAAAATTGGCCATTGCAAAATTGACAATTGACAAATTGACAATTGCAAAATTGGCAATTGAAAAATTGGCAATTGAAAAATTGGCAATTGAAAAATTGACCATGGCAAAATTGACCATTGAAAAATTAACCATTGCAAACTTGACAATTGATAAATGGACCATGGCAAAACTGACAATTGAAGAATTGGCCATTGTTAAATTGACAATTGGCAAATTGACCATGGCAAAATTGACCGTTGCGAAATTGACAATTGCAAAATTGACCATGGCAAAATTGACCGTTGCGAAATTGACAATTGCAAAATTGACCATTGACAAATTGAGCATGGCAAAATTGACCATTGAAAAATTGACAATTGAAAAATTGGCCATTGCAAAATTGACAACTGACAAATGGACCATGGCAAAATTGACAATTGAAAAATTAGCCATTGCAAAATTGACAATTGATGAAGTGACCATGGCAAAATTGACAATTGAAAAATTGACCATGGGAAAATTGACAATTAAAACATTGACTATTAAAAAATTGACCATTGCAAAATTGACAATTAGACAATTGACAATTGGACAATTTGACAATTGACAATTTGACAATTTGACAATTGACAATTGACAATTTGACAATTTGACAATTGACAATTTGACAATTGACAATTTGACAATTGACAATTTGACAATTGACAATTTGACAATTGACAATTTGACAATTGACAACTTGACAATTGACAATTTGACAATTGACAATTTGACAATTGACAATTTGACAATTGACAATTTGACAATTGACAAATTGGCAATTGACAAATTGGCACTTGACAAATTGACAATTGACAAATTGACAATTGTCAAATTGTCAATTGTCAAATTGTCAAATTATCAATTGTCAATTGTCAATTGTCAAATTGACAATCTGTAAAATCTGGAAAATTGACAATAGAAAATTGACTATTGAAAAATAATTGAACATTGCATTGAAGGCTTCACCATTAAAAAATTGACAATTGCAATACTGGCAATTGAAAAATTAACCATGGCAAAATTGACCACTAAAAAATTGGCAATTGAAAAAATGACAATTGAAAATCTGAAAATTGAAAAAATGACAATTGTCAATTGAAAATTTCAAAGTTGAAAATTGAAAATTTGAAAATTGAAAATTTGAAAATTGAAAATTTGAAAATTGAAAATTTGAAAATTGAAAATTTGAAAATTGAAAATTTGAAAATTGAAAATTTGAAAATTGAAAATTTGAAAACTGAAAATTTGAAAATTGAAAATTTGAAAATTTAAAATTTGAACATTGAAAATTTGAAAATTGAAAGTTTGAAAATTGAAAAGTTGAAAATTGAAAATTTGAAAATTGAAAATTTGAAAATTGAAAATTTGAAAATTGAAAATTTGAAAATTGAAAATTTGAAAATTGAAAATTTGAAAATTGAAAATTTGAAAATTGAAAATTTGAAAATTGAAAATTTGAAAATTGAAAATTTGAAAATTGAAAATTTGAAAATTGAAAATTTGAAAATTGAAAATTTGAAAATTGAAAATTTGAAAATTGAAAATTTGAAAATTGAAAATTTGAAAATTGAAAATTTGAAAATTGAAAATTTGAAAATTGAAAATTTGAAAATTTAAAATTTGAAAATTTAAAATTTGAAAATTTAAAATTTGAAAATTTAAAATTTGAAAATTTAAAATTTGAAAATTTAAAATTTGAACATTGAAAAATTGAAAATTTCAAAATTGGGGGAAAAAATAAATTCTAGTCGACCGGTAATCAACCCGGTACTTACTTGATCCTGGATCGATTATTTCACATCATAATCGACTTGTACCTGAAAACTAATCGACATACTGCACAAGTTGTGTTGTAATCGATCCGTCCCCCAGCGGAAATTTTCTCTTTTCTCGGGCGCGAATATATATATATATGTGTGTTTTCTTTTTTTGTTCCTCGTCCCTCTCACTTGTACGCCCCCGGTAGCGGCCGTGTAAGCATTCCTTCAGGGGGCGTACCGGACACCCACCCATGTGGCTGGGGCCGACTTTCGCCATTTTTAGGCCATCGTATTTCTAAACACAGGGTAAACCTCCAGAAACCCCTGTGCTACGATGGCCGGCGCCAATGATGGAACCCCCCCCCCCCCCGCGTTGCGTTAGGTTCCCGCTCGGCCGGGCGGTCTCATTTTATGGGTACCGCCGATAGCACACACGGAAGTCCTGCATCGGTCGGAATCCATGAGCAAATATTTTGAAAAAATATTCTCCGGCGGCCGGGCGCGAACCTAGGACCTTCGGAGTAGTGGGCAGATACTCTACCACTACGCCAAAGCCCCGACTTGACTTGACTTGACTTGACTTGACTTGACTTGAAAATTGTGTATTAACATTTGTCATATATACATACTATGTACAGTATTAATATCTTAAGTGCTACGTTCTAGATCACCAGCCGTTGGCTTTATATCTAATTTGAAAGAAGTGTAAACTAATTTTTCATTATTACAGATATTTGTGATTATTTACATGATGACTCGATATAAGGAAAAATAACTTCTAAAAAACCTTACAAGTAATGGGTGCATGAGGGGCAGGAGAGAAAAGGATATATGGAAAGGTGGGACAAAACAGGTGGTCAGCGGGACCAATTGGATTTTATGTTAATATTGATGTTTTGGAGCTGGGGATTAGGATGGGATTGTAGCTTAAATTTAAATGTCTCATTTATTCTATCGATAAATTCGCCTATGGTTGTCATGCCGAGCGTTTCGTGTATTTCCACAATAGTCGTTCTTCTTTTAAAATTTCCTATTATTCGTAGGAATTTATTTTGAATCACTTGAAGATGATTCAAGTGCATTTTCGCAGCATTGTGCCAGGCAGGACAACCATAGGTGATAATGGGCCTAATTAACCCTTTGTAGAGAGTAAGTTTGAGGGATTGACTCAGCGCGGGTGATTTTAGCAAATTATATAATCTTGCTAGGATAACTTTAGTCTTGACCTTGATTTCAGATATATGCTTTTTCCACAGGAGTTTGGAATCGATGTGTAAGCCTAAATACTTTACAGAGTCGGTTGGTGTGATCTTATCACTACGAATAGTTAAAGTCGGCTTGGCCTTGGAGCTAGTAAATAAGATTGCTTCTGTTTTAGCAGCATTCACTTGAATTTTCCATTTCGTTAATTCACTGATTGTGAGAGAAGCAGCATTTTCTATTCTTCTAATAGCTTTGTTTATCGATTTGCTAGCTGAGTACAAGGCAATGTCATCAGCATAGCCTGCAATGGATACATTTCTCGGAATTCTACTAAAAACAGAAGCAATGTACAAGTTGAATAAAACAGGCGAGAGAATGGACCCTTGTGGGACTCCCGCGACAATTTCTATTTTATTCGAAAGCGAAGTTTCGACTCGAACTCGGATATATCTATTTGAGAGATATGATAGTAAAATTTTACATAGATATTTAGGGACATTTAATCCTTCGAGTTTGTATATAAGGCCTGTGGGCCAAACAGAATCAAAGGCCTTCTCGCTGTCCAGGAGAAGAAGAACGGTATCTTCTTTCCGGTCTTTCGCGGATTTTATATCATTCGTAATTCTAACCAGCTGGTGGCAGGTCGAGTGTTCTGATCGAAAACCAAATTGATTGATAGGCATTAGTTGTAACTCTTCTATGGGTTTTTTGAGACGAGCTAAAATTATTCGCTCAAAGAGTTTAGCCAATACCGGTAGGAGGCTGATAGGCCTATAGCTCACCGGATGCGAAGGGGGCTTACCGGGCTTTAGAATCGGAATGACCACCGCTCCTTTCCAGAGTTCCGGGAAATATTGTCTGAGGAGGCATGCATTGTATATCTTTGTTAGTAAACTTATTGCTTTAATTGGGAGGTTTTTTAGTGCTATATTGGGAATATTATCCACACCCGGGGCAGATTTATTTTTTAGTTTTTTGATAGCGGAAGTGATTTCACGGGGATTCGTGAGGAATTTTATGGGAGTTTCGATAGGGGCTTTGAGGATAGTCTTTCTCACATGACCTGTGACTTGTTGTTCAAAGGATTTGTTGCCTCGGGAGGCCGATATTTCGTGTATTTGTGCGTAGTGTCTGCAGAGTGTATTTGCCTTGTCGTGGTCTTCTGTGTGGAGTGTGTTGTTTGACTTTAGTGTGGGGATTTTTCGTTTACCGGTATTATTAAAATATTTTGCTACGCGCCAAATAGAGTGATCTTTTAAGTTTATGTTTCTGAGTTTGTTGTCCCAAGATGATTGTTTCCATTCGGTTAATTTAAGTCTGATTTCTTTTATCAGCTGATTGAGTTCGGATTTAAGGTAGCGATTTCGGGTTTTTTGCCATCTTGACCTAATGTAATTTTTTAGCTTTATTAATGAGGCTATTTCGGGTGGGATAGGAGTGTGGGTGGATTTGGTTGAGCGTTTGGGAGTGGAGGAATCCAGGGCTGTTTGAATGACTTGGGTGAAATGTGTTATGTGTTGATCTATTGCTTCAGTGTTGTTACAAGTAGGGTTTGGTGTAGAAATCTCATCATTTAAGGTATCCTTGAATTTATTCCAGTCGGTTTTCGCGTAGTTTAAAATTTTTGATGATTCTGGTGAGGTCGGTCGGCCAAATAGGGAGAAAAACAATGGTAGGTGATCGGATGGAGATTCGGAAAGTGTGGTGAAATTATTAATGATAGAGATGTTGCTTGTTAATAAAAGGTCAATAGTACTAGGAGTGTTTGAATTATGAGGGTAGTGTGTAGGAACGTCTGGAAAGAGCAGATTAATTTTTTGTTCCGTCAAAAAATTTGAGAGAATCTTACCTGATTCGTTTGGCCTAGCAGAGGTCCAAGCAGTGTCCTTCGCATTGAAGTCTCCAACAATAATTGTTGGAGAACTATCGGAAAATAGGTGCCTCAATAGGTTTGTATCTATTGAGACATCCGGTGGATTGTAGATCGAGTAGATCTTCGTTTTTTTATTGTTTACTTGGACCTCTACTCCCACGTATTCGGTGAGCGACAGGAGATCATGCGGAAGAGTTCTATGTGACAAGGTTTTGTGGATCGCCACCGCAACACCACCACCTGCTTTGGCCGTTCTGTCTTCCCTGATCAGCGAGAAGTCTGGGAAGTTAATTTTCTTCGTTTTGCTGTTTAACTTAGTCTCTGAAATCAAACAAATTTTGATGTTATTTCTGTGGACGATGTGTAATAACTCGTCCAGATTAGGCTTGAGCGCAAAAATATTAATTGCTAATATGTTGGTTATGTTTGCTGGGGAATCGTAGGTGTGTTTGAGGAGGGTAAGAACAGGTGGACATAGGATGCGATGATTGTGATCCTATCAATTGGTGTAAGGGCTGTTTGGAGTTTAGAGCTCATCTCTTTTAGCTCTGAAAGGATTTCGGGAATTCTAAGGGTTGTTAGCTCGTCAAGGACTTGCTTTGCTGTAATTACATAGTTTATAGTTCTACTTAAATGAGATTCGGGAACATGTGTTTCCATTGGGATGGTCCTAGGTTCAGCAGTGGGTGCGATAAGATTCCTTCTCGAGGTTTCCACCGTCGGGAAGAAGGAAGCGTAGGTGGGCCTGGACGTGTTGGCAGTAGAACTCGGAGTTGGCACTGGGACTGCATCAGACTGGAGGGACTGGATGTTCCTTTCCAGATTCTGGATCGTGGCCGAGTGAGGTGTAGTGGGCAATTCCAGTGGCGCTATGCTGGGCCTGGCCGATTGAGCTCGTTTTTTCTGAGTTTCCATGAATTTTAGGCGCATGGAACACTCTCTATAGCTGGCCGTGTGGGCTAGTCCGCAGTTCGCGCACTTGAGAGTTTTCGAAGTGCAGGCTTTGACGTCATGATTTGACGCACACTTTACACATCTGGGGTTCAGGTTGCAGTGTTGGCTTGCATGGCCGAACCGTTGGCACCTGAAACACTGGGTCGGTTGCTCGGATTTCACAAATTTTTCTATCTTGTATGTGTGATAGAAAATAGTTTTAATAGCAGCAAAGCTGCTCAAGGTTACTTCAGGGCCAACCGTGATTGCGAAGATCGGGAGAGGCCTGTTTTCTTTAATATTTCCGTCTTTGTTTACTTTCACGAACTGGCGAACGGAAAGTACGTTAATGCCTTGATTTGATAATTCGGCTTGAATTTCGGCTTCCGAGAAACTGCTGGGAAGCCCTTTCAAAATAAATTTCTTCGGTCTTTCACTTTTAAGGCCGTAGGTGAAAAAATTAAGGTTTTGCCTTTTCAGGATACTTGCGATTTTGTTGTAATCGTCGGTCGTTTGTAGGTGGACGATCGTGGTACTTCCATTAAACTTCATCCTGAAGTTTTTATCCGAGGCATTGACTTGCAGGAAATTTATTAACTTTTTGGTCTCCAATTTGTCGTTTTCAACGATGATTGGAGGCACTGAGGTTTTTTTTTGAGCGTCTTGAGGCCCATCAGAAGAGTTCGGAGGATTGTTGGGGCGGGCTGGTTCAGAGCTCGCGCTGTTTGACCGTTTCATAACGGTTTTTTTTGTTTTTTTTGGGTCTTCCATCGGAGGACTCGTTTTGGCTTTCCTTTTGGGAGCCAAGGGAATTTTGAGGTTTTTTAGATTTGACACTTTTGTGCCAAAACTTTTACTCGATTTAAAATTTCAATGTACTAGAAGCACGGTACGTTTGAAATTTGTAATTCGTAGGGAGCGGTAGACATGCGTCCGCACGACACCGACTCAAAACAAATACTCCAAAGCCCCGACAATATATATATATATATGTGTGTGTGTGTATATCTTCAAAATTTCAAATATTTCTAAATTTCAACAATCCCATATTGTAAAAATGTCAAATTCCGAAGTTTTTGAATTTGAAAAAATTCTAAAAATTCAACAATTTCCAAAACTTAAAAATTTCAAAATTTTCACAATTGTCAAGATTTTCGGAATTCTCAAATGACGAATTTTTCAATTATTTCGAAGTTAAGCCATTCCAAATGTCTCTGTCATATGAAAAAAATTTAATTGCGAAGTTTTTAAATATCAAACGTTTCCAAATTTCCGAAATCGCAAAGTTCTAAAAATATTATGAAAATTTAAAAAATTTTAAAACTCTGAAAATTTGAAAGTTTTAAAATATATTATTTTCAAAATTGGAACATTTTGGAATTGGAATTCTTTTGACTATGAAATTGTGGAAGGTTTGAAAATTTTGAAAATATTTCGAAGTTTTGGGAATGTGGGAAATTTCGAGAGTTTTGCAATGTTTGAAATTTTGAAATACGATATTTGAAAAATTTGAAATTCTGGGAATTTCGGAAAATTTCAAAATTTCGGGATTTTTTGAAAATTTTGCAAATATCGGAAATTTGGCAAATTTTAGAATTGTTGAAATATTTAAAATTTCAAAATTTTCAAATTCCAAAACTTTGGAAATTGAAATCTTTAAAATAAAAAATTGTTGAAGTTTGAAATGGTTCGCAAAATGGAATCTTCCCAAAATTCGGTTCGTCGAAAGTAAACAAAACGCGACCAATGGTAACCGGCATGTATTTTGGCGAGTCAGTCGCGCGAGAGGGCGGGGGGGGGGGGGGGGGAGTAGCGCCGCGGTGCTTGGAAAAAACATGTGAGGCAAATATTGTAACTAACGACGGCCCACTGTATATCTAATTCGATCAATGGTGCGGACCAAGCTGGTTTATTAACTTTCCGTGGGGAAAGTTATTATGTATGTATATGTTTATTGATCCCCTAAGGGTTACAATGACTTCCGCCCCCTCTCTCATCTTCTTTACACATCAATCCTGAACATGCGGACTTTTAGGGCTTCCGTCCCCTTTACAAAACTCTTACAAAGGGGAACCTTAACCTAACCTTAACCTAAAGTTAACCTTCACTTTACCTTCTAATACATTCCTCTTACCCAACTAAATTAACCCTAATCAAACCAGAGCAATGAGTCATGGAATCAGGGGGGCCTCCGTTTCCGTGCTCCTCATGTTCTTTTTTGCACAATCGTCCCCTTCGAGTCCCACCCACACGCCGCTCTAACCCCCCAACCCTTGCCTGCTCTCCTTAACCCTCCAGCCTCCTATTCTACCCCATTCCTCTTCAGCCCCCTACCACTATCGGTTCCTTTCTCACTCCCCCATTCTCACCTGCTATTCTCCCTCCTCTCTCCCCTTCCATCCCCACTTTCAAAAGGGAAAGTTTCAAGACAGGATGGGTAGGGTAAGGTTGAGGGATTAGAAGTAAGTAAGGCAATATAGGAGAGTGGGGATGGCAGGTGGGACGGATGAAAGTTCGAGAGAGCCGGGGGGGAGATGGAGTGTGCGGTTAGGAGAGAAGATGAGAAAGGAGATGAGGGGGCAGCGTGAAGAGATGGTAGAGCAGTAGAGAGGTGATGTAAGGGGAATGAGTGAGGAGTTGAGTGAAGGGGGAAAGGAATGTGAGGAGGAGAATGAGAGGATGCGGGCAAAGATAGGGGAGATAGGTGATAAGGACAAAATGAAGGAAGATGATAAGAGAGAGGAAATAAGGGTGATTGAAGAGAGGAGAGAAAGGTTGGAGGGGAGCTTCCGTGAGAAGGTTGGAGGAGATGAGATAGAAAAAGAAAGGGGTGAAATAGACATGGAAGTGGTGGTATCGATGATCAGTTCGCTGAAACAGGAGGTGATGGGATGTTTGAGAGAGATGCAAGAGGTAAGAGAGGAAATTAAAGATGGTTTAAGGGGAATGAGTGAGGAGTTGAGTAAATGGGGGAAAGTATGGAAGGAGGAGAAGAAGGGGATATGGAGGAAGTTAAGGGAGAAGGGTGCAAATGACAGGATGATGAAAGAAGAGAGGAGAGAGGAAGTGAAAGAGATTGGAGAGAGGGTAGGAAGGTTGGAGGTACGTTTGGATGAGAAGGTGGGTGGAGATGAAGGGGGCTTTCAAAGGCGGGAGGTTGCGGTGGAATGGAGAAAGAGAGTGGGGGTGTTGGAGGATACACAGGAGAAGGAAGAGAGAGATAAGAGGAAGAGGAAGAGGAACGTGATGATAAGGGGTATGTCTGTGTTGAGTATGAGTGGAAGGGAAGAGGCGCAGGGGCTGTAGAGCTCGTTAGGGGTGGAGGGAGTGATTGAGGACACAAGAGTATTAGGGAGTGGGGATGGAAGGAATGAGAGGAAGTTAGTGTGGGTGAGTTTGAAAGATATGGATGCGAAGAGGGAAGTGATGGTAGAAAAGAGAAAGCTGAAGTGGAGAAGAGAAAGGATTGAAAACGACCTGACATGGAGGGAGAGAAGAAGTAAGTGGGCAATAGAAAGGAAAGCGAGGGAAGGGAGAGCTAAAGGTAAAGGGGTAAGGTATACAAGGGAGAGAGTATGGATTGAGGAGGAAGTATGGACATGGTGCGAATTAAAAGGGTGCTTAGTTAAGGGAGGAGAGTTATTATAATCCCCATGAAAATGCAAAATCAATTTGAAGATTTCAAAAATTCCAAACTTTTTCACAAATTTCAAAAATCTCAAAATTTTTAAAATTATCCAAATTTTTCAAAGATTTGGAAAGACGAATTTTTCCAAAATTTTGAATGTGAACCATTTCCAATTTCCCTAACTCCATATTTCAAAAAATTCAAATTCCAAAGTTTTTGAACATCAAACGTTTCCAAATTCCAAATTTCCAAAAATATTATATTTCAAATATTTAAAGAAATTCAAAATTTGAGAAATTTCAAAATTATCAAAAGAGTTTTGAGAATTTTGAAATTTCTAATTTTTGAATTTTTCTAAATCTTTGAAATATAATATTTTTGGAAATTTGGAATTTTGGAAGTTGAGGATTTTGGAAATTTGGAAACGATTGATATTCCAAAACTTTAGAATTTGAATTTTTTTTAATATAACATTAGGGAAATTTGAAATGACTCAAATTCGAAATTTTCGAAAAATTCGTCATTTGAGAATTTTGAAAATTTGACATATTTTGAAAATTTGGAAAATTTTTGAAAATTTTGAGAACCTGGAAATTTCTGAATTTTTGTTTTTTTTTAAATCTTTGAAATATATTTTTGGAAATTTGGAAGTTTTTTAATTTGGGATTTTGGAAATCTTGAAATTCACTTTTCATTTTCATGATGATTATAATAACTTTCCTGGCGGAAAGTTAATAAAACAGCTTTGTCTCGCACCATTGATCAAATTAGATATACAGTGGACCGTCGTTAGTTGCAATATTTCCCTCACATGTTTTTTCCAATCGCCGCGGCGCTGTTCCCCCCTGCCCCCCTGCGACTGATTCGGCAAAACATGTGCGGGTTACCGTTGGTCACGTTTTGTTCACTTTCGACGAACCGAAGTTTGGGAAGATTCCATTTTGCGAACTATTTCAAACTTCAACAATTTTTAATTTTAAAGATTTCAATTTCCAAAGTTTTGGAATTTGAAAATTTTGAAATTTTAAATATTTCAACAATTATAAAATTTGCCAAATTTCCGATATTTGCAAAATTTTCAAAAAATCCCAAAATTTTGAAATTTTCCGAAATTTTTAAAATTCCGAAAATTCTCAAGATTTCAAATTTCCAAGTCTCAAAATTTCCAAAATTTCAAATTTTCCAAATATCGTATTTCAAAATTTCAAAAATTGGAAAACTCGAAATTTCCCACATTCCCAAAACTTCGAAAAATTTTCAAAATTGCGGAATTTCCAAAATTTCCACAATTGTATATTTAAAAACATTTCAAAATGTTCCAATTTTAAAAAGAATATATTTAAAAATTTCCAAATTTTTAGATTTTTAGAATTTTTAAAATTTCCATAATTTTCAAAATTTGCGGAATTTTGAAAATTTCAACCAGTTTATATTTAAAAAATTTTCAATTCCAAAATGTTCCATTTTAAAATTCCAGTTTTCTGATTTTCAAATTTTCAAAATTTTTCAACTTTTAATAATTTTCAAAATTCAAAATTTTCAAGATTTTCAAAATTTCTACCATTTACTAACTTTCCAACATTTCTAATATTTCCATAATTTCCCAAATTCCCAAAATTTACGCAGTTTCCGAAATTTCCAAATTCTCCCAAATTACCAATTCCGAAAATTTGAAATTTTCAAAATTCCCCAAATTTCCACACTTCCCGAAACTTCAAATTCCCAGAATTTCCAAAATGCCCAAAATTTACGGTATTTGAAAATTTCCAAATGCTCCAGATTTCCAAAATTGCTAAAATTTCTAAAATTTCCTGTTTCGTAAATTACGTAAATTTCCAAAATTTCCAACATTTCCACAATTTTCACAGTGTTCGAAATTTCCGAAATTCCCAAAATTTCCAAAGTTTCCAAAATTTCCGATTCCCAAAATTTCCAACATTTCCAAATTAGCAAAATTTCCAAAATTTCCAACATTTCCACTCTTTTCCAAAAAGAATTTGGAAAGTTTTCGAAATTTCCAAAATTCCCACAATTTCCAATTCCCAGAATTCCCAACATTTACGGTATTTGCAACATATTTGCAACACAACAAATTTTCAAAATGTATAAAATTTCCAAAAATTCGGATTCCCAAAATTCCCAATTCCTAAAATTTGAAATTGTCAAAATTTCCAAATTGCCAAAATTTCCCAAATTTCCAATTCCCAGAATTTCCAAAATTTCAATTTCCCAGAATGTTCAAAATTACCGGTATTTGCAAAATTTCCAAATATTCAAAATGTCCACAATTTTCGAAATTTACGAAATTACCAACATTTCAAAAATTTGTAAAGTTTTCGAAATCTACAAAATTCCCAAAATTCACAGAATTTCCAAAGTTTCCACTGTTGGGGCATGTAGTGGGACAGAAATAGCAGCCAAAAAACGGCGAGAAAAATTCGGTTTCAAAAAAAAAACTCATTACAACCCACATGAAGGTGATTAGGTCTCCAATCCCAAAAATACTAATTATTAGTATTTTATTTTGCAATCACAATCCACGCAGAAAATCCCCATATTTTTCGGACAGATTCCACAATATGGCGGCCAAATTAGAGTTATACAAAGACGAATAATAATTAGCACATACACATGACACATTTGACACCTTTTCACCCTCATGTAGAACCTTGTAACCTTTCGTTTTTTTCCAAAAACACAATTTTTTACCCATTATTTCGGCCGTTATTCGTAACCCAGAAACGGAGGTGACAGGCTGTCAATTTTAGAACCGCGGAAATTGACCAGATGGCGGCACCGTAGACCTGAAAACGAACTGAATTTTTTCTGAAATAGCCCGCGCAACCGAAAGGCGCGGGGCAGGGGGGCTTCGCGAGTGCTTTGGACATGAGAATTCTGACTGTCGCGCGGGGGGGGGGGGGGGGCGGTGGGTTCAAATGCACAAAATCAACCCATGTAGGGAAATTTTTGAAAATTTGCAATTTCGGAAATTTGAAATTTTGGAACATTGACATTTTGCAAATTTGATATTTTAGAAGTCCGAAATTTTGGAAACTTTGGGAATTTAGAAACTTTTGGAAATTTGGGAAAGTTTGAAAAATTTAGAAATCGTGGGAATTTTAGAAATTTTGGGAGTTTTGGATACTTTGGAAATTTTGGAAATTGTGGGAATTTTTGAAATTTTTGAAATTTTGGACATTTTGGAAGTTTTGGGAATTTTTGATATTTTGGAAATTTTGCAAAATTGGAAATTTTGGAAATTGTGGGAATTTAGAAAATTTTGGAAATTTCGGAAAGTTTGAAAATTCTGGAAATGGTGGGCATTTTGGAAATTTTGGAAATTTTGGAAATTGTGGGAATTTTGGAAATTTTGGAAATTTGGGGAATTTTTGAAAATTAGCAAATTTTGGAATTTTGGAAATGGCAGAAATTTGGGAAATTTTGGAAATTGGGAATTTTGGAATTTCCGGAATTTCGGAAATTTTGGGAATTTTGGAAATTTTGGCAAATTTGGGAATTTTGAAAATTTTGGGAATTTTTGATATTTCGGAAAGTCCGCAAAATTGGAAATTCCGGAAATTTTCGAAGTTTTGGAAATTTTGGAAATTTGGGAAATTTTGAAAATTTTGGAAATTTTGAAAATTTTGGAAATTTTGGAAATTGTGGGAATTTTCGAAATTTTGGGAATTTTGGAAAATTCGCAAATTTTGGAATTTTGGAAATGGCGGAAATTTGGAAAATTTCGGAAATTTGGAATTTTGGGAATTTCGAGAATTTTGGAAAATTTGAAAATTTTGGAATTTTAGAAATTTTGGAAATATTGGAAATTTCGGAAATTTTGGAAATTCGGAGAAATTTGGAATTTTGGACTTTTGGACATTCCGGAAATTTCGGAAATTTCGGAAATATTGAAAATTTGAAAATTTTGCAAATTTTGGAAATATTGGAAAATTTAGAAATTTTGCAATTTTGGAAATTTTAGAAATTGTGGGAATTTTAGAAATTTTGGGAGTTTTGGATACTTTGGAAATTTTGGAAATTGTGGGAATTTTTGAAATTTTGGGAATTTTGGACATTTTGGAAGTTTTTGCAATTTTTGATATTTTGGAAATTTTGCAAAATTGGAAATTTTGGAAATTTGGGAAAGTTTGAAAATTTCGGAAATCGTGGGAATTTTGGAAATTTGGAAATTTTGGAAATATTGGAAATTTGGGAAATGTTGGAAATTTTGGAAATGGCGGAGATTTGGGAAATTTTGGAAATTTTGGAAATGGCGGAGATTTGGGAAATTTTGGAAATTTGGAAATGGCGGGAATTTTGGAAATTATGGAAATTTTGGAAATATTAGAAATTTGGGAAATTTTGGAAATTTTGGAAATGACGGAAATTTGGGAAATTTTGGAAATGGCGGGGATTTGGGAAATTTTGGAAATTTGGAAATGGCGGAAAGTTTGGGAATTTTGGAAATTTTGGAAATTATGGAAATTTTGGAATTTTGGAAATATTGGAAATTTTGGAAATGGCGGGGATTCGGGAAATTTTGGAAATTTGGAAATTTTGGAAATTTTGGGAATTTTGGAAATTTTGGAAATATTGGAAATTTGGGAAATGTTGGAATTTTGTAAATGGCGGAAATTTGGGGAATTTTGGAAATTCGGGAAAATTTGAAAACATGGGTTGATTTTGTGCATTTGACCCCCCCCCCCCCTTCGCGGCCACGCCGCGACGCCGTCGTCGCCCATATCGAAAGCACCCCCGGAGCCCCCGGGGGTTACGGTGCTGAGGTCTATTTCAGACAAAATTCAGTTGGTTTTCAGGATCACGATGCCGCCATCTGGTCGATTTTCGCGGTTCTAAAATTGACAGCTTGTCACCTCCGTTTCTGGGTTACTAATAACGGCCGAAAAATCGCGAGAAAAATTCTGACTTTGGTTTTAAAAAAAAGCTCATTACATTCTACATGATGGTGAGGAGGTCTCCAATCTCAAAAACACTAATTAGTATTTTATTTTTCCATCATAATCCACGCGGAAAATCCCCATATTTTTCGGACAGATTCCACAATATGGCCGCCAAATTAGAGTCATTATACAAACACGAATAATAATTAGCACATACACATTACACATTTGAGACCTCCTCACCATCATGTAGAATCTTGTAACCTTTCATTTTTTTCCAAAAACACAATTTTTTACCCATCATTTCGGCCGTTATTAGTAACCCAGAAACGGAGGTGACAAGCTGTCAATTTTAGAACCGCGAAAATCGACCAGATGGCGGCATCGTGATCCTGAAAACCAACTGAATTTTGTCTGAAATAGACCTCAGCACCGTAACCCCCGGGGGCTCCGGGGGTGCTTTCGACATGGGCGACGACGGCGTCGCGGCGTGGTCGCGAAGGGGGGGGGGGGGTCAAATGCACAAAATCAACCCATGTTTTCAAATTTTCCCGAATTTCCAAAATTCCCCAAATTTCCGCCATTTACAAAATTCCAACATTTCCCAAATTTCCAATATTTCCAATATTTCCAAAATTTCCAATATTTCCAAAATTTCCAAAATTCCCAAAATTTCCAAAATTTCCAAATTTCCAAAATTTCCAATATTTCCAAAATTCCAAAATTTCCATAATTTCCAAAATTTCCAAAATTCCCAAAATTTCCGCCATTTCCAAATTTCCAAAATTTCCCAAATCCCCGCCATTTCCAAAATTTCCCAAATTTCCGTCATTTCCAAAATTTCCAAAATTTCCCAAATTTCTAATATTTCCAAAATTTTCATAATTTCCAAAATTTCCATAATTTCCAAAATTCCCGCCATTTCCAAATTTCCCAAATCTCCGCCATTTCCAAAATTTCCAACATTTCCCAAATTTCCAATATTTCCAAAATTTCCAAATTTCCAAATTTCCAAAATTCCCACGATTTCCGAAATTTTCAAACTTTCCCAAATTTCCAAAATTTCCAATTTTGCAAAATTTCCAAAATATCAAAAATTGCAAAAACTTCCAAAATGTCCAAAATTCCCAAAATTTCAAAAATTCCCACAATTTCCAAAACTTCCAAAGTATCCAAAACTCCCAAAATTTCTAAAATTCCCACAATTTCTAAAATTTCCAAAATTGCAAAATTTCTAAATTTTCCAATATTTCCAAAATTTGCAAAATTTTCAAATTTTCAATATTTCCGAAATTTCCGGAATGTCCAAAAGTCCAAAATTCCAAATTTCTCCGAATTTCCAAAATTTCCGAAATTTCCAATATTTCCAAAATTTCTAAAATTCCAAAATTTTCAAATTTTCCAAAATTCTCGAAATTCCCAAAATTCCAAAATTCCAAATTTCCGAAATTTTCCAAATTTCCGCCATTTCCAAAATTCCAAAATTTGCGAATTTTCCAAAATTCCCAAAATTTCCAAAATTCCCACAATTTCCAAAATTTCCAAAATTTTCAAAATTTCCAAAATTTTCAAAATTTCCAAAATTTCCCAAATTTCCAAAATTTCCAAAACTTCGAAAATTTCCGGAATTTCCAATTTTGCGGACTTTCCGAAATATCAAAAATTCCCAAAATTTTCAAAATTCCCAAATTTGCCAAAATTTCCAAAATTCCCAAAATTTCCGAAATTCCGGAAATTCCAAAATTCCCAATTTCCCAAATTTCCGCCATTTCCAAAATTCCAAAATTTGCTAATTTTCAAAAATTCCCCAAATTTCCAAAATTTCCAAAATTCCCACAATTTCCAAAATTTCCAAAATTTCCAAAATTTCCAAAATGCCCACGATTTCCAGAATTTTCAAACTTTCCGAAATTTCCAAAATTTTCTAAATTCCCACAATTTCCAAAATTTCCAATTTTGCAAAATTTCCAAAATATCAAAAATTCCCAAAACTTCCAAAATGTCCAAAATTTCAAAAATTTCAAAAATTCCCACAATTTCCAAAATTTCCAAAGTATCCAAAACTCCCAAAATTTCTAAAATTCCCACGATTTCTAAATTTTTCAAACTTTCCCAAATTTCCAAAAGTTTCTAAATTCCCAAAGTTTCCAAAATTTCGGACTTCTAAAATATCAAATTTGCAAAATGTCAATGTTCCAAAATTTCAAATTTCCGAAATTGCAAATTTTCAAAAATTTCCCTACATGGGTTGATTTTGTGCATTTGAACCCACCGCCCCCCCCCCCCCCCCCCGCGCGACAGTCAGAATTCTCATGTCCAAAGCACTCGCGAAGCCCCCCTGCCCCGCGCCTTTCGGTTGCGCGGGCTATTTCAGAAAAAATTCAGTTCGTTTTCAGGTCTACGGTGCCGCCATCTGGTCAATTTCCGCGGTTCTAAAATTGACAGCCTGTCACCTCCGTTTCTGGGTTACGAATAACGGCCGAAATAATGGGTAAAAAATTGTGTTTTTGGAAAAAAACGAAAGGTTACAAGGTTCTACATGAGGGTGAAAAGGTGTCAAATGTGTCATGTGTATGTGCTAATTATTATTCGTCTTTGTATAACTCTAATTTGGCCGCCATATTGTGGAATCTGTCCGAAAAATATGGGGATTTTCTGCGTGGATTGTGATTGCAAAATAAAATACTAATAATTAGTATTTTTGGGATTGGAGACCTAATCACCTTCATGTGGGTTGTAATGAGTTTTTTTTTTGAAACCGAATTTTTCTCGCCGTTTTTTGGCTGCTATTTCTGTCCCACTACATGCCCCAACAGTGGAAACTTTGGAAATTCTGTGAATTTTGGGAATTTTGTAGATTTCGAAAACTTTACAAATTTTTGAAATGTTGGTAATTTCGTAAATTTCGAAAATTGTGGACATTTTGAATATTTGGAAATTTTGCAAATACCGGTAATTTTGAACATTCTGGGAAATTGAAATTTTGGAAATTCTGGGAATTGGAAATTTGGGAAATTTTGGCAATTTGGAAATTTTGACAATTTCAAATTTTAGGAATTGGGAATTTTGGGAATCCGAATTTTTGGAAATTTTATACATTTTGAAAATTTGTTGTGTTGCAAATATGTTGCAAATACCGTAAATGTTGGGAATTCTGGGAATTGGAAATTGTGGGAATTTTGGAAATTTCGAAAACTTTCCAAATTCTTTTTGGAAAAGAGTGGAAATGTTGGAAATTTTGGAAATTTTGCTAATTTGGAAATGTTGGAAATTTTGGGAATCGGAAATTTTGGAAACTTTGGAAATTTTGGGAATTTCGGAAATTTCGAACACTGTGAAAATTGTGGAAATGTTGGAAATTTTGGAAATTTACGTAATTTACGAAACAGGAAATTTTAGAAATTTTAGCAATTTTGGAAATCTGGAGCATTTGGAAATTTTCAAATACCGTAAATTTTGGGCATTTTGGAAATTCTGGGAATTTGAAGTTTCGGGAAGTGTGGAAATTTGGGGAATTTTGAAAATTTCAAATTTTCGGAATTGGTAATTTGGGAGAATTTGGAAATTTCGGAAACTGCGTAAATTTTGGGAATTTGGGAAATTATGGAAATATTAGAAATGTTGGAAAGTTAGTAAATGGTAGAAATTTTGAAAATCTTGAAAATTTTGAATTTTGAAAATTATTAAAAGTTGAAAAATTTTGAAAATTTGAAAATCAGAAAACTGGAATTTTAAAATGGAACATTTTGGAATTGAAAATTTTTTAAATATAAACTGGTTGAAATTTTCAAAATTCCGCAAATTTTGAAAATTATGGAAATTTTAAAAATTCTAAAAATCTAAAAATTTGGAAATTTTTAAATATATTCTTTTTAAAATTGGAACATTTTGAAATGTTTTTAAATATACAATTGTGGAAATTTTGGAAATTCCGCAATTTTGAAAATTTTTCGAAGTTTTGGGAATGTGGGAAATTTCGAGTTTTCCAATTTTTGAAATTTTGAAATACGATATTTGGAAAATTTGAAATTTTGGAAATTTTGAGACTTGGAAATTTGAAATCTTGAGAATTTTCGGAATTTTAAAAATTTCGGAAAATTTCAAAATTTTGGGATTTTTTGAAAATTTTGCAAATATCGGAAATTTGGCAAATTTTATAATTGTTGAAATATTTAAAATTTCAAAATTTTCAAATTCCAAAACTTTGGAAATTGAAATCTTTAAAATTAAAAATTGTTGAAGTTTGAAATAGTTCGCAAAATGGAATCTTCCCAAACTTCGGTTCGTCGAAAGTGAACAAAACGTGACCAACGGTAACCCGCACATGTTTTGCCGAATCAGTCGCAGGGGGGCAGGGGGGAACAGCGCCGCGGCGATTGGAAAAAACATGTGAGGGAAATATTGCAACTAACGACGGTCCACTGTATATCTAATTTGATCAATGGTGCGAGACAAAGCTGTTTTATTAACTTTCCGCCAGGAAAGTTATTATAATCATCATGAAAATGAAAAGTGAATTTCAAGATTTCCAAAATCCCAAATTAAAAAACTTCCAAATTTCCAAAAATATATTTCAAAGATTTAAAAAAAAACAAAAATTCAGAAATTTCCAGGTTCTCAAAATTTTCAAAAATTTTCCAAATTTTCAAAATATGTCAAATTTTCAAAATTCTCAAATGACGAATTTTTCGAAAATTTCGAATTTGAGTCATTTCAAATTTCCCTAATGTTATATTAAAAAAAATTCAAATTCTAAAGTTTTGGAATATCAATCGTTTCCAAATTTCCAAAATCCTCAACTTCCAAAATTCCAAATTTCCAAAAATATTATATTTCAAAGATTTAGAAAAATTCAAAAATTAGAAATTTCAAAATTCTCAAAACTCTTTTGATAATTTTGAAATTTCTCAAATTTTGAATTTCTTTAAATATTTGAAATATAATATTTTTGGAAATTTGGAATTTGGAAACGTTTGATGTTCAAAAACTTTGGAATTTGAATTTTTTGAAATATGGAGTTAGGGAAATTGGAAATGGTTCACATTCAAAATTTTGGAAAAATTCGTCTTTCCAAATCTTTGAAAAATTTGGATAATTTTAAAAATTTTGAGATTTTTGAAATTTGTGAAAAAGTTTGGAATTTTTGAAATCTTCAAATTGATTTTGCATTTTCATGGGGATTATAATAACTCTCCTCCCTTAACTAAGCACCCTTTTAATTCGCACCATGTCCATACTTCCTCCTCAATCCATACTCTCTCCCTTGTATACCTTACCCCTTTACCTTTAGCTCTCCCTTCCCTCGCTTTCCTTTCTATTGCCCACTTACTTCTTCTCTCCCTCCATGTCAGGTCGTTTTCAATCCTTTCTCTTCTCCACTTCAGCTTTCTCTTTTCTACCATCACTTCCCTCTTCGCATCCATATCTTTCAAACTCACCCACACTAACTTCCTCTCATTCCTTCCATCCCCACTCCCTAATACTCTTGTGTCCTCAATCACTCCCTCCACCCCTAACGAGCTCTACAGCCCCTGCGCCTCTTCCCTTCCACTCATACTCAACACAGACATACCCCTTATCATCACGTTCCTCTTCCTCTTCCTCTTATCTCTCTCTTCCTTCTCCTGTGTATCCTCCAACACCCCCACTCTCTTTCTCCATTCCACCGCAACCTCCCGCCTTTGAAAGCCCCCTTCATCTCCACCCACCTTCTCATCCAAACGTACCTCCAACCTTCCTACCCTCTCTCCAATCTCTTTCACTTCCTCTCTCCTCTCTTCTTTCATCATCCTGTCATTTGCACCCTTCTCCCTTAACTTCCTCCATATCCCCTTCTTCTCCTCCTTCCATACTTTCCCCCATTTACTCAACTCCTCACTCATTCCCCTTAAACCATCTTTAATTTCCTCTCTTACCTCTTGCATCTCTCTCAAACATCCCATCACCTCCTGTTTCAGCGAACTGATCATCGATACCACCACTTCCATGTCTATTTCACCCCTTTCTTTTTCTATCTCATCTCCTCCAACCTTCTCACGGAAGCTCCCCTCCAACCTTTCTCTCCTCTCTTCAATCACCCTTATTTCCTCTCTCTTATCATCTTCCTTCATTTTGTCCTTATCACCTATCTCCCCTATCTTTGCCCGCATCCTCTCATTCTCCTCCTCACATTCCTTTCCCCCTTCACTCAACTCCTCACTCATTCCCCTTACATCACCTCTCTACTGCTCTACCATCTCTTCACGCTGCCCCCTCATCTCCTTTCTCATCTTCTCTCCTAACCGCACACTCCATCTCCCCCCCGGCTCTCTCGAACTTTCATCCGTCCCACCTGCCATCCCCACTCTCCTATATTGCCTTACTTACTTCTAATCCCTCAACCTTACCCTACCCATCCTGTCTTGAAACTTTCCCTTTTGAAAGTGGGGATGGAAGGGGAGAGAGGAGGGAGAATAGCAGGTGAGAATGGGGGAGTGAGAAAGGAACCGATAGTGGTAGGGGGCTGAAGAGGAATGGGGTAGAATAGGAGGCTGGAGGGTTAAGGAGAGCAGGCAAGGGTTGGGGGGTTAGAGCGGCGTGTGGGTGGGACTCGAAGGGGACGATTGTGCAAAAAAGAACATGAGGAGCACGGAAACGGAGGCCCCCCTGATTCCATGACTCATTGCTCTGGTTTGATTAGGGTTAATTTAGTTGGGTAAGAGGAATGTATTAGAAGGTAAAGTGAAGGTTAACTTTAGGTTAAGGTTAGGTTAAGGTTCCCCTTTGTAAGAGTTTTGTAAAGGGGACGGAAGCCCTAAAAGTCCGCATGTTCAGGATTGATGTGTAAAGAAGATGAGAGAGGGGGCGGAAGTCATTGTAACCCTTAGGGGATCAATAAACATATACATACATAATAACTTTCCCCACGGAAAGTTAATAAACCAGCTTGGTCCGCACCATTGATCGAATTAGATATACAGTGGGCCGTCGTTAGTTACAATATTTGCCTCACATGTTTTTTCCAAGCACCGCGGCGCTACTCCCCCCCCCCCCCCCCCCGCCCTCTCGCGCGACTGACTCGCCAAAATACATGCCGGTTACCATTGGTCGCGTTTTGTTTACTTTCGACGAACCGAATTTTGGGAAGATTCCATTTTGCGAACCATTTCAAACTTCAACAATTTTTTATTTTAAAGATTTCAATTTCCAAAGTTTTGGAATTTGAAAATTTTGAAATTTTAAATATTTCAACAATTCTAAAATTTGCCAAATTTCCGATATTTGCAAAATTTTCAAAAAATCCCGAAATTTTGAAATTTTCCGAAATTCCCAGAATTTCAAATTTTTCAAATATCGTATTTCAAAATTTCAAACATTGCAAAACTCTCGAAATTTCCCACATTCCCAAAACTTCGAAATATTTTCAAAATTTTCAAACCTTCCACAATTTCATAGTCAAAAGAATTCCAATTCCAAAATGTTCCAATTTTGAAAATAATATATTTTAAAACTTTCAAATTTTCAGAGTTTTAAAATTTTTTAAATTTTCATAATATTTTTAGAACTTTGCGATTTCGGAAATTTGGAAACGTTTGATATTTAAAAACTTCGCAATTAAATTTTTTTCATATGACAGAGACATTTGGAATGGCTTAACTTCGAAATAATTGAAAAATTCGTCATTTGAGAATTCCGAAAATCTTGACAATTGTGAAAATTTTGAAATTTTTAAGTTTTGGAAATTGTTGAATTTTTAGAATTTTTTCAAATTCAAAAACTTCGGAATTTGACATTTTTACAATATGGGATTGTTGAAATTTAGAAATATTTGAAATTTTGAAGATATACACACACACACATATATATATATATATTGTCGGGGCTTTGGAGTATTTGTTTTGAGTCGGTGTCGTGCGGACGCATGTCTACCGCTCCCTACGAATTACAAATTTCAAACGTACCGTGCTTCTAGTACATTGAAATTTTAAATCGAGTAAAAGTTTTGGCACAAAAGTGTCAAATCTAAAAAACCTCAAAATTCCCTTGGCTCCCAAAAGGAAAGCCAAAACGAGTCCTCCGATGGAAGACCCAAAAAAAACAAAAAAAACCGTTATGAAACGGTCAAACAGCGCGAGCTCTGAACCAGCCCGCCCCAACAATCCTCCGAACTCTTCTGATGGGCCTCAAGACGCTCAAAAAAAAACCTCAGTGCCTCCAATCATCGTTGAAAACGACAAATTGGAGACCAAAAAGTTAATAAATTTCCTGCAAGTCAATGCCTCGGATAAAAACTTCAGGATGAAGTTTAATGGAAGTACCACGATCGTCCACCTACAAACGACCGACGATTACAACAAAATCGCAAGTATCCTGAAAAGGCAAAACCTTAATTTTTTCACCTACGGCCTTAAAAGTGAAAGACCGAAGAAATTTATTTTGAAAGGGCTTCCCAGCAGTTTCTCGGAAGCCGAAATTCAAGCCGAATTATCAAATCAAGGCATTAACGTACTTTCCGTTCGCCAGTTCGTGAAAGTAAACAAAGACGGAAATATTAAAGAAAACAGGCCTCTCCCGATCTTCGCAATCACGGTTGGCCCTGAAGTAACCTTGAGCAGCTTTGCTGCTATTAAAACTATTTTCTATCACACATACAAGATAGAAAAATTTGTGAAATCCGAGCAACCGACCCAGTGTTTCAGGTGCCAACGGTTCGGCCATGCAAGCCAACACTGCAACCTGAACCCCAGATGTGTAAAGTGTGCGTCAAATCATGACGTCAAAGCCTGCACTTCGAAAACTCTCAAGTGCGCGAACTGCGGACTAGCCCACACGGCCAGCTATAGAGAGTGTTCCATGCGCCTAAAATTCATGGAAACTCAGAAAAAACGAGCTCAATCGGCCAGGCCCAGCATAGCGCCACTGGAATTGCCCACTACACCTCACTCGGCCACGATCCAGAATCTGGAAAGGAACATCCAGTCCCTCCAGTCTCCTGCAGTCCCAGTGCCAACTCCGAGTTCTACTGCCAACACGTCCAGGCCCACCTACGCTTCCTTCTTCCCGACGGTGGAAACCTCGAGAAGGAATCTTATCGCACCCACTGCTGAACCTAGGACCATCCCAATGGAAACACATGTTCCCGAATCTCATTTAAGTAGAACTATAAACTATGTAATTACAGCAAAGCAAGTCCTTGACGAGCTAACAACCCTTAGAATTCCCGAAATCCTTTCAGAGCTAAAAGAGATGAGCTCTAAACTCCAAACAGCCCTTACACCAATTGATAGGATCACAATCATCGCATCCTATGTCCACCTGTTCTTACCCTCCTCAAACACACCTACGATTCCCCAGCAAACATAACCAACATATTAGCAATTAATATTTTTGCGCTCAAGCCTAATCTGGACGAGTTATTACACATCGTCCACAGAAATAACATCAAAATTTGTTTGATTTCAGAGACTAAGTTAAACAGCAAAACGAAGAAAATTAACTTCCCAGACTTCTCGCTGATCAGGGAAGACAGAACGGCCAAAGCAGGTGGTGGTGTTGCGGTGGCGATCCACAAAACCTTGTCACATAGAACTCTTCCGCATGATCTCCTGTCGCTCACCGAATACGTGGGAGTAGAGGTCCAAGTAAACAATAAAAAAACGAAGATCTACTCGATCTACAATCCACCGGATGTCTCAATAGATACAAACCTATTGAGGCACCTATTTTCCGATAGTTCTCCAACAATTATTGTTGGAGACTTCAATGCGAAGGACACTGCTTGGACCTCTGCTAGGCCAAACGAATCAGGTAAGATTCTCTCAAATTTTTTGACGGAACAAAAAATTAATCTGCTCTTTCCAGACGTTCCTACACACTACCCTCATAATTCAAACACTCCTAGTACTATTGACCTTTTATTAACAAGCAACATCTCTATCATTAATAATTTCACCACACTTTCCGAATCTCCATCCGATCACCTACCATTGTTTTTCTCCCTATTTGGCCGACCGACCTCACCAGAATCATCAAAAATTTTAAACTACGCGAAAACCGACTGGAATAAATTCAAGGATACCTTAAATGATGAGATTTCTACACCAAACCCTACTTGTAACAACACTGAAGCAATAGATCAACACATAACACATTTCACCCAAGTCATTCAAACAGCCCTGGATTCCTCCACTCCCAAACGCTCAACCAAATCCACCCACACTCCTATCCCACCCGAAATAGCCTCATTAATAAAGCTAAAAAATTACATTAGGTCAAGATGGCAAAAAACCCGAAATCGCTACCTTAAATCCGAACTCAATCAGCTGATAAAAGAAATCAGACTTAAATTAACCGAATGGAAACAATCATCTTGGGACAACAAACTCAGAAACATAAACTTAAAAGATCACTCTATTTGGCGCGTAGCAAAATATTTTAATAATACCGGTAAACGAAAAATCCCCACACTAAAGTCAAACAACACACTCCACACAGAAGACCACGACAAGGCAAATACACTCTGCAGACACTACGCACAAATACACGAAATATCGGCCTCCCGAGGCAACAAATCCTTTGAACAACAAGTCACAGGTCATGTGAGAAAGACTATCCTCAAAGCCCCTATCGAAACTCCCATAAAATTCCTCACGAATCCCCGTGAAATCACTTCCGCTATCAAAAAACTAAAAAATAAATCTGCCCCGGGTGTGGATAATATTCCCAATATAGCACTAAAAAACCTCCCAATTAAAGCAATAAGTTTACTAACAAAGATATACAATGCATGCCTCCTCAGACAATATTTCCCGGAACTCTGGAAAGGAGCGGTGGTCATTCCGATTCTAAAGCCCGGTAAGCCCCCTTCGCATCCGGTGAGCTATAGGCCTATCAGCCTCCTACCGGTATTGGCTAAACTCTTTGAGCGAATAATTTTAGCTCGTCTCAAAAAACCCATAGAAGAGTTACAACTAATGCCTATCAATCAATTTGGTTTTCGATCAGAACACTCGACCTGCCACCAGCTGGTTAGAATTACGAATGATATAAAATCCGCGAAAGACCGGAAAGAAGATACCGTTCTTCTTCTCCTGGACAGCGAGAAGGCCTTTGATTCTGTTTGGCCCACAGGCCTTATATACAAACTCGAAGGATTAAATGTCCCTAAATATCTATGTAAAATTTTACTATCATATCTCTCAAATAGATATATCCGAGTTCGAGTCGAAACTTCGCTTTCGAATAAAATAGAAATTGTCGCGGGAGTCCCACAAGGGTCCATTCTCTCGCCTGTTTTATTCAACTTGTACATTGCTTCTGTTTTTAGTAGAATTCCGAGAAATGTATCCATTGCAGGCTATGCTGATGACATTGCCTTGTACTCAGCTAGCAAATCGATAAACAAAGCTATTAGAAGAATAGAAAATGCTGCTTCTCTCACAATCAGTGAATTAACGAAATGGAAAATTCAAGTGAATGCTGCTAAAACAGAAGCAATCTTATTTACTAGCTCCAAGGCCAAGCCGACTTTAACTATTCGTAGTGATAAGATCACACCAACCGACTCTGTAAAGTATTTAGGCTTACACATCGATTCCAAACTCCTGTGGAAAAAGCATATATCTGAAATCAAGGTCAAGACTAAAGTTATCCTAGCAAGATTATATAATTTGCTAAAATCACCCGCGCTGAGTCAATCCCTCAAACTTACTCTCTACAAAGGGTTAATTAGGCCCATTATCACCTATGGTTGTCCTGCCTGGCACAATGCTGCGAAAATGCACTTGAATCATCTTCAAGTGATTCAAAATAAATTCCTACGAATAATAGGAAATTTTAAAAGAAGAACGACTATTGTGGAAATACACGAAACGCTCGGCATGACAACCATAGGCGAATTTATCGATAGAATAAATGAGACATTTAAATTTAAGCTACAATCCCATCCTAATCCCCAGCTCCAAAACATCAATATTAACATAAAATCCAATTGGTCCCGCTGACCACCTGTTTTGTCCCACCTTTCCATATATCCTTTTCTCTCCTGCCCCTCATGCACCCATTACTTGTAAGGTTTTTTAGAAGTTATTTTTCCTTATATCGAGTCATCATGTAAATAATCACAAATATCTGTAATAATGAAAAATTAGTTTACACTTCTTTCAAATTAGATATAAAGCCAACGGCTGGTGATCTAGAACGTAGCACTTAAGATATTAATACTGTACATAGTATGTATATATGACAAATGTTAATACACAATTTTCAAGTCAAGTCAAGTCAAGTCAAGTCAAGTCAAGTCGGGGCTTTGGCGTAGTGGTAGAGTATCTGCCCACTACTCCGAAGGTCCTAGGTTCGCGCCCGGCCGCCGGAGAATATTTTTTCAAAATATTTGCTCATGGATTCCGACCGATGCAGGACTTCCGTGTGTGCTATCGGCGGTACCCATAAAATGAGACCGCCCGGCCGAGCGGGAACCTAACGCAACGCGGGGGGGGGGGGGGTTCCATCATTGGCGCCGGCCATCGTAGCACAGGGGTTTCTGGAGGTTTACCCTGTGTTTAGAAATACGATGGCCTAAAAATGGCGAAAGTCGGCCCCAGCCACATGGGTGGGTGTCCGGTACGCCCCCTGAAGGAATGCTTACACGGCCGCTACCGGGGGCGTACAAGTGAGAGGGACGAGGAACAAAAAAAGAAAACACACATATATATATATATTCGCGCCCGAGAAAAGAGAAAATTTCCGCTGGGGGACGGATCGATTACAACACAACTTGTGCAGTATGTCGATTAGTTTTCAGGTACAAGTCGATTATGATGTGAAATAATCGATCCAGGATCAAGTAAGTACCGGGTTGATTACCGGTCGACTAGAATTTATTTTTTCCCCCAATTTTGAAATTTTCAATTTTTCAATGTTCAAATTTTAAATTTTCAAATTTTAAATTTTCAAATTTTAAATTTTCAAATTTTAAATTTTCAAATTTTAAATTTTCAAATTTTCAATTTTCAAATTTTCAATTTTCAAATTTTCAATTTTCAAATTAATTTTCAAATTTTCAATTTTCAAATTTTCAATTTTCAAATTTTCAATTTTCAAATTTTCAATTTTCAAATTTTCAATTTTCAAATTTTCAATTTTCAAATTTTCAATTTTCAAATTTTCAATTTTCAAATTTTCAATTTTCAAATTTTCAATTTTCAAATTTTCAATTTTCAAATTTTCAATTTTCAACTTTTCAATTTTCAAACTTTCAATTTTCAAATTTTCAATGTTCAAATTTTAAATTTTCAAATTTTCAATTTTCAAATTTTCAGTTTTCAAATTTTCAATTTTCAAATTTTCAATTTTCAAATTTTCAATTTTCAAATTTTCAATTTTCAAATTTTCAATTTTCAAATTTTCAATTTTCAAATTTTCAATTTTCAAATTTTCAATTTTCAACTTTGAAATTTTCAATTGACAATTGTCATTTTTTCAATTTTCAGATTTTCAATTGTCATTTTTTCAATTGCCAATTTTTTAGTGGTCAATTTTGCCATGGTTAATTTTTCAATTGCCAGTATTGCAATTGTCAATTTTTTAATGGTGAAGCCTTCAATGCAATGTTCAATTATTTTTCAATAGTCAATTTTCTATTGTCAATTTTCCAGATTTTACAGATTGTCAATTTGACAATTGACAATTGACAATTGATAATTTGACAATTTGACAATTGACAATTTGACAATTGTCAATTTGTCAATTGTCAATTTGTCAAGTGCCAATTTGTCAATTGCCAATTTGTCAATTGTCAAATTGTCAATTGTCAAATTGTCAATTGTCAAATTGTCAATTGTCAAATTGTCAATTGTCAAGTTGTCAATTGTCAAATTGTCAATTGTCAAATTGTCAATTGTCAAATTGTCAATTGTCAAATTGTCAATTGTCAAATTGTCAATTGTCAAATTGTCAAATTGTCAATTGTCAATTGTCAAATTGTCAAATTGTCAATTGTCAAATTGTCCAATTGTCAATTGTCTAATTGTCAATTTTGCAATGGTCAATTTTTTAATAGTCAATGTTTTAATTGTCAATTTTCCCATGGTCAATTTTTCAATTGTCAATTTTGCCATGGTCACTTCATCAATTGTCAATTTTGCAATGGCTAATTTTTCAATTGTCAATTTTGCCATGGTCCATTTGTCAGTTGTCAATTTTGCAATGGCCAATTTTTCAATTGTCAATTTTTCAATGGTCAATTTTGCCATGCTCAATTTGTCAATGGTCAATTTTGCAATTGTCAATTTCGCAACGGTCAATTTTGCCATGGTCAATTTGCCAATTGTCAATTTAACAATGGCCAATTCTTCAATTGTCAGTTTTGCCATGGTCCATTTATCAATTGTCAAGTTTGCAATGGTTAATTTTTCAATGGTCAATTTTGCCATGGTCAATTTTTCAATTGCCAATTTTTCAATTGCCAATTTTTCAATTGCCAATTTTGCAATTGTCAATTTGTCAATTGTCAATTTTGCAATGGCCAATTTTTCAATTGTCAATTTTGCAATAGTCAATTTTGCCATGGTCAATTTTTCAATTGTCAATGTTGCCATGGTCAATGTTGCCATGGTCAATTTTGCAATGGCCAATTTTTCAATTGTCAATTTTGCAATAGTTAATTTTGCCCTACTCAATTTGGCAATTGTCAATTTTGCAGTGGTCAATTTTTCAATTGACAATTTTGCAATCGCCAATTTTTCAATGGTGAATTTTTTAATAGTCAATGTTTTATTTGCCAATTTTCCCTTGCTCAAGTTTTCAATTGTCAATCTTGCAATGGTCAATTTTGGCTTTGTCAATTTTGCAATTGCCAATTTTGCAATTGTCAATTTTGCAATGGCCAATTTTTCAATTGTCAATTTTTCAATGGTCAATTTTGCCATGCTCAATTTGTCAATGGTCAATTTTTCAATTGTCAATGTTGCCATGGTCAATTTTGCAATGGCCAATTTTTCAATTGTCAATTTTGCAATAGTTAATTTTGCCCTACTCAATTTGTCAATTGTCAATTTTGCAGTGGTCAATTTTTCAATTGACAATTTTGCAATGGCCAATTTTTCAATGGTGAATTTTTTAATAGTCAATGTTTTATTTGCCAATTTTCCCTTGCTCAAGTTTTCAATTGTCAATTTTGCAATGGTCAATTTTGGCTTTGTCAATTTTCCAATTGCCAATTTTGCAATTGCCAATTTTGCAATTGTCAATTTTGCAATGGCCAATTTTTCAATTGTCAATTTTTCAATGGTCAATTTTGCCATGCTCAATTTGTCAATGGTCAATTTTGCAATTGTCAATTTCGCAACGGTCAATTTTGCCATGGTCAATTTGCCAATTGTCAATTTAACAATGGCCAATTCTTCAATTGTCAATTTTGCCATGGTCCATTTATCAATTGTCAAGTTTGCAATGGTTAATTTTTCAATGGTCAATTTTGCCATGGTCAATTTTTCAATTGCCAATTTTTCAATTGCCAATTTTGCAATTGTCAATTTGTCAATTGTCAATTTTGCAATGGCCAATTTTTCAATTGTCAATTTTGCAATAGTCAATTTTGCCATGCTCAATTTGTCAATGGTCAATTTTTCAATTGTCAATGTTGCCATGGTCAATTTTGCAATGGCCAATTTTTCAATTGTCAATTTTGTAATAGTTAATTTTGCCCTACTCAATTTGTCAATTGTCAATTTTGCAGTGGTCAATTTTTCAATTGACAATTTTGCAATGGCCAATTTTTCAATGGTGAATTTTTTAATAGTCAATGTTTTATTTGCCAATTTTCCCTTGCTCAAGTTTTCAATTGTCAATTTTGCAATGGTCAATTTTGGCTTTGTCAATTTTGCAATGGCCAATTTTTCAATTGTCAATTTTGCCATGGTCCATTTATCAATTGTCAAGTTTGCAATGGTTAATTTTTCAATGGTCAATTTTGCCATGGTCAATTTTTCAATTGCCAATTTTTCAATTGCCAATTTTGCAATTGTCAATTTGTCAATTGTCAATTTTGCAATGGCCAATTTTTCAATTGTCAATTTTGCAATAGTCAATTTTGCCATGCTCAATTTGTCAATGGTCAATTTTTCAATTGTCAATGTTGCCATGGTCAATTTTGCAATGGCCAATTTTTCAATTGTCAATTTTGTAATAGTTAATTTTGCCCTACTCAATTTGTCAATTGTCAATTTTGCAGTGGTCAATTTTTCAATTGACAATTTTGCAATGGCCAATTTTTCAATGGTGAATTTTTTAATAGTCAATGTTTTATTTGCCAATTTTCCCTTGCTCAAGTTTTCAATTGTCAATTTTGCAATGGTCAATTTTGGCTTTGTCAATTTTCCAATTGCCAATTTTGCAATGGCCAATTTTTCAATTGTCAATTTTGCCATGGTCCATTTATCAATTGTCAAGTTTGCAATGGTTAATTTTTCAATGGTCAATTTTGCCATGGTCAATTTTTCAATTGCCAATTTTTCAATTGCCAATTTTGCAATTGTCAATTTGTCAATTGTCAATTTCGCAATGGCCAATTTTTCAATTGTCAATTTTGCAATAGTCAATTTTGCCATGCTCAATTTGTCAATGGTCAATTTTTCAATTGTCAATGTTGCCATGGTCAATGTTGCCATGGTCAATTTTGCAATGGCCAATTTTTCAATTGTCAATTTTGTAATAGTTAATTTTGCCCTACTCAATTTGTCAATTGTCAATTTTGCAGTGGTCAATTTTTCAATTGACAATTTTGCAATCGCCAATTTTTCAATGGTGAATTTTTTAATAGTCAATGTTTTATTTGCCAATTTTCCCTTGCTCAAGTTTTCAATTGTCAATTTTGCAATGGTCAATTTTGGCTTTGTCAATTTTCCAATTGCCAATTTTGCAATGGCCAATTTTTCAATTGTCAATTTTGCCATGGTCCATTTATCAATTGTCAAGTTTGCAATGGTTAATTTTTCAATGGTCAATTTTGCCATGGTCAATTTTTCAATTGCCAATTTTTCAATTGCCAATTTTGCAATTGTCAATTTGTCAATTGTCAATTTTGCAATGGCCAATTTTTCAATTGTCAATTTTGCAATAGTCAATTTTGCCATGCTCAATTTGTCAATGGTCAATTTTTCAATTGTCAATGTTGCCATGGTCAATGTTGCCATGGTCAATTTTGCAATGGCCAATTTTTCAATTGTCAATTTTGCAATAGTTAATTTTGCCCTACTCAATTTGTCAATTGTCAATTTTGCAGTGGTCAATTTTTCAATTGACAATTTTGCAATCGCCAATTTTTCAATGGTGAATTTTTTAATAGTCAATGTTTTATTTGCCAATTTTCCCTTGCTCAAGTTTTCAATTGTCAATTTTGCAATGGTCAATTTTGGCTTTGTCAATTTTGCAATTGCCAATTTTGCAATTGTCAATTTTGCAATGGCCAATTTTTCAATTGTCAATTTTTCAATGGTCAATTTTGCCATGCTCAATTTGTCAATGGTCAATTTTGCAATTGTCAATTTCGCAACGGTCAATTTTGCCATGGTCAATTTGCCAATTGTCAATTTAACAATGGCCAATTCTTCAATTGTCAATTTTGCCATGGTCCATTTATCAATTGTCAAGTTTGCAATGGTTAATTTTTCAATGGTCAATTTTGCCATGGTCAATTTTTCAATTGCCAATTTTTCAATTGCCAATTTTTCAATTGCCAATTTTGCAATTGTCAATTTGTCAATTGTCAATTTTGCAATGGCCAATTTTTCAATTGTCAATTTTGCAATAGTCAATTTTGCCATGCTCAATTTGTCAATGGTCAATTTTGCAATTGTCAATTTCGCAACCCTCAATTTTGCCATGGTCAATTTGCCAATTGTCAATTTAACAATGGCCAATTCTTCAATTGTCAATTTTGCCATGGTCCATTTATCAATTGTCAAGTTTGCAATGGTTAATTTTTCAATGGTCAATTTTGCCATGGTCAATTTTTCAATTGTCAATTTTGCAATGGCCAATTTTTCAATTGTCAATTTTTCAATGGTCAATTTTGCCATGCTCAATTTGTCAATGGTCAATTTTGCAATTGTCAATTTCGCAACGGTCAATTTTGCCATGGTCAATTTGCCAATTGTCAATTTAACAATGGCCAATTCTTCAATTGTCACTTTTGCCATGGTCCATTTATCAATTGTCAAGTTTGCAATGGTTAATTTTTCAATGGTCAATTTTGCCATGGTCAATTTTTCAATTGCCAATTTTTCAATTGCCAATTTTGCAATTGTCAATTTGTCAATTGTCAATTTTGCAATGGCCAATTTTTCAATTGTCAATTTTGCAATAGTCAATTTTGCCATGCTCAATTTGTCAATGGTCAATTTTTCAATTGTCAATGTTGCCATGGTCAATTTTGCAATGGCCAATTTTTCAATTGTCAATTTTGCAATAGTTAATTTTGCCCTACTCAATTTGTCAATTGTCAATTTTGCAGTGGCCAATTTTTCAATTGTCAATTTTGCAATAGTCAATTTTGCCATGCTCAATTTGTCAATGGTCAATTTTTCAATTGTCAATGTTGCCATGGTCAATTTTGCAATGGCCAATTTTTCAATTGTCAATTTTGTAATAGTTAATTTTGCCCTACTCAATTTGTCAATTGTCAATTTTGCAGTGGTCAATTTTTCAATTGACAATTTTGCAATCGCCAATTTTTCAATGGTAAATTTTTTAATAGTCAATGTTTTATTTGCCAATTTTCCCTTGCTCAAGTTTTCAATTGTCAATTTTGCAATGGTCAATTTTGGCTTTGTCAATTTTGCAATTGTCAATTTTGCAATTGCCAATTTTGCAATTGTCAATTTTGCAATGGCCAATTTTTCAATTGTCAATTTTTCAATGGTCAATTTTGCCATGCTCAATTTGTCAATGGTCAATTTTGCAATTGTCAATTTCGCAACGGTCAATTTTGCCATGGTCAATTTGCCAATTGTCAATTTAACAATGGCCAATTCTTCAATTGTCAATTTTGCCATGGTCCATTTATCAATTGTCAAGTTTGCAATGGTTAATTTTTCAATGGTCAATTTTGCCATGGTCAATTTTTCAATTGCCAATTTTTCAATTGCCAATTTTGCAATTGTCAATTTGTCAATTGTCAATTTTGCAATGGCCAATTTTTCAATTGTCAATTTTGCAATAGTCAATTTTGCCATGCTCAATTTGTCAATGGTCAATTTTGCAATTGTCAATTTCGCAACCCTCAATTTTGCCATGGTCAATTTGCCAATTGTCAATTTAACAATGGCCAATTCTTCAATTGTCAATTTTGCCATGGTCCATTTATCAATTGTCAAGTTTGCAATGGTTAATTTTTCAATGGTCAATTTTGCCATGGTCAATTTTTCAATTGTCAATTTTGCAATGGCCAATTTTTCAATTGTCAATTTTGCAATAGTCAATTTCGCCATGCTCAATTTGTCAATGGTCAATTTTTCGATTGTCAATGTTGCCATGGTCAATTTTGCAATGGCCAATTTTTCAATTGTCAATTTTGCAATAGTTAATTTTGCCCTACTCAATTTGTCAATTGTCAATTTTGCAGTGGTCAATTTTTCAATTGACAATTTTGCAATGGCCAATTTTTCAATGGTGAATTTTTTAATAGTCAATGTTTTATTTGCCAATTTTCCCTTGCTCAAGTTTTCAATTGTCAATTTTGCAATGGTCAATTTTGGCTTTGTCAATTTTCCAATTGCCAATTTTGCAATTGCCAATTTTGCAATGGTCAATTTTGCAATGGTCAGTTTTTCAATCGTCAATTTTGGAATGATCAATTTTGTAATGATCAATTTTTCAATTGTCCATTTTGCCATGGTCAATTTTGCAATTGCCTATTTTTCAATGGTCAGTTTTATAATGTTCGAATTTCGGATTTTCAAATTTTGCGGTTTTTAATTTCTGGATTCCCAAATCTTGAAATATGAATTTTTCAATTTTCAAATGTTTCACTTTGAAATTTTCTATGAGTTCGGTGGGGGACAATGAAGCGCCCCGAAAAGGCAATTCATATACGCCCCTGAATCATTATCATTTTCTGCCGTTTTCCGTGCTACCGACAGCGCAGTTTGGTATATCAGGGTTCCTGATTTGGCCGCAAATCGTGGGGGGGTAAAAGTCACACAAAAAGTTACTAAGCGTGCAGGCCGGGCCTTAAGAGTTGAATTTCGACTGTTTCGACCAACTCGTTGTGAACTCGTAACTCTGGCGAAAATCGCCATGAATTTGGATTTTGTGGTGCAGGGATAAAGTTGGGTAGACAATTGAATTCTCTACACAGCAGTCTTTGGTACATTCCCCAAAGTTCGGTTCACACCAAGAGCCGAATTGATAATTACTGCGCTAATGTGCCATATTGCGGTGTGATTCCTCGCAGTGGCGCAGCATTCCTTGTATATTCAATTTGTTGGGTACGGCAATCAAGGGATGAAAGGGGGTCGATTCAGAAAGGAATTTGATTTTATAGAGTACCATTGCTTGATATCACTTAGAAAAATAGTGGCACCATGTGCAGCACAAACAAAACTTCCCGATTTGGTATTTCAGCACAGCACGGTTAATTACTGTGACCTCTCTCAGTGTCATAATGAAAACTGCTCTAGTTTTCTCCGAAACCTTCTACCCTCCATTCTCCATGGAGATACTGTGATTGCAACCTTTAATAACGACCGTGACTTCATTCGTTCAATTATTATAATAATGCTTGTTCAAACGACCATACCTGCTGAATTATGCAAATTATGAAAATATAAATTTCCAATTAAAATCTATAATATAAAATTTATTCATTATTTGCATATAATGAATACTGTTCATGAAAGTTTGCTGCGATTGAGACCGCCATGACAGCGCTGGGTTCATTCGTTCACTTATTACATATATAATTGTTGAGATGGCCGTACCTCGATACTTATGCACATTATCGAGAAAAGTAATTCCATATAAATTACGTATTTTTATATGGGGAACCACTTTTCTCAGATAAATTTTGCGCTAACTCTGATGGTTTACGCAGTACAACATTATAAAGAATTGGAAAACACCAATTTAATCCAAAATCTTCTCACTTCTGAGTTATATGAAAACGCTTTGAACCCGATCTTGATAACATCTATAACTTCATTCGTTCACGAGAAACCGTTGCGCGAAAGATTCGTACAGGTACACACACACACTCACATACACAGAGACGCCAACTCAGAATTAGTCGGGGAGCATTTCGCTGTACTTAAAACCCTAGTAACATAATGAAACAACAAATTTTGATTTCGGGGGCATTACAATAGCTTTTTGAAAAATTGAGAAGTCAAAAATTTAAGTTTGCCTCCCCATAAGACCCAAATGTTAAATTTGGCCAAAATGGAAAAAAAATTAATTTCAATTTTTCGACCCAAAGTCGACGGAAATATCTTCTAGGGGTTCCTATTGGATAGTATTAACGCACACGGGACCAAAAATTGAATTTTAAAAAATTTAAGTTTGCCTCCCCATAAGACCCCAATGTTAACTTTGGCAGAAAAAAAAAGAATTTGAGTTTTTCAGATTTGCCAAAATCTGCAGAATTCAAATTCAATTTTTCGCCCCGAAATTGACAGAAATTTCGTCCTGGGGCTCCAAGTGAATAGTGTTCGTCGACTTCGGACCTTAAATTCAAACTTAAACATTTAAGTTTGCCCCCCCATAATACCCCAATGTTGAGTGTGACCAAAATGGAGAATAATCAACTTAAGTTTTTCGCTTCAGAATCTACCGAAATGATTTCCGGGAGCCCCAATTGAATTGTATCCGTCCACATGCGGCCAAATGTTCAATCTTAGGAAATTTGAGTCTGCCTTCCCAGAAGGTCCCAACGTTAACTTTGGCCAAATTAACTTAACTTTTTCGACCCAAAATCCACGGAAATGTCTTCTTGGGGTCCCCATTAGATAGTAAACACTCACACGGGGGCAAAAATTCAATTGAAAGAAAATTCAAGTGTGCCTCCCCATAAGACTTCAATGTTGCCAACTTTGGCCAAAATTGAGAAAAATGAATTTGACTTTACGGCCCAAAATCCATAGGAATGTCTTTTCCGGTAAATAATTGAATAGTATCCATGCACTTGGCCCCAAATATTGAATTTATGAAAATTCAAGTTTCTCTCACCATAAGATCCTAATGTTAAATTTCGCCAAAATCGAAAAAAATTACGTTTGCCTCCCCATAAGACCCCAATGTTAAATTTGGCCAAAATCGAAAAAAATTAATTTCACTTTTTCGACCCAAAATCGACGGAAATATCTTCTAGGGGTTCCTATATTGGATAGTATCAACGCACACGGGATCAAAAATTTAATTTTAAAAAATTTGAATTTGCCTCCCCATAAGACCCCAATGTTAAATTTGGCCAAAATCGAAAACAAAATTAATTTCACTATTTCGACCCAAAATCGACGGAAATATCTTCGAGGGGTTCCTATTGAACAGTATCAACACACACGAGAACAAAAATTAAATTTTAAAAAATTAAATTTGCCTCCTCATAAGACCCCAATGTTAAATTTTGCCAAAATGGAAAAAAATTAATTTCACTTTTTCGACCCAAAATCGACGGAAATATCTTCGCGGGGTTCCTATTGGACAGTATCAACACACACGGGACCAAAAATTCAATTTTAAAAAAATTTAAGTTTGCCTCCCCATAAGAGCCAAAATAAATACAAAAAACATACAAGATGAAATTTTTGAACTTTTTACCTTGGCGTGACAATTGCGTAATAATTAGGTTTTAAAATTCTGAATAATTAAAAAACTGTCAGCAGTTTCGTCAGTAATTATATTGGTTAATCGCAATCAGTGATCAATTACTGATCATCAGAACAAAAAACAACGGTAAAACTGTACAGGGATATAAACGGGATGTGTGTGTGACCCTCGACGGGTCGCGAAATGAACTTCCCCATGTGTTAGGCTGTGTGTGTGTGTGTGTATGCCCCGGGTGGCTGCTGTCTGACCATTCTTTCAGGGGGAGTATCGGACACCCACCCATCCGGCTGCGGCCAACTCTCATTATTTTTAGGCTATCGAAGTTCTGAACACAGGGTAAACCTCCAGAAACCTCATCGCTACGATGGCGGGCGCCTATCTATGGTCGACGCACCCCCTCCCCCGCGCTGAGTTATGTTCTCGCCCGTGTGGTCTCATTTCATGGGTACCACCGATAGCACACACGGCAAGTTCGTACTATCGGTTGGAATCCACGATAAAATCGTCAGTGCGCACGAACTCGTAACCTTTAACGTATTATGCAGATTTCTAGTTCTACCCATTAGATGAAAGCCGTGTATGTGTGTGTGTGTGTGGGTCGACAAGTTGGAAAAAATAAACGCTATCGCCTTAATTATGAGAGCTACAAAAAAATTAATGCAACGAAAAATCTTTGTTTCTACATGGGGAACCACTTTGATTTCAAACTTTTCCGTCTAACGGTTACGGTTCGTGTAATAGAGCCATGGAAACAATCAAAATTGTTAACCAGTGCTATTGTCCTGAGCTATTCGAGTTATGCAAAAAAGTCATACAACATTATGTGTGGATTTGTATATACGGAATAACATTCATCATATACTTCCTCTCCTATTTCTAACGGTTCTCGCGATAGAGCGTTTCAATAATTATAGTTGTTAATAACGTACGAACACACGCACACACACGCGAACACAGACACCCCTTATCTAAAATTGGCTAGAATGATATAACGCATCAAGAAAAGGAAAAATATTCTATTTCTGAGACTCTTCATTATCGGGGTCATTATAATGACGTCTTTAAATCCGGAAGTTAATAATTCGATATTTATAAACATTATAATCATATATGATATATCATTTATCATAAGTTAAACACATCCCGCTCCAGGTAACTTCCCGAAAAAATGGAAAGTCACTAACTCGATATTTAATCATTTACATAGTTTAATGTCTTATAATTCGCGAAATTATTATTATTTTACATTTAAATAATTTCCAAAATGGAACGCTAACAATATGGAAGCATGCAGTTATGTTCAATCGTTTGAATAAAATAAATAAATAATTTGTTTCATGTAAAATGAGTGCATTTTATATGGTTTTCTGCGTTATCGTCATACAAAATCCATGGCAAAAAAAAAATCTTTAACTTTGTAAACTAACATTCTTGCTTTCCTGCAATAAAATTATAAAAATCCATTTCTCCCCTTTTTTCATTATTTACCCCGTCAATATATTATGATTGGGTAATTTTTCCCTATTTCTCGGGCCCAAGATTACGTTTCAGGGATTAAATAGGGCTCAAACACATTTATCTACAAATTCATTTCAATTATTTCAGGTATTTACCGACGGTATTAGCTCAGCGTGCGACAATATCGGCCGCGCCGGACACATCCAGACAATTTTGTGGTTGATGGTTTTCTACAGGCGTTAGCAATCTCCCCTATAATTTGGGACTGCTATTTACCGATGGCGGCGCGTCGGTTGCGGAAAAACATGGCTGACCGCTGGTGCCTCCGTTCAAACTTGTAAACAAACCTGTGCCTTGGAGCTGACAGTAGCACCGTCTGCACCGTTTCCTAATTTAATGATTTGTATTATTATAACCAAAATTCCTAATGCTAACTTTGTCTTTCGGAGATATTTTCAATTTTGTGGCAAGCACACCGGCATCGAGAAATATTAAAGAAGGACAAAATGTGCTTAATGCAGGTAATTTGGCGCTATGCGGTGCGTCAATGAGGACATTGAATTGTGTCAATTTATTTAGTTTATGTTTGCAATCGAGTGGACTAACTGACAAACCGCATGAGATAACAGGTGTTTTGAAACTTAATCAAAGAACGAAGTCGGCATCGATCTCTGAAATGTCTTGTACATGCAAAGCTGTGTTGGGGCACACATGTAAACATATAGTTGCAGTCTTGTTATACTGCACTACGTATGTATATTCATTTATCTAAATTTTATAATGTGTGTTGTACATTTTGATAGATTAATCACGTATGAAAAAAGTCTATAGGATTTCCTATAGAAATTTGTATGTGATTTCCCCATAAATGCTAGGGGAGGGTGTGGCAATATTGACACCTTTTTAAATAATAGCCGGAAGAAAAAATTGGTGCTGTAAACAAATACCTTGAAGGTGAAGAAATATAACAACGTACATAGCAATCTGCGTCTGCATAGTTGAAAAAATGTGGAAAGGTGGGGCAAGATGGACACCTTGATTTTTCATTGAATTTCGCTCTTTCCGTCAAATCTCTCAAAACCTAAGAGAGACATTAAAATTTTGTAAGACTCTTTTTTGTAGAGTGGAATAGATCTACAAAACAGGATTCACTTTGAATTTTGATATCTTCTTTAGTTTTCCAGATATTGAACCAAGACCGCTAGGGAGTTAAGGAGAGTTTACTGTAGTTAGCTATTAGGGGAATCGGGGTTTATGATTTAGGATTCAAGATCCACGATTTAGGATTTTAGATTTGGGATTCAGAATTCAGGATTTGGAATTCAGAATTTCAGACTTTTTCACGATTTTAGTATTTAGAATTTAGAAGTTAGACTTGAAGTTTGAAATTTCAGATTGAGACTTGAAATTAAGGCTCAAAATTTGGGATGTGAGAATCACATCGTAAATCGTAAATTCAAAATCACACCAAATTCCGAATACCGCACATCATGAAATCCGAAATTCTAAATATAACTGTCAAATCCAAAATGCGACGCAGAGGGCCAAATCCAAAGTCTCAATTCCCAAATTCAAAGTCCAATATTCCAAATTCAAGAACCCAACAAAGAATTCCCAAACCCAAAAAAACCCGCAGATTCCAAATCCCTTTATCCGACTGCCAAAAATCCAATTGCAAATTCCGAATTGTAAACCCCAAATCTCAAACTACAAATTCCAGATACTCAATCTCGAATTCCAAATCTCACAGTTTTAATTCAAATGGGAAATCTCCAAAATCCAGTCCAAAACCTGACGGATGAAAGCCAGAGTTGACTCAGAGTTCAACTCTGGATCTGATCCATCGGAGAATTCCGAATTTTCAAATCACTACACACCCACTCACTCACTCACCCACCTACCCACACACACACACACACACACACACACAGACAGACTCAGTGTCGATCTTATGCAACGTTTTACCAATTTTGAAGGTGTCGATCTCGTATCACCCTCCTCCGTTTGTTTTTATCTTGTGAAAAAAAAGTTTTAGATATCAGTCAAAGATTTTTCATTGTATAGAATCCAGCAGTATCCATTTTCTACTATTCCATTATTTTATTGTGTAATCTTCAGTTGTCCATCTTACCCCAATCCTAATGAATTTTGCAAGGTGTCCATCTTGTCCCACGTATCCATATTGCCCCACCCGCCCCTATACAGAATTGGGACCTTTCCTATAGGATTTGATTGCATGAAAGTCCTACAGTATTCCTATATGAAATTCTATAGACATTCTGTAGGATATTCTCTAAGTAATCCTATAGGGAACATATAGGATTTGTTGCATACTTGAAATGAAAAAATTCTAAGATAAATTCAGAGCATATCCGATTTTTTAGATTTAACGTTTTCACCTGGAATGTTTAACAATTTTTTTTTCCAATAGAATTCATATAGGAATTCCTATCGAAGAACCTATAGAAATGTTATAAAAATCCTGTAGGAATTCTATAGGATTTTTTCATACGTGTTGAATTCTTCGTTTCATATTTGCATCCCTAACGTTGTTTTCTTGCTCCATAGGAATGACATTAATAGCTTGGAACTAGTATCATGCACAGACAAAGAATGTACATGGCGAAAGTTGAGAGGGCCTGCACTTGCTCAATATAAATCCACGCCATTTACCGATCTGTGCTGCTTTCAGCAAAAAAGTATACCCAAACTATGTGAAGCTGATGAATATTCTGTGCATTCTGAATGGTTGGAGTGCGATAGAGAGTCAGCCATCAGGAAACACAAATATCGCATGCCAAAAACCCCTATCTCTGGGTTTACACCTAACTCTACACCTGCATCTAACTCTATGTCATTTGATAAGACAACTCTCAGGGTGATAGTAGCTAATGCGCACGAATCTCCCTCGATGATTGCCCTAAGTAAAATGTCAGTGAACGTGAATGGCTGCTGCATGAATGTATATAATGCTAACTTTAATGCGGTTGATGTATTGAGTGTAGCAGAAACCACCAGCTCCAATAATTTGCTTTGGAAGCGAGAGAGGCAGTTCCGTGTAACTGGTAGTCGATGCTCTTTACACGTATTCAAAAGGGCGATGGGCTGAAAAAGCCTCTCGATACTTCTGGGGAAAAGAAATATCTAACAAGTATATGAAGCATGGTTTGCGAATGGAACCTAGAGCTAGGAGATTGTATGAAAACTCGATAAATCTAAAAGTGTTCTGTTGTGGGCTCGTTATTTCAGAATATAACCCTTGGCTTGGTTATTCCCCGGATGGAATTGTTATGCAAGCGCAAAAAGCAACTAAGCTGATTGAAATCAAATGTCCATGGGAATTGCCAGATTTGTTACCTGAAACATTGCTTGAAACTTGCCAATTCCTCACCTACAGCAAGAGGGATCAGAAGGTCCATTTAAAAGAGAAACACGGATTTTACGGACAGATTCAGTTTGAACTAGCATTGTTAAATATTCCAGCATGTGATTTAGTCATTTATTCAGACAAAGTCGATGGTATTTTTGTGATATCAGTAGTTTATGATGAAATTTTCGTCAACTCTTTATTTCATCGGCTGAAAGAAGCCTATTTTACTAAAATGTTACATGTGGTTTGTGAGAGAAATCAGCATGTCAAGGCTTGCGTTACAAAAGACTAAAAGGGTAACATTGGTGGGGGACAAAAAATTTCCGCTGAAGGCACTTCAAATCACTTCCAATTCTTGTTTTCGTGAAAATCGCTTTAAAGATCAGATGAAAGAAAACATTATTGCTGAAAGGAACCAAATATTAAATATCAGATATGTACTATTCACATATATTTGAAGTGGAAGTTCTTGACAAAGGGTATATAAAAAAAGCAAGCGATTTTTCAATATCTAATTTTCATGTACTTTTTATGTTTAAAAATTTGTAAGATGCCCAAAATGCGAAAAACGTTCGAAATTATTGCAATCTTCAAAACTTTGAAATTCAACAATTACAAACTAACGAAATCTTCCAAATATTCCAATTTCTTTAAAGTTTTCAAAATCATCAATGTTTTAGAATGTTCAGTAAATGGTTTGCTCTTAAGTTTTTTATTTGTCAAATAATTGTTTGTCCATGGACAATCAGCTACGAATACATGAAATTCGAGGATTCATCCATGAAGGAAAATCTGGAGGTCTCACAACTATTTCGTGATTCTAATTATTGTAACTTATAAAACATTGTGATTGTTGACGTTTGCGGCTAGCCGTGAGCATTATTTTATGAATTGTTGATTTATATGGTGAAGTTTATTGTACCAAAATGTTACACGTGAATTGTAACAATATTAGAACTGCATGTTTTTGTTGATTTTGTGAAATTGTGAAAATTGTTGAAGGAATGTTGACCGTAAGGATTTATCATAATAAATCACGATACAATTACTAATCACTGTATGATTTGGAAACGCTGCTGGAGATATCAGGATGGGGTAAGGCATGAAAGATACCACATAAGACAATAAACAAGTGGACTGAATGCTTGAATATCTTTTGAAGGCCTGCACCATAATACAGCAGTGCCTTCTGTCCCTGCAAATGTAGAGATAGACGGGGAGAGTATTTTTTGAAGTTTATCTATACACAGGGTGCCTCAGAAGTGGATGCCGATGGAGAAGGGGCAGGTTCAGGGGGTGATTCTGAACACAAAGTTCCTGTTCGATTTTTTCATCGGAGCTTTTTGTTTACTCTTGACAAAAATAAACAAAATTGCTCGGATTCAAAAATCGAACAGGAACTTTCTGTTCACAATCACCCGCTGAACCTGTCCCTTCTGGATCGCAGCAACTTCTGAGTCACCGTAGATCGTCATTGTTTTATCCCAAAAAATGGTAACGTTTTTTATAAATGTGCTGAGTCAGTTGAAAAGCCGATAATTCACATGAATTTATCATGAGCTAATATCGCAGTACCTAAATTGGCAAGGCCTGAGCATACAAAAACAATGTCGTTGATATAAGGCACAAGATTCCATGATATTTTGTTTCTCAGCACGGCAAATATGTCAATCCGTTGGTTCATGCGTTCTACATGAACACGTGCAGCAGCAATATTGCGATTTTCCGCTGCTTCGTTTTCAGAAAACTGTATTTTGTTTCTAAAAAAGGTGGTCGGTGGAGTTGCACGCCGTATTTGTGGCACAAGTCATCAATCCTGAAACCTTTATCAGACATAACAGCATCATTCGGCTCTAATCGGCTAATAATGTTACTGGCTTCAAATATTGCGGCATCGCTCGAACGTCCTGCATATGCTTCGCTCAAATATATTAAAATCCCTCCCGGAGTCACCCCGGTGAGAACTTTCGCAATAAAATGACCTTTATACTGGGAATAGATCTTCAAACGACATGACAAACATTTTGGCGTTTGAATTTTGAATTCTGTGCAGTCGACGACGCATATTGTATTCTCGTAACCCTTGAAGCAGTGAGGCATATTCCTCAAAATTTCTTCTTTTGGGACCCATTGAATTGCGCAGTGTAGTACTGTGGCCAATTTTTGTAACGTATCTATAAATATAGCTCGGCACGTCGATTCAGCTACACTTCGGAATATTATGGCGAGAAAGCGAAATGTCAAATCATTTTTTAATTTCATAGTTGTCATAATTATTCGATCCTTCAAAACTATGTTATGTTGTTTTTTTTCTGGATAATGCCTAGAAATAAGTTCAACTAATTTATGTAGTATTTGATGATTTCTTATTCCGCAGATCACATTCAGGTCATAATCTGTCGTAATTCTGTTGCAGAATGGTTCATACAATTGTCCAGAAGTTACTTGAACCCCAATTTCAGAAAATTGTTTGCCCGAAGAAGAGATTACGGGATTTTCTATAGACACTTGCACACTGGCATCCATAGTATTTACTTCAGGTTCTAAACGCGCTTCTAAATGCTCATAGATCGCTTCGTCAGGTGGACCCTGGGGAGACAGGATTTTTCGGCATACTGGATTCTCACAGACTGCCCCATGAACCGCATCAAATAATTTTTGCAAGTCACATCTAACTTCAGCCTGCTTCCAATACGACCTTCTATGAATTTCTCGTACCTAGATTGAAAAGAAACAAAATAACATTATTTCACATAAGCCGGTCGTAATGCTCCATGTGGCTTAAACAACATTGAATTATGGAATTTATGATCGTCAAACTTCAACTAAATTACATCGACTATTTCACTCTTTTGCACATCGGATCAATCTTTTGCAAAAATGGTGGTGTCAAAATGGAGAAAATTTGGTTATAGGTGGGGATCAAATCAATAAATTTCAAGTGCGTTATCCGTATCATTTTTGGCATTCTAAATTTTTGAACTTTCAGTCATGCGGATTTTTCACTGTAGGATATTTCGATTGACGTCTCGCGACTCATTTTGTTATGTTTTTAAATGGGCATAATCTAAATTTTCGATTTGCTGTGCATAGATATCCCTCTCCTTACAGATTCGCATACAGATGCATAATGAAAGTACTGCTTCTATAAACAATTAACCCGAAAGATTCGAAATTGATTCATTACCTTCATTTCTCTGCACTTGTACTATTAGGGGCAGAGCTGTGCTGGGCAATTCCTAAATAGTATCTACAGTATAGATGTTTTAAATTGGACCAAATACCATGACCGATCCGAATCTCGACCATTGTAGTACAAGGGGAATTGAAGAAACATTTTTTAATTTTTAAGATTTTAATTTTGAACACTTAAAGGGAGGCCAACCATCGTTAAACAATTAATCCAACAACAAATTATCAACTGGAGTACTAACTTCAGACCAAATGGTGAGGAAATGATGGAAAGAGGACATTGAGATGGCGCTTGTGAAACTCGCTCGAACTTAAAAAATATAGGAGAAATTTGAGTTTGCTCACTACTGCGGTCCCAGTTATCACTGTAGCCAAGAATTTATTTGTTCAACAACTATTGTTAATCATTTTTTGTTGCAGATTGAGCAAATTTCTGAACCATCATCTGGGTAACATCGGATGATCCATAATTTGCTCGTCATCTGGTCTGCAGTTACCATGCCAGTTGACAATTTGTTGTTGAAATAATTGGTCACCAATTCTTAACTATGGTTCCTTACATTATTAAAGGGTGCTCGAATTCCCTCTTTTTTTTAATCGTTCGAAATTTATCAAAACATAGGGGAAAATGATTTTTCCTTCATGGTTGTGCCAGCTCAATATTATCCTATCCCAACCATAAAAAATATTGAAAATTAAAAATCGAAAGTATCATACTAAATTCATGATAAACGTTCCCCTTTTATTACAATGATCAAATATGGTAGCGGCCAATGGTTGGTCCAGCTTGAAAAACCTCTTAGAGCCTGTCTCAATGAAAAAAATTTAATCCAATTATTACAATCTCTTGGAATTGAAGAACTATTCACCATGCAGTTTGTACTGAATGATTTTCTCAACTGAATAATCACTTTCCATATTTGCACAATTATGGAATTATCAATAGCAATTGAATCCATCTTGCTTCGCACGTATTTAATAGAATCTTTACTTCAAAATAAGAAGTAGAAAATTACAGAAAAATTATAGAAAATCCGTGGGTGCAATAATTTGTGGACAAATCAGGACCGAAGTGAAAGACCGTACCAAGTCCACTTACGTCCTTATTATTCTGAAGCCCGATATCTGGTGAATGGATGAAGATAGCGGTATTTTGGTCATCACCTCTTTGGTTGGGCGCAGTAACATCTACAAGAAAGGTCCTTAGGACGACATCGATATGTTCGCCCATTCACAAGATATCAGGCTTCAGAATAATAAAGACGTAAGTAGACTTGATACGGTCTTCCACTTCGGTCCTGATTTAGAAAATAATACTCATTTAAAATGTTATAGAATTTTTTTTGAATCTAACAGTTTACGGAAACTAGTGCACTCGTATGATTTTAGAATTCTGACGGATTGCAGGCACAAAAACATCAAAATCCTGCAATTCGATTACTAACACCAGTCTACTGATGAATTTAGTTACTGTGCAATTGAACACTTTACTGAGTCGTTATTGAAGGATTTAGTAGTGATAAAAATTTCATTTGAGTCATAAACATGATGACAAAACGTGGGACGTGCAAGAAATAAAAATTGAACTGTTTTGTTCTAGTGACAGTCTCGCTTAGACTACGTTATATTTACCACCATGATTCTAGAGCTTTCCTATACGATTGATAAAATTGAAATTCAACCTCAGAAAAACAATCAATGTACGATCTTTATACAGATCTATGATCTCTCACCTGGAATTTACTCGTACTTCCACTCTTTCCTGGAGACACGGCAGCTCGTGAAACTGGTGTTACTTCAATATTGTGTTGCAAGATATTAACCGTGTCTGGCGATATGCTACATCTGCGAGAGGGTGACTTGTAAGCCTCGTCCATATTCGTCTTATTCGACTCTTCATCTGTACCGTCTAATGGCAAATGTTGTGTAGGAATTGCATTTTTACGCAGTCTGTTGTGTGTTCTTCCACACTCAACGGCAAATTCTGCGAACAAATGGAAAATCACTCATATGCTTCAGTTGTCAACATAATTATTTTTTTTGCAAATTAAATTAGCAGGTACCAAACTATTGATAGATATCAATTTAATTGGTACATGCTTGTGCAAATCAATCGATTTACATATTACAGCATTCGAGGATCAAACCACGCAATTTTTTTTGGCGGCACAAATAAATTTGTTGATGGCTTCATAATACTGTCAAGCCCCTATATTATCGTAAATTCAATTTTTCAGTGGATTCAGTTTCGACCATTGGAATGTACCATGGATACGGATCGCTAGCAAAAAATAATATTACAATTGGTACAGTAATTTTCAAAAAAATGAATAATGCAGTTTCAGGTTTAAAGTTGAATAGGCTCCAAAACCAAGCAAGCCATTGAAAAACATTATCCGCTGATCTTCTTGGTGCTAAATGAAGGTTTCATGCGAAACGTTGAGTCAATATCTCACTATTTTCAAAAGATAGGGGAACAAGAATTTTGATTGGAAAAAATAAAAAAAATTGAGGCGACTGTGATTCATTGTAAGGAAATCTTATTATTTTTCAATAAGACTATGATTTATTCTTAGCAAATCTTGTTGTTTTTCACCTCATACCAGAGTGCCAGCCAAAATAATAGTTGTATGTATATGTATAGGAGATATCAATTTTTTTTTAAAGCTTTGGTCAAGGCTAGGCAGAATTATCCTATCAGCCATATTCAGACAACATTAGAACCTATTCAAATTTACTCAATGCAACGATTCCATTTGAGAGAAGAAAAGAAGTTTTGTACAAAACTTGACACCGCTGATAGACCCAGCAAAGTACATGTAACCTGGTAAAACATATCTTATGCAACTCACCTGGGAACATAAAATCGCTGAGTAAAAAATGTAGACTGCATACTCTTGAATATTTTGCAATTCTTTCTGGCTTTAATCGTTCAACCCATGTGTCTCGAATATCAATCTCAATTGCACTGTCCAGGTTATTTGATTGTATCACTGAATATTTTTGATTTGGTGGAGGAAATACATGGAAACTCAATTCCGGATTTGTCACTGTTGTACTTCGACATCCTTTGGCACAACACTTTTTATAAGGTTTGCTTTTCCGAACATTTTTCTGCAATGAATTCATTTTTCACACTTGCTCCGAAACTCAGAAATGAATTGAATGGTGCGCCAACGAGGCACCACGGGACAGCCATTTTTATCAGGTAACGGCCACAAGGTATCGCACGCATTTCTAGCAGTCCCAATCTCTGACGATGAAGCATTTCAAATGATCTGCAATCCGACTTGCCCGCCAGCTCTCACATGGGGTGGGAACTACACGTTTTTGGAGTCAGACAAACCCGAAGATCCGGGCCTCTATAGGGATTTATCCTCTTTGTGGGCAACTATCAAAATACACAAGTAGGAGCCAACGAAAGTAATCCCCTAAAATAGCAAGTATTTATAGAAGATAGAAAGAAGTATAATGCGAATGGAAAGGCATCTATTTCACTATCAAAAGCCCCGTTCTCGTGCTGGAATATCGAAAAATGACATTCTGTTATCCTCACGGAAAATGAGTTTTTCTTAATATATTGTATAACAGTTAAACGACCGTACTGATCATTGGACATGGAGACATAAATCGTGAAATTGTGTGTTCAATCAAGCCTACTGATCCATGAAACCCTTCAACGATCATAACAATGGGCATGACACGCGTAATTGACTTGGTGAAAGTGTCCAATACTAATTCCAAAACAATTACATGCAAATGAATATCAAGGTAATTGACTCCGAATCCATTTTTTGGTTGGCTGACCGATATACGTATATTTTGTTTCTACATAGAAAACTATAAATGGCAAAATAAACTCTGTAGAGGTTCATGAAGTCCAAACTTATGGACTGTACAATAATTGTAAGTTTACTCTGCATTATTTTCCATATTACTTCGCCGAATGCCTTTTGAGCCAGCCAACTGTTTATGAATTACGACTGGTTTTTAAAAGATTACTACTCAAGTGAGAACAGTGTTTTCTTGCATGAAGCGGCTGTTGAACTTTCCATCGGAATAGATAATGAATTTTGTAAGTTTTTTCTAGGATAAAAACATTATTTGAAAAAATGTCAACTCTTCTACTATTCCGAAGTATGTTATATGTACTCTGACCATCGTCGACGTCGGTTTCTGAATCTCAGGCTGGTATTAGGCAATCGGTTTTACTCGAGCTCTTTGAAGAAGGGGTAGTTTTCTACGTCGGATGAAGGAAAGTTCTAACCAAATCAACATCAGTAGTTATCTCAGCACCTCCAATTTTCACGGCGCCACATCAGTAAAACGGACATTGGGCATAATTGCAAGAATGCTCGTAATTCTAATTTCTTTTTTAATTTCAAAATTTTCTAGATTTAAAAAAAATTTCTGAATTTTTGCTATTTTGCCCATTTTTATTGAAATGTTCGAGTCATCAAACTGGTGAAATTTGAACTTTTCAGAATACGCAATTGTTGCATTTTAGAATGTGTAATAATGAATTTGATGATTACCTTCGCGATAGTGGAAGTTATTGAAATGCCCCCGATTAAAAAAAAAATGATTTTTCAATATATCTTTTTTTTATTTAGAGCACGAGACAGTAAGGCCATACAGCGATACCACATAAAAAAATAATTAAAATTTGAAAAATCCCAATTAAATAACATCAATATAATTCTGTTGTTTTTTCCTAGAGTCCTTCATCACAGGCATAGTAGGGTACCACGGCTATAATAGTTCAACTCAATGAAACTGTGCTTGAGTTAAATCCTTTTTGCTTCCGAACGGAAGCTTTGCAATCGTCCAATTTTGACATTTTCTAATTTTCACTGGAAATAATGTAGAATGGTCTGAAACGCAAAAATACAAAGTTTGGGAACAATGTCTGTATGTCCGACCCCCCCCCCCCCCCCCTCCGCCAATTTTTGCAAATTGACTTCTAGAGAATACAACACTAAGAGGACTAAAAAAATTCCAGAAAATTTGAAATTTTGTCAGGTTGTAGGTCACATGTCAGACTACCTCTGGCCGCAAGATGAGCTTGATCGGTCCAATAGTTTCTGAGAAAATGCCATTTGTTTCTAAAAGGTTTTTTGCGAATTCCTCGGAAACTGGGCCGATTTCAATTTTTCAGCGCTCAAAATCTTCGTCTCGATGCCCTCTATCTAGATCAATCGAAACCTATATAGGCGTACCTGCAAAGTTTTCGAGATATCTCCACTTTTCGGTTTTTTTTTTTAAATCGTTGTACGCTCTCTAGCGGTCGCAAAAATGGACATATCAGCATGAAACTTGGAGGATACCTTTGCTTTATGATAAGGACGGTTGGTATTCCAGATAGGCTCGATTCACCGAGTAGTTTTCGAGATATTCGAGTTTTTCTGAAAATCGATTATGCGTTGTATCTCGAAAACTAATGGACCGATTTCAATTTTTCAGCTCTCAAAAAGTTGGTCTCAATGGCAACTATCTAAATCAATTAAGGCCTATGCAGGCGTTTCCCGACCTTCCGAATAAAATCATATTCTAGCTACTATTATCAAATCATTACATACAAAAAAAATTATATTCATATTTTCTGCAGGCTGCGGTGACGAATCCACTCGAAAGCCAATTGGTATCAAATTGGTTATGAAAGTCTTGAAAAAATAACTTCTTTTTTATGACTATTGCCTTATTTTGATGCTCACCTCCTCTCTCGATTACAGCTCACCTCCTCAGATGAACCGAAATGCATTCCCCTTTTCATTTATTTTCCATTGTATCCAACCGTTTATTGATGAAATGAGGCAGGCAATTGGAAGATGACATCTACTTCAACTTTATGTTTTTTTCCAATTTTCAATTACAATATGTTGTAAGGCCTCTGTCCACAGTAGTTGGTTTCTACTAGAAAATTATGGATCGATCGTTTCCTTGAAATGCTATCAATATTTTCCAAAAACGTTTCGATCTTTCATAGTTTCGAATTTTGAATCGTCTTCTTGTACTTCCGGGGGAATTTGATAAAGAACAATAAATTTTTCAGTTAAAATTATTGATTTGTTCTCACTCATATCATCAGTTGGAATGACAAATAACTTTCTTCCCTTGATTCAATTCAAATTAATTAAAAATTCTATTGTTGTCTCACTCAAAGCAACTCTTGCCCTTGTTTTAAACATTTTCGGTTTACCCTATGAATAATCGGTTGAATATTATCATCAAAAGAATTACTGTTTTGATCATTTTCCTTTTGATACAGAGAATACTTTCCAAAATAAATTATATTTATTTAATCTTCAACCAGAATTTTCGTCGTACGGAAGAGACGATCCGTATTATAAATCGGCTCAATTACAAACCGCGTGAGCCAACAGCTAACACGAATTTGTCGCTGAGTGAACTTCCTGCCTGCTACTTCTTCTCGTAATAGCACTCGAATTTTGGTTTTCTATGAAGAAATATACATGTTTCCTTACGTATGTATGTTTAATTGATCAGTCACGGATAGATAATTCAATAACATCGACATTGAATTACATGTTATTGAATTATCTATCCGTGAAATACCTATGGGTTCGATCGGAAGCTTACTACCAATGAAATTGGTAGCAAAAACAGATCAACAGAAAATGAAGATATATGAAGGGACAACTCAAATGTCTCCTACCAAATAGAGTCGGCCCCCCGCTTGTTTTTTTTTTATTATTGGTTAAATAATTTCACTCTTACATTTGTGTAATTGAACTCTTAGGTTGCTATCATTGAGAAATTTGGTTGTGATCCCAATGTGTTTAGGATTAAGCTCTTAAAGAAATGTTGGACTTGAGTATGGAAAATAAACTTGGTTTCTTTGTAGAGTGTTGCCCATTGTTTACCTAGGTTGCGCATGTCTTGAGCAGTGTCATACGGCATGTTCAAAGAGATGCCCACACTCGCATTGGGCTTGATATAGCGGTTGATTCAAAGGGCTCTGGAGGTAAACGGATCCACGAACTCACTATAGTCAGAAATAAAAGACAATTGCATATATTAACTTCCCGATCTAGGGGGAGTTATTGGAATCACCCTGAAAATCAATATTGGAATTGTCATGAAATGTTCATTTTTCTCGATGTTTGACACCATCCGACACGTTTTTTTTGCAATGTTTGTATGCATGTCTGTGTGTGTGTGTGTGTATCTGACTGTGGACAAAATTTTGTGTTCACGGTTTCTCAGGAACCAATGGGGCAAGTTCATGTTTTTTTTTGATCGACGCATCTCCATAGGTTCCAGGTCTGAAAGGAATGGTAAACTGAAATAGCAAATCCTTCAATTGCTATAAACAATTTCTATTGTTCAAAACCTTGTATTACAAAAACCGTGGGAGATAGAAGAAAAAGTTTCAAATCAATGTTGTTGCTCACATGAAGACCCATATTTTATGTTTAATGACTTTTTTCCATAATTGCGCTAATTTAGGAGATATCACTTAATTAATGAACTTTCCGATCTAGACAAGTTATTTCAACATTGTTTCGAATTCTTACGAAAATTCTCCAATTGATGTAAATTTCTCTGTAAATTTGCTGTGAATTTTTGATAATTTTTCGAAATATTTCCAAAATGACAAACTGTTTCCAAAATTTGTCCACAATTTTTCAGGATTTTTCCAATTTGTTCCAAATTTTTCTCAATTTTCTAAACATTTCCAACATTCTTCAAAATTTATTGAAATTTTTTTAATTTTTTCAACTTCCCGATTCAGGGAAGTTATTGTAATCACCCCGATAATGAAGTGTCTCAGAAATCGAAAATTTTCATCTTTCTCGACATTTACCATCATTCTGACAAATTCAAAGTGATGAGGGATCTGCGTGTGTGTGTGTTCGTATGTGAGTGATTCTTTGTTATATATTATATATATTATATATTTCATGTTACATTAATTTTTTAACTTCCCGATTTTTCGTTATTGTTATTGTAATGACCCCGAAATCGATTTTTCTTGTTTCCACAGGTGACTAGTGCCTTAAGCGTACTAAAATGAACCCCAACAAATTTTGGATCGATGTGTGTGTGTGTGTGTGTATGTATGTATGTATGTATGTGGCCAAATTTTGATCCCGGATTGCTAGCGAACGAATGAAGCTTTTGGAATTATGAAAATTGCAATCGAAGCGTCTTCATGTAACTTACATCGGTTTGATCGGTTTGTTGTTATCGACGCATCAACTACAATGGTTCTTAGCGCCGGCTCTGGACTTATTATAGTCGTTAGACGCTCACGACTTTTTCCTTTGTAACACAGTTACGGATGTTATTCGTTCACAATGAGAGTAGGAACATTCAGTTGTAAACAGTTTTGGTACTCGTCTTATAACTTTTGGGGGTGAACTGTTTTTTACTTTTGTGGTGCCCATTATTTGACTAAATCAAATAATCCAGAACAAATCCACCGGTACCTGGGCTTCAACCCAGGAACTCTAGATCCGTAGGCGGGCACCTTACCTACTTCACCATACGACCGGCTGTAACTTAGAGTTGATTAGATTTTGGTGAAAATTGGTATAGCCTATATATTGTTAATAACAATTTGAATTGTTCATAACATTCTCCTGAGCGAACGGTTGGAGGTACAAAAAAAATTATATAAGGAAAGTTGTTCCTAGTGCAAAACTACACATATTATGTTGAGTAATTTTTTTCCGTAATTCGCATATTTAGGGAGTTATTGTCAACTAAACAACAATATGTAGGATCAGTAAGTGTCGCGAACGTAAATAAGAATGGAACAGGGGGAAATTCAATATATCGATATATATATACATGTATCTATATCAACGTCCCGATATAGGGAAGTTATTGTAATGACCCCGAAAATCGAAAGTGAAATTCTCATGATATTTTCACTTTTCTCGACGTTTCACATCATCCTGAGTCGTTTTCCGAAGAGTGTGTGTGTGTGTCCAAAAACTTTGTTTAACTATTCCGAAGAAACTAACGTAGCGGTTTACGTTTTTTTTTTTGATCGACGCGACTTACTATTCTTCAAGTCTGAAAGGAATGATTTATGCGAAAAATGTTTCGTTCAATTGTTACTAACAAATTCAATTGTTTATATCGCTCTATCGCAAGAACGGTTTGAGATACAAAAAAAAGTGTTAAATGAAAGTTGTTTCCCGCCACGAAATACATATTTGACGTTTTATGACTTTTTTTCTAACACCCGTAATTAATTGTTAGTAACAAAAAAGATTACTTATATCGCAGCGGCGTGAGAACGGTTGAAGATACGAAACAAATTAGTTGATGAAAATTGTTCCACACATAAAAATACATATTTGATGTTGTATAACTTTTTTTGCTAACACCGATAGTTAATAATTCTTAACAAATTCAATTGTTTAGATCGCTCTATCGCAAGTACGGTTGGAGGTGCCAAACAAAGTGTTTAATGAAAGTCGTTCCACACGTAAAAATACACATTTGACGTTACATGACTTTTTTGCCAACACCCATAGTTAATTGTTCTTAACAAATTGTATTGTTTATCTAACTACTTCATATTAAGAATTATATTTTTTTTTTAATATTTAGAAATTTCGAAAACTTTATAAAGTCCATAATTTGAGATATGGACGGAAATTGTGGATATAATATATACGGCGGAACGATCGGGAAGTTATTGGTTCGACCCGTAGAGGGTCATATCCACATCCCATTTATCTAACTAGGGTTTTAAGTATACGAAAATGATCCCCGTCAAATTCTGAGTTGGCGTCTGTGTGTGTGTGCGTGTGTGTATGTATGTGTACAAAATTTTGCGCAATCATTTCTCATGAACAAATGAAGTTATGGAAGATTTCAAGGTCGCGTTCAAAGCATTTCTGTATAACTTAGAACTGATTAGATGTTGGATGAAATTGGTGCAGTATATATATTGTTATTAAGAATTTCAATTGTTCATAATGTTCTATTGCATAAACTATTGGAGATAGGGTAAAATTTTGTATGAGAAAAGTTGTTCCCCATACGAAAATACGTATTTTATGTAGAATAACTTTTTGCGATATTTTGCATCATCAAAAAAAAAATCGGCCCATGCCAATTTCAAGGCTACGAAAACAAAGGATACTTATAATATCTTTCGAAGTTATAGGAATCAATGCGAAAATTTCAGTGAACTCTGCTATAGAAATTATGTACATCATGTGGAAAACTCTATATGCAATGATTCTAGTGAATTTTGGAGGTTCGTGAAGAACAATAGGCGGGACGACATAGATATCCCTTCAACTATGATATGGAAAAACCGTGCTGCTGAGAATGGTATGGGCATCAGTAACCTCTTCGCTTCATTTTTCCAAAGTATATGATGATGCTGATCCAAATATCCCGACGGCTATTGAAGAGGGTCACAATCCTGGCAATGACGCCAATTTAGCTTATTTTGAGGTGAATTTGGTGGGGTCTTCAAGGCGCTTTCAAACCTGGACATCAAAAAAGGTGCTGGACCGGATGGATTGCCTAATCTCTTCTTAAAAAGCTGTGCTATTGGGTTATACGAGCCAATCACACATATTTTCAATAAGTGCCTGGATACTGGTTTTTTCCCGACAATTTGGAAGACTTCGTACATATGTTCAATACATAAATCTGGACCCAGATCAAATGTAGAAAATTACCGACCAATCTGCTTGCAATCGTCCCTGGCTAAGCTTCTTGAAACCCTGCTGTATTCTCAGCTCACTGCGGCTGTTAATAATATCATCGTTGGTAACCAACGTGGTTTTGTCAGTTGCAGATCGACGACAACTACTCTACTCCTCTATACCAACTACATATTAAATGCTATGAGCAGGGGCCTCTATGTGCATGCTGTGTACGCGGATTTTAGCAAGGCATTTGATACGGTGGACCACGGCATATTGGTTCAAAAGTTTCAACAATATGGTGTGCATGGTAAGGCCGTTGATTGGATTCAATTGTATTTGAAAGGCAGACATCTTGAGGTGAGGGTGAATGGACACATCTCCGACGAATTTGGTGCGAGTTCAGGAGTTCCTCAGGGCTCGCATCTTGGACCAATCCTTTTTTAATATCTTCATCAATGACATTGGTGATAACTTTAAGTCCTGCTTTCTTCTCTACGCTGATGATCTGAAAATTTTCCGGGCAATATTGTCTCCTGCTGATAGTGCTGCAATCTGATTTGTTCATGTTGGAGAATTGGTGTATAACCAACAGACTCAATCTCAACATTAGGAAGTGTGCAACTATGTCGTTCTCTCGGGCTTTGAACCCAGTCCCTACTGTCTATCAGCTGGGAGGCCAACCTCTTCAAGCCGTTGCTATTACGAAAGATCTGGGAGTAATAATTGATAGCAAACTCACATTCTCTAGTCATGTGGACAATATCGTGCAGCGAGCCTATCGAGTCATGGGGTTCATAATTAGATAAGGGAGATTTTTCGATCAGGCCCAGACCCTGGTTCAGCTGTATACTACTTTGTTTAGACCACTCTTGGAATACTGTCCCATCGTATGGTCCCCTTACACGGACACGCTCATTAATAGAGTAGAAAAAATACAGCAAAAATTCTGTAAATTCGTATGTCGTTTTGAGTACCGTAGAGGTCGTGTCCTCACCACCGAATGTGTGAGCAAACGCTCCGGGCTGGACAGTCTCTCGTGTCGGCGACTTCGCATGGACCTGGTGTTTTTCTATAAACTAATTAATGGGCTTATTGTCTCACCGGAGATTCTCGAGCTATTGAGTTTCGTCTGTCCACGTGCTGGTCTGCGTCAGTGTCGTTTGCTCCTCACCATTAAAACGTCAAAAAACTACGTACTAAATAGTCCCCTTAATAGAATTGCCAAGGTGGTTAATGATAACTGTATGCAAATGAACTTTTTTGGTGGCTCGTATACCTTGTTTACCTCAACCGTGAAAAGTTTGATTACAGACTGTTAGCTCATTGTGAATAGCCATGTGCAATTAATTAATTTTTGCCCTAATGTTATTATTGTTTTGTTTTGAAACTTTTATTTTTTGTTGCCTTATGAGAAATGATATTGATTCTTCGGTTTTTCGTTCTGTTACTTCAAAATTATGTATACTATTTCAAGTATTCATATGTATAAAGCCTATTGGCGTGAATAAATAAATAAATAAATAAATAAATAAATAAATCATTAAGGAGGTATAACCGTCTCAACAATTATGTATGTAATGATTCAACGAATGAACTCAGCGCAGTCATGACGCTCCCAATCGAAGCGTTTCCATGCAAAATCGAGCAAATTACACTTTGGATGGGATTCGTGCAGTATATGCAATGTTATTAACAATTGTAATTGTTTATACTGTTCCACTGGGGAAAATATTGAAGTTATCGGGAAACTTCTTAGAAGATAATTATTCCTTATATGAAAGTACACCTTTTATGTGTAATGACTTTTTTCCATAATTTGCATAATTATGGTCGTCAGATCAATTTGAAAGATGGGCACAATGCATATCACCCGGTTTGTTCCTTATACAAAAATGCACATCCAATATGACTTTCTTCAATATAGGTTAGAACATATCGCGAGTTAAACTAGAATATATTTGGCGAGTGAATATGTCGAAGAGCGGGATAACTAAGTAAGTACAGAGGTAGATGCGGTATCCAGGCGGTCGAATTCCAGTTGAATGGTTTGATGGGCTTAAAAATCAAACTAAAGTGATCCTGTGCAGTAATTATTAATCGCAATTTCAATTATGGATATCACTGTTAAGTTTGGTCATCACAATGATTGCGTGTTTATGCTGTACTGAAATACCAAATCGGGAAGTTTTGTTTGTGCCCCGTATGGGGCACACACATTTGTACACCACTAGTTTTTTGCTAGGCATCATATTTTACGAGGTATCGATAAAAAAATCGTTATAATCGATCAATAGTCGAATTTGCGTAACGGATTTACAACTTGACTTCATACGTATATCGTCAAACACACGGTATTGGGAAGTTATAGATGAGACCCGGCGAGGGTCACACTCACCTCCCATTTTTTCAATTGCTGATTATAAAAATGGTCACGTTGATTTTATCAATAAATTCACCTATGGTTGCCATGCCCAACGTGTTGTGCATTTCCAACATCGTGGTTCTTCTTCTAAAGTTGCCTATTATTCGTAAAAATTTATTTTGGATAACTTGAAGATGATTCAAGTGCATGTTCGCTGCATTGTGCCAGGTAGGACCACCATATGTCATATTAGATCTGATTAACCCTTTGTATAGAGTGAGTTTTAGGGATTGGCTAAGCACTGGTGATTTTAGCAAATTATACAATCTTACTAGGATAATTTTTGTTTTTATCTTAATTTCATCTATGTGTTTTTCCACAGGAGTTTGGAATCAATATGTAAACCTAAGTCTTTAAAAGACTTCGTTGGGGTCATTTTATCGCTACGAATCGTTAAGGTGCGATTGGCCCTGGATCTAGTAAATATGATTGCTTCTGTTTTGGCAGTATTCACTTGAATTTTCCATTTCATACGCTCACTGATTGTAAGAGCAGCTGCGTTTTCGATTCTTCTGACAGCTTTCTTTACCGATTTGCTCGCTGAGTACAGAGCGATGTCATCAGCATAGCCAGCGATAGATACATTTCTAGGAATTCTGCTAAGAAAAAGCAATGTCCAGATTGAATAGTACTGGGGAGAGGATAGACCCTTGTGGGACTCCCGCGACAATTTCGATTTTATCGGGACGCAGTGCCTCAACTCTAACTTGAATATGTCTATTTGAAAAATATGATAGTCGAACTTTACATAAATATTTAGGTACATTTAAGCTGTCGAGTTTATATACAAGGCCTGTGGGCTAAACAGAATCAAAGGCCTTCTCGCTGTCCAGGAGAAGAAGAACGGTATCTTCTTTCCGGTCTTTCGTGGATTGTAAATCATTGGTAATTCCGACCAGCTGGTGGCAGGTCGCGTGTTCTGATCGGAATCCAAATTGATTCGTAGGCATTAGTTGTAACTCTTCTATGGGTTTTTTGAGACGAGCTAAAATTATTCGCTCAAAAAGTTTAACCAATACCGGTAGGAGGCTAATAGGCCTGTAGCGCAGCGTATACGAAGGGGGCTTACCAGGCTTGAGAATCGGTACGACCACCGCTCCTTTCCAAAGTTCCCGGAAATATTGTTTGAGGAGGCATGCATTATATATTTTTGTAAGTAGGCTTATTGCTTTAATCGGGGCGTTTTTTAGCGCTATATTGGGAATATTATCCACACCCGGGGTTGATTTATTTTTTAGTTTTTTGATGGCGGAAATGGTCTCACGGGGATTTGTGAGGAGTTTAGTGGGAGTTTCAATTGGCGCTTTGAAAATAGTTTTTTTTTAACATGACCTGTGACTTGTTGTTCAAATGATTTCTTTCTTCAAGAGGCCGATAATTCATGGATATTCGCATAGTGTTTAATCACTAACCTGGTTTTGTGTTCAAACTTTTCTGATTCCATAGATGTAGGTTGATTTGAAAAAAGTGTGGGGGTTGACTGCCAAGACTCACCAATCTTATTTCTCTTTGTATAGTTATGTTAATGAGTACTAATTAGATTCTCACCTTTGTTTATGTGCTGCTGTTTTACCCGTCATAATTTTAACTTGTTAATCTCATAATTTAGTTCCGACACGTCTCGTTAATGTCTTGTGCAATCATTGATTCGCGGCTAGTTAGTAATTGTTAATTACTACCGGGGTTTTTTTAGAGTAGGTCAATTTTTGTTTGTTTTTGATAGTGGTTTTTTATAGAGTAGGTGAAATAATATTTAGTTGGATTTCGGTTATGTTTTATAGAGTAGATCGAATTAGTTGTATGAAATTGTTGAAGCTGAACGTGTAACTTACGCGAATCCTAACAATGGAATGCGATTATGCTCGATCAACCCGGGGAATCGAGAGATTTTTTCTAATCCAAATCCACCCGTCAAGTGGCGCTTCAGGTGTCAAAGGTGAGCCACTTGACCTTACATCCGGATGCGTTCACATGTTTTCTGACAAGTTCGGTTCATAACCGAACACATAGTGTGTACAAAGTGCATTTGCTTTGTCATAGTCTTCTGCATAGATCTTATCGCTGGACTTGAGTGTGGGAATTTTGCTTTTGCCGGTGTTATTAAAATATTTTGCTACGCGCCATATTGAGTGATCTCTTAGATGCTCCTTTTTTTATTATCGACTTGAACTACCTCTACTCCCACGTCTTCGGTGAGCGACAGGAGATCGTACGAAAGAGTTTTATACTTCAAGGTTCTGTAGATTGCCAGGGCAACACCACTACCTGCTTTGGCCGTTCTGTCTTCCCTGATCAGCGAGAAGACTTGTATGCTAATTTTCTTCGTTTTGCTGTTTAGCTTAGTTTCTGAAATCAGAATAATTTTAATGTTATTACGATGGACAATGTGTAACAATTCGTCCAGATTAGGTTTAAGAGCAAATATGTTGATGGCTAAGATATTGATCATGTTTGTAAGGGGATCGTGTGTGTTTCAGAGGTGGGTAGGAAAAGGTATGCATAGTATGCGATGATTGTGATCCTATCAACGGGGGTATCAGCTTTCTGGAGTTTAGAGATCATGTCTTTGATCTCTGAGAGTATTTCGGGAATTCTGAGGGATTTTAACTCGTCAAGGACTTGTTTCACTGTGTTAATATGGTTTTGAGTGCTACTTAAGTAAGATTCCAAGATATGTGTGTCATGGGGGATGGTCCTGGGTTCGGCGGTGGGTGCGTTAACATGCTGCTCGAAGTTTCCGTTGTTGGCAAGCGAGAAGCGTAGGTGGGCATGGATATGTGGGCAGGAGAAATCGGAGTTGGCTCAGGGACTGCAGGAGACTGGAGGAACTACATGTTCCTTTCCAAAATCCGTGGATCGTGGATCGTGGCGGAGTGAGGTGTCGCAGGCAAGTGAGGTGTAGCGGGCAATTCCATTTGCGCTATGCTGGCTCTGGCAGACTGTGCTCGTTTTTTTGTGTTTCCATGAATTTTTGGCGCATGGAACACTCTCTATAACGGGCCGTATGGGCTAGTCCGCAGTTCGCACACTTGAGAGTTTTGGAAGTGCAGGCTTTGACGTCATGGTTTGACGCACATTTGACACATCTGAGGTTCAGGTTGCACTGCTGGCTTGTATGGCCAAACCTCTGGTACCTGAAACATTGAGCCGATTGCTGGGATTTAACGTACTTTTCTATCTTGTACATCTGATAGAAAATAGTTCTAATATCGTGCGAAGCTGCTCGAGCTTATTTCCGGGCCAACACTGATTGCGAAGATCGGTAGTGGCGTGCTTTCACTTGTGTCACTGTCCTTGTTTACTTTTACAAATTGGCGAACGGAAAGTATGTTAATTCCGTGTTTTGATAATTCAGCTTGAATTTCGGCTTCTGAAAAGTTGCTGGGAAAACCTTTCAAAATAAATTTTTTCGGTTGCTCACTTTCAAGACCGAAGGTGAAAAAATTGAAATTTTGCCATTTCAGGAAACTTGCAATTTTGTTGTAGTCCTCCGTCGTTCGTAGATGGACGATCGTGGTACTTCCATTAAATCTCATTCTGAAATTTGTATTTGCGGCGTTAATTTGCAGAAAATTGATTAATCTCTTGGTCTCCAGTTTTTCATTCTCGAAGATTATTGGAGGGACAGAAATTGGTTGTTGCGCCTCTTGAAGTCCATCAGAAGACCCGGAAGCTTTGGCGAGGCGAGCGGGAACTGAGCTCGCGCTAGTTGATAATTTCATAACGGTTTTTGCCTTCGAATGGAAGCATTACTGTTGAGTATCACTGCACACTTTAACTGATAAGCGAGTTGAGAAACACTTTAGGGTTTTGAATGTCAGCCGAGTCTAGGCGAGTGTGGGTGGCTTTTATATAGAGCTATCATGCTCAGTACGTGCAACTCTGTATAATAGTTATAAATATAGCACTGTTTATTGGCTTTTTTGTTTACTGGCTTTCATTTACATCAATAGGTTATGGGCCCAGTGAAACAAAGAGTATAGAGTTGTAGATTATTTTTGAGATTTACTGATCCAAAAAGACTCAAGTCAGTTCGTTTTTCCTGCCACGAGGCGTTCGAGGTTAGAGTGCCGGGGATTGTTAAAAGGGAAAATTGATAATGGATTTATTTAAAACAGATGAGTAGCATCATCATGTTGCTTTGCATCGTTTTAATGGCTCGAATTTTCGACTGTGGAAGTTCCAGATGGGGCCAGCTTTGAGATCTCAAGGTTTAATTGGCTATGTCGAAGGAACTGAGGTTAAACCCGCAATGAGTGCAGCTGTTGACGTTCGAGAATTGTGGCAAAAACGAGATGGGAAAGCAATGACAGTTATTATTGCACCATTAGAGCCAGAGATTGTGGATCAATTTATGGAATGTAAGTCATCGAAAGAACTTTGGGATGGAATTGTTGACTTGCATGAGAAAAAGAGTGTAGTAAACATTATGATACTCTATGAAGAATATTTTTCGCTGAAAATGGTAGAAGGTGAGACAGTCACTGCATATTTCACGAAAATCTCCAAGATAGCATCGGATAGCATCAATAATTTAATTCATTCAGTAACAGGAAATACACCTCGGGCTTTGAGAACTGATAGAGGTTTGGAATTTGTCAATTCTGAGATCAATAATTTCTTAAAAGAGCAGGGAATTATGCATGAATTGTCTGCTCCATATACTCCAGAGCAAAATGCAGGATAGAAAGGGATAATCGTACAGTTATGGAGTCTGCTCGTACGATGCTTTTAGGTGCCAATTGTCGAACCAGTTTATGGGGTGAGACGGCAAGGACGGCTGTTTACTTTTTAAATCGAATGCCAAATTCAAAAAATCCAAATACAACGCCTTACGAACAGTGGTTCCAGTGTAAACCAGTCTTGGGACATGTCAAAGTTTTTGGTACTCCTGGGTTTGTTCATGTTCCAAAGCAAAGGAGGAAGAAGTTGGATCCAAAAGCAACTAAGATGTATCTGGTTGGATATGAATCGACTTCGAAGAATTATCGAATGTTTGATTCGAGTACAGGTAAAATTGTGATTACCTGTGATGTTATTTTCAATGAAAGCAAAATTGAAGATAGAAAACCAGACATTTTGTCCAGTCAGTTTGCTTTTGATGAAGAGAAAGACGAAAGTAAACGTAAACAGGAGCCTGAAAAGGTTTCAGTTGGATCGGCAAAGAAAAAGGAGAAACCTGTCATTCCGATGGTGAATGTAGACGAGGTCAACAATGATCGTGATCTCGTGACACCTGATGGGAGCGAAGGGGCTAGGCGGACAACAGGCAGATATAACCTGAGACAAGGGGTTACACCACCTGACAGGTTTGTATATAGTGCATGTGTTTTCGAGGCATTTTCTGTATCTATTGGTGAACCTCAAACATATGAAGAGGCTTTATCAAGTTCCGATAGTTCAAAATGGAAGGTGGCGATACAGGAGGAGTTGGATGCCTTGAAGAAAGATGGAACCTCGCAGTTGGTACAGAAGCCCGAAAATCGGAAGGTTATCAGCTGTAGATGGGTTTTCAAAATAAAAAATACACCTGACAGTACTGAGAAGAGGTATAAAGCTAGGCTAGTAGTTCGAGGTTTTTCTCAGTGTGCTGGAATTGATTACAAGGAAACTTTTGCTCCGGTTGTTCGATATGATACAATTCGAGTTATGCGAGCAGTAGCTGCAGTAAAAGATCTTGAGATTCTACAATTTGATATCAAAACAGCCTTCTTGAATGCTGATTTGAAGGAGGAGATATATATGGAATTGCCAAAAGGTTATTCAGTGATCGATTCGAGTCAGGTCTGTCTATTGAAAAGAAGTCTGTATGGTCTCAAGCAGGCTCCACGTATTTGGAATCAGAAATTTAGTGTTTTTCTACAGAGTTTCCAATTCACTCAGAGTTTTGCTGATGAATGTCTATTCATACGAAAAGTGGGTAAGGAGATTGTCCATTTGCTCCTGTACGTTGATGATGGATTGATGTTGTCATCTAGTCTGAAAGTTGGAGAAATGATTCTAAAATACTTGGCAGAAAATTTTGAAATGACTCGAGGACATGGGAAGTACTATGTTGGTCTGGAGATTGTGAGAAATAGAGAGAAAATGTTGATTCATGTTGGACAAAGAGATTACATTCAAAAAGTGTTGGAACGTTTCAATATGAATGAATCACAGGAAACTTCAATATCAGCTGATCCAGGAGTTTTGCTATGTAAAAATGAAACATCTGAACGCAGTCAATTTCCCTATCGTGAATGTGTGGGTTCACTGATGTTTGCAGTAATTTCAACGATGCCTGATATTGCATTTGCGGTGGGTAAAGTTTGTCGATTCCTTGAAAAACCTGGTCCAGATCATGTGGTAGCAGTAAAATATATTTTGAAATATCTGCGAAAGAGTTCAGGGTTGTGTCTGGTCTATGGTGGAGATGTTTTGAATCTGGTTGGTTTCACAGATGCAGATTATGCACGAGATATAGATCAGCGTAAATCAACAACTGGATATGTATTTATGCTTGCTAATGGTCCTGTTACATGGTGTAGTCAACGCCAAAAAGTAGTTGCTGTATCCACAACTCAGGCGGAGTTTATTGCTGTGAGCGAAAGAGCACGAGAAGCTGTTTGGTTACGTGAACTGTTAGTTAGTGTTGGTGAACAAATGGACTTTGGGACTGTTATGAAAGTGGATAATCAAAGTGCAATTAAGTGGTCTCTGGGTCATGAACATCATCAAAAGGCTAAACATGTTGATGTAAGGTTTTGTTATATTAAAGAGGCCATTTTAAATGGTTGTGTGAGAATTGAGTATGTTGGTATAAATGAGCAAATTGCTGATGTTCTTACAAAGCCATTAACTTGTGTCAAATTCAATTTGAATGTACAGAGTTTTGGAATGCGAGTTATTAGCTAGTGAGCAGTGAGTGGGAGTGTTGAGTATCACTGTACACTTTAACTGATAAGCGAGTTGAGAAACACTTTAGGGTTTTGAACGTCAGCCGAGTCTAGGCGAGTGTGGGTGGCTTTTATATAGAGCTATCAAGCTCAGTACGTGCAACTCTGTATAATAGTTATAAATATAGCCCTGTTTATTGGCTTTTTTGTTTACTGGCTTTCATTTACATCAATAATTACAATCGTTCAATTTTCACTTTCGCTAATTATGCTTGTAAACGATATATAATGGTTTGGAACGTAAAAATGCGAAGTTTGAGCATAGTGTCTGTATGTATCAATTTTTTCGAAAATCTTTACTTACAAAATTTAACATAAAACGGACTAAATTTTGAGAATAAAATCTGAAAAAATTATCAATCATTGGTATGGAATACACGCAGCTGTGGACGCAATTGCAGTGAAATCTTTCGGTAAATTTCTTAGAAATCGACTTTTTTTTTCTTCGATCGTTCATATCTCAGAAACTAACCGATATTTTTCAATTTTTTTTGGAAATAGTGCAACAGGTATGCCAAAAGTTTTATGCAAAGTTTGTCTCTGAGGAAGTAAGATTGCTGCAATACCTGTAAAAGCCATTGTACAAATTGCCTTACCTCCAGCTTTTAACAAATGATATCAAGTTGTGTAAAGGAAAGTTTTCCTTGAGCCACCCGGACCATCGATATAAAAACAGTCGGATGATAGTTCGTCCTTTGACATAGCTATGTCAAAATGTTGACCACAATTTATTTTTGTTTAGTATTCAACTGATCATACTGTTTCTGACCAATACTTATATGAGCTTCAATTGGCACAGGATCGTCGCTGCAATCATCGGTATTACTTTCATATTCAATTAATTGCAGCATTGTTGGAAAAGCACTTATACTTGATCGTTCGTTCATAAGAAGTGCATTAATATTGGCGTACGCTTTCTTATGAGAATCCGTTGCAATACAATTTGGTTGGAAGTCTTCAGAAAGAGCATATATCAATATGTGCACAAATAAGTGTTTCAGCTGACGTGGCATCATCCAAATTTCTTCTTCAGTCAATGCACGATCCCATTCTCGATCATCTTCAATAAGTCCTAGTGCTAAACATGCAGCCTGGAATGTATCATATAATTGCCCATCAACGGTTCTTAGGTTTTCAAAGCTAGAGGCACCTTTAACATAGTTTTCTTTAAGGCAGTCCTCATACCATCTTCATCTTCGACGTCATTGATAATAATATTTTGTTCGTTAGGTAAATGAACTGGAAAAACATATCGCGTATCCAAGAAATTTCGAATTTCATCATGGTGAATTTCATCATTTCTTTCTGCATTACTTACAGTAACGGAAGCTGAGTCGTGGCCTTTGTATATGTAGTTATATAAGTATTTCACAGATTTCATGCTGGATACAACTTCTACGTTAATATGACATTCGTATTTTTTTCAATAATTTGGAATTTTACGGAACAATGAATGCATTATGACTATTCTGTCCACTAGAACGCTCAAAAATGCCTGTATTTCTTCGAAGATATGTAGGATATCCATTTCCATCAATGGAAGTACTTCCTTGAAACTTTTTGGGAAATTTTTTTGTACATTTACCTTTTTTATCTTTGCACCAATCGCCACATGGTCCGTGAATCATATGCTTGAGCACTAAATCGTGCAGTATCGGATCTGTTTGTCGGCCAGGAATTTCTGCTGAAATATGTTCATCAACAACATCCGGGGTGAGCATCTTGCTGTTTTGCTTCAAAGTTACTAATAGATACATGTGTGGTAATCCACGTTTCTCATATGCAATCACCCAAACGTATGCAGCCACTTCGCCAAACAATTGGTTCTTTACAATATCATTGATGAGTTCATCTTTTTTTATATCAAAAACTCGCGATACAATATCTGGCCTGTCAGATACTGTTTGTTCTGGTAATAAATTTTCTTGAATTTCAAGCCAAAAAGGATTGCAAGACATAGTAATGAATATACAGGCCTATAATATACAGGGTGTCCATAAACTGCGGACTTTTCTTTGGGGTGTGAGTAGGGGATGAAATTTGGAGTCGAAAGTTCCTTTGCGATTTTGCCGTCCGACGCCCCCTCGCGGAGTTATTCAACTTTTTTTGTCGGTCAGCCAGAGCGTTGCTTCGACTTTCGGCGCATGTGAGTGGGTTTTTTTTTCTTATGAAGAGGTTTTTTTTTGTCACAAGGTGTGCCGTGACGAGATCTATGATATGGTTGAGAAACATTGAGTTTATTAGTTTGGGGAATATGAGATATTCCTGTTTTTGCTTCTGTTTGCCTCACAATTCTGTTTTGATTTCTTTACTTTGATTGCACTGTTTGGGTTTGTTCGCCCACTAGCGTTCGCAAAAAATGAGACAAAAACTGGAAATTTGGAACAGAGGCTCCTTTTCTCATAGTTAAGAACCGTATTCATTTAGAAATACGATAAAAAAAGGATTTAAAATAAGATATAACCTAGAAAAACGAATGAAAATCATTGCATAAAAAGTATCATGTTTATCTATAATATACTTCGAACGGACTCCGGAGTAATGAAAACTTTATTAGGATGAGTAAAAGTTTTATGTCAATGAATGTATTTAATTATACATTGACGCATTGATTAAAAATAAACATTCAACAAATCATCAGATAATTTTCGGTAAAAAATAAAAAGATCCATCGTGTTAATAGTTGTAAATTGACTTCAATCATGAAGAAAATTTTAAAATAATGTAATCAAATAATATCAACTTAATATAATGTATAATGATTTTACTAAATTAAATAATTAACGTAAGAAGTCTTTCCAAAAAACGAAATTAATGATATTAAATTCAACACAGTGTATGTGTGTGTGTGTGTGTATATGTGCGGTCGTTCGTGTATGTGAATACAAGACAAATCAGTGGTTTGTAAGGGCGAAATTGGAAAAAAGTTTTTCAATACTGGAACATTTTCATTTCGTGTGCAATCGGACCATTCCGAAGCTTACCAGCAATGAAATTGGGGGAAATATAAAAAACGGTGACATATTTGACTCATTCGAATGGGGGGATCTGAGAACCGCCTGCTTGTTTTTGTTCATTGTGGGATCGATGTTGATATCAGTACCACCCAGTCTTGATTGTTGTGGAATTCAGGATGACACGAACAGACTGCAATCTACCTGAAAGTAAAAGGCCAGTCACGAACGACCCTAGTTCGGCAGCTAAAGGTTGAAAAAACAGTACAACTCATCAATGTTTTGTATACCTTAAATGATTCAATTTTTTTCCCTATTATCATTTTGCGTTTAAAATTGTTAACATAAATATTAATGGGGTTTTTGAGATCGCTTAATCAATTTCTTCATGTTTGATTTGGTTACATGATATCTCAAATATCATGAATGAATGAAGAGTTGTTTTTTCTGCAGTCTGAAGAAACAAAAATTCGAAAATATATGGTAAAAACTTTTCGCCTTATTATCGTGATCTGCCCGTTATATTTTTTTAAGGTAAAAAAGAAAACAATAATATTCGAATTACGCTTTTGTTAAATTTATTCCATAACCTGCATGAATTCTAATGATACTCACCCCTTTTTTTGCATGAGAAACAATCCTGCACCGAAAATGACCTATTTCCATGCCATTAATAATAATCGGTTAATAACATATTCATTACTTGATGCTATTAAACGAGTATTTAATTGAATTTGTAATCGGTTTTATTTGTTTGCTAACAAAGAGATCTTCGGGTTGAAAAGTATCATTGCTGGCTTTAACCTGCACATACAACACTGATTTACTGCAGCAGTAAACTTCAAACTGTCAATTTTCTGTAATGGCACTCGGGCAGAGGGGGACACTTAACAAAATAACGTGTAAAGAACACGGACGCGCCTCTGTCCGAAACATGCACTAATCCGCGCTATGTCGCCCGCATCGTTAGTCCTTGTTTACGTTGTTTACTGTGGTCACTCTAACCTGCGAAAACTGTCAAAGTGAACGTAATTTAAATATAGTACTTTCCGTAACAAGGGCATAAAAAACTTTTTTTGGCGATTGTGATGTTGCAGTCCGAAGCGAGGCCGAGGATTGCATTCACAATCGCCGAAAAATTTTTTTTGCCCGAGTAACAACCATTGTTTTTTGACAGGAAGGGCTCGGGCGGGTCTTCGCGCACGCGAAGTGTGCGTGAAAACCGGCGTCACGCACTGAGTGGCAAAAAAAAAACTGAGGCGTCATGGGACACCTGTTAGATGTGAAACATGGAACCACTAATTTTGATCTAAATTGATCCAAAATTTTTGACAATTTCTCGAGAATTATTGGAATTTTTCAAATACTCGGTTCTTTCAAATGTTTGAAAAGTTTCTCCAAAATTTCACAAAATTTTCCCAAATTTTTAAAAACTATGCACATTGTTTACAAATTGTTCGAAACTTTGTCTAAATTTTTCCACAGTTTTTTAAAATTATTAGAATTTTCTTCCAATTTTGTTCTAACATTTCCCAAGTTTTTTTAAATCTTTCCAATTTTTTTTTTCAAATATTTAGAAAAGTGCTCCGAATTTCTTCAAACTTCAAAATTTTTTCAATTGAAAACAAAAATTGCGAATTTTTTGAAAATTTTTGTTGTCAATTTTTCTTCAGTTCAGTTGAGTCATTTCTCGAAATGCCTAAGCACCAAGTGCTTGCTTGTACAAATGGCTACACTTCCAATGCGGATAAGGGATTCTTATCCGCACCGAGACCGTTTAGAGAATTAGAAAAAAGCAACAAAATTGCCACAGTTCAAAAGTGGAAATCTCATTTGCTACAATCACTTCCTGCCTGATGAAGTATTAACCCACAAAGTGATTTTTGAATGAAGTTTTTGAGCCAAAAAAGTTAGCATTCTCATGTAAAGAGCATACCTCTGAAAAATTAATGCAAATCATTCATCATTTTACGATGCATCGAATGCAACTATATTGTAATCGTTTGAACCATGAGCAGGAGAACTAATCAATCAAAAAAAAAAGGCAGCAAAATGTCCTTGTTTTGAAATATATTGTTAACACTATATTAAATTAAAAAAACCAATATTCTGTTTACTTCATTCATAGTTATCGTATGGAATAAATTATTTATTAAAATATGATTAGTCTCATCTCTTTCTGCTTGTACATAATCTATTAAATCCTTATCAATTATCTCTAAGACGAATTGAGAGAATCTTAGCTGCTCCCCCTATTCGGACTAAAGTTCGCGGCGCCGCCATGCGGATTGTGACATGTGCGGTTAACGCTCAAAGCGGAGTCTCGGAGCCCTGCACTCGAGGAGAGGCTAATTTGCACATGGTTTCTGGCTTCATTTACCGACTGGGCTAAAAGAAGAACTTTACTCCTTACTTCAGTCGATAAATTTTCTCATCCCCGTAGTATATAAAAAATTAAGTCGGCATGTTTTTTTTTTCTCTATAGTCGAAAGGAGAAACTAAAGAAAATATCGATATTATATCAAAATTATCGACAAACATAAGACTGAAACCGACGCCACTCAGTCCGGCGGAAAACAACATGCGCCTGCGCAGCACGCGTGGCCAGTCTCGTATTTCACAAGAGGAGGTTTATTTTTTATATATATAATGAAAGTCTTCAGATTTTGTTATGAATAAAAGATTCAGAGGATAATTATTTATAACATTTCACAACATTCACTTAGCTACTATAACAATAAATAACCATCTCACTGAGGTTATCGAGTTGAATTTCATGTCCTTATTTTCATCCGCTAAATCGAGTTAAATTTAAGATTTTTCAAATTTCGGTAGCATATTATTCTTTAAACCGAAGAATTATTGAAAGGATTCGACGGTTTAATTTCTAAAGTCAATTCTCAATGAATTTTTTTGCAGTTTTAGTACACTGTTAGCAAAAAAAATAGAACGGAAACAATCGGATGCATTTTTTCAAATTGGGTAAAGAATCTGCAGCAGAATTAAGTCTACGGAATTGCTTCTATGTAATTTTCGAGATAAACAATATTTTTACAGCCTCCAGGCTAATTACACAAACTATTGAATTCAATTGTTCGTGTTTGAAATTCGTTTTTCCACGATGAGAATCGGCTATTGGAGAACATTTGTAGGGACATTATACACAAAATATGAAGTATTAATACTACAACGTATCTTTTAGCGTTTTCTATAACCAACAAACATAGGTAGTATTAATACTGCAACATGTCCAACAGCCTTTTTTTAGTACGAAATAAATCTTTCGTAACTTCACGTTTCGAACGGACAGAAATTGAACGAATTGTGCCATTCTTCAAAATTGAAGAATAGAATGTATTTTATATTTACTTTTTGGGTTTGAATGATAACTAACTTTCCGATTTTCGGGAAGTTATAGTAATCACCCCGGGATGGAAGTTTTTTGTTTCCTCCTGTGATCGGTATTTTAAGTATACCAAAATGACCAAGGAATTCTGATTCGACGTATGTGTGTGTAAATTAGACCTCTCCAAAAAAAACAAAATAATGTTCGATTTGGCCTGCAGCGTCCTTTTCATCAAATATTGTGTGAGACAAAGAGCTGACAACAACCGGCGGCTTGTGCGAGCACTCTAAGTGGTCGCGCATGGGAGTTTTACATTTCCCATTTGATTTGCATGTAAAAAAAACGGATTATGTGCCGATATCGATATCATTTTATTATGGAGGGTGAGGGGGCTGGAAAATCAGTATACTGTCGATATTTAGGGGTCAAAAGTTTCCATTAAAAAAAAATCGTAATTCGAATAATTTACATGAGTTTCGGTCGCTTACAGTTCGAGTTTTTTCGGGGTCTTAAGGGGTGACACCGTTGAAACTTCGAAGTCCTCGCCCGGCCTTCGGGCCCGCCCATCAGGTTTTGATATGTAAAGGCATATCCAAAAAAGTAAGACAAATTTCGGGCCCAACCCATTTTGCCCCATATACCCATAAGAAAGATTGTTTTTCGCGTTTTGAGCTTCAAAGTGCTCCTCGGTCCGGAATTTTCGTCCGATTTTAATTCTTTTTTTTCCAAAATGTTCCTCATATTACAAAGAACAAAGTTAAGTATCCGTTTTATCCTGTTCGCTTTACATCATGGGAAAATTATTTTTTAGTTTCTCGCCATCAAAGATATATTACGTGTGATTACAATAATCAATTAGTGAAAACGAGAAATTTTGAGATTTTTCGAAAAACTGAAAAAAATGCGCAAACTACAAAATCATTACTCGTTGAAGGCGATGCCGGTCTAGAAATAGAATCATAGACAACAAAAAAATTTTCACTATATTTCCTCATCATCGTCATCATTCACACTTGACTAATATTCTCTACTGTTGGTCATCACACTAGGTTAACTTTTTTCTTTTCACGTTGTTTATAAATATGTATTTTTTTTTGTTTATAATGGGAGAAAAATTGATAGACATTATACAGTACGTGCTTATTTGGTTCCAGGAGAACATGGTATATAATATATATGTATATCGCCAAAACGCAATATGGTCACTTGCAAATAGTATTTTTTTTCTCAGTCTTATAGCAGTGGCAGTCAATTCTGCGCTTCTATTTGTTTTTTTTTGTCCCATTAGTCATTATTTTCATTAGAAAAATTTGTCTTCGTTGTGCTACGAAATGTGTCGGTTATGCTTTGAAAACTGGCAACTACGTTATAATTTTTTTCGAGTGTATTCGGGTATCAAGACTACAAACAGAACTAGTGGGTGGGATATATTTGTGCCCTGAGTGAGGACACAATGCAAACTTCCCGATTTGGTAACTTGAGTTTTCGAGATTATGTCTGTTTTAAAAATTTACGAGACTTCTCACTCCAGTAGTTACTGATTTTTTTTTTCATTTCTCTATATGTCGCTGGCTTTTGTGATTTTTTTCATAATCAAGAGATAACTCCCGCTTCCACGTGAAGGCCATTTACTTCTCATTGAAGCGTTTGAGTCCCATTGAAGCATTTTAAAACTACGAATATACAACAACTACGTTGTAGAAGTTCAATAAGTCCGTATCTCCGGCTTCACTCGACTTCACGTTTCTGGCAGCATTGATACACAAAAATGATATACAAGTATTATATTCTGAGTCGGTCCATGTTTACTGTAGAGACCAATTTTTGCGATCGCCGACGCCATCTAGTCCCCATTCATGCATTCATCACATGAATTATTTTTTTCTAACGGCTCTACCACCTTAATTATGCACATTATGCGAAAAAGTCAATACACATTAAAAGTGGATCTTTGTAGGACGAAGAATTTATGTTAATAAATTTTTTCCCTAACTCCAACCGTTTACGAGATATAGCGTTGTGAACAATTGAAATTGTTAATAACAATATATATTCTGAACCAATATCTATCAAAAACTAATCAGGGCTAAGTTGCATGAAGACGCGTCGATTGAGACCTCGATGGCTTCGATTGGTGTATCCATTCGTGAGAAATCGTTGACCAAAATTTAGGGCACATACATACAAACATACACACACACACACAGGCATTGACTCAGAATTTTTCGGCGATCATTTTGGTACCCTTAAGACACCAGTTACAGGTCGAAATGAAAAAGTTCGATTTCGTGGTGATTACAATAACTTCCCTATCGGGAAGTTAAATATTTTTGCCACGAAAAAAAAACTTTTTGTCATAAAAAAAATTATTTTCTATCCAAAAAAAATTTTTTTTTGCCATAAAAAAGGTGAATTTTTGTTATATAAAAAGGTAATTGTTTTGTTTCGCAGATAAAATAGTTTTTGTCCAGAAGAAATGTGAATCTTTGTAATATGAAAATGTATTTGGCTTGAAGAAATGATGGTGTTTATCACAAAAACATTGTTTGGTATAATAACAAAGAGTTTTTTCTATTAAAAAAAAGTGTATTTTTTTTCAATATAAAAAAATGTAAATTTATGTCGCAAAGAATGTCAATTTTTGTCATACAAAAACGGAATTTTTGCTATATAAAAGATATAGTTCTTGTTACAAAAAATGAAAATTTTTCTCAGGAACAAGTGGCTTCTTTTTGTCAATTAACAAGTTGAATATAATATAATTTTTTGTGATGAAAAATGTAATCTTTTGACATGGACGGTATGTGAACTTGTGTTGAAGAAAGATGACCTTTTTTATCGAAAGAAATGACAATTTTTGAAAGAAGACTTTTTTTGCCCCAATAATGAGATTTCATACTGGTGTATGCCCTTACCTGGCACATAGAAAGCTCTTTATTGAATTTCCGGGTATCGTCTCCCCAAAAAAGGGTTCTGACTCGTCGATTGTCGTTATTATTCAAAACACACTTGAAGATCCACTTCGATGGCGACCTTCGCAAAGCCTTGAGAACCTCAATGGAATCGATGTAACCAGTTATTTTCCTAAATTAGAAAAAGAACTGAACATAACTACATTCCTCGATAACAGAAGGCACTGAGAGGCTATAAATTCTTCCGTTGAACACATACTAATAAATCAAAATTTCACGGAAATACTTACATCAAGGTAGCACCGTTATTAAAATGGTCAATGGCTCTGGAAGAAGTATATTTAACGTTTGATTCTGACATCTTTCTTGAAATATACTGGAAGTACTGTATTTTTTTTAATCGAAAAAACCGTGATGATGTTCCGACGCCGACGCCTCGAGTACCCGTTGTGACGCCTCGTGTAAAATGGCCGCGGGTGGATCCGATATTATGTCAATACGATTGTAGTGGCACGTCGGTTTCACCCTTACGTGTCTCGATAATATTGATATATATCAATATTTTCTTAGGTTTCTAGTTTTTATAATAGGATTTTTTCGAATCGTAAGTGTGGACATAGCATCTAATTAGGCATTTTATAAAAGTTGAGATTCATTGTTCAAGGATTGGATTTTTCAGAAAAACCATTATGTCCCCCGCTGTCCCACCGCCTACGGGTTCGTGCGGGCCTGAAATACCTTAATGCTGAACATCATTGATATTTTGAGGTCTGGGGAGTCGTAGGCCAACCCTACAGAGACTGCACCTGGTTTCTTACTTCCGCCTGTATAAATTTTAATGGAGTTTTGCATTCTCACTTCCATCGTCTGATCCGTCTCTGTTGAGTCGTCTACTTGGGAAGGGGATGACACGATAGTTTCATACTCTTGTAGGTACATTGCAAAGTGGAAATCTCATTGCAGGTATTAGAGGCGTGATTTCTCGAATACATTTGTTTATTAACCGTTCGTTTGCTCGGGGGATGAACGTATTTTCTCCTATCAGAGTATCTATTGAGGTCGAGACCTGCGACTCTTGGTTGGAGAGACCTTTCAATAAGTCGCTTTTACAGAGGTAGATCGTACGGTTTTCTAATAAGGGAAGTTTACTCTCCATTAGTAAGACATTTATTGGGGTGGTTATTCTAACGTACGTGAAGCTGGCAGTAGAAAGTATCAGAATAAAATTTTTGATATTGGATAATTTAAAGCTTATTTACAGCTATTTCACTGCGATAAAAAAAAATTCTAAGCTGTATCTAATAGCTGAGAACTGAAGTCTTTCCAGTTTCATTGAGCCCTGTTTGTATGTTGGGAACGAGATGAATTCAGTATATAGTATATATAAATCTTCTTATATCTTCAGAATATATATTTTTCCATGTGGGCATCTATCGCTCGGGTGTCGTGAAATTACTGTTAGGGAAATTCCTTAGCAAACAACGTATCCAAGTTATCAGAATGGAATCGTTCTTTCTCCGAACTAAAAGGGACTCTAATATTTTTGACCGATTGAGCCACTTAGCTCAGATCAGGTGAATGGCGTAGCCGTAATTCACAGCTTTTATCCTCAATTCCTCAGCGAAATGTGACGTTTCTCGAAGTTTCGCTCCACACAACTGCTTTACGAAACGCCTCAACTCAACTCTATACTCTCGAAGCCAAGTATATACTCTTAATGCTCTGAACTGAACCCTGTACTCTCAGAATCCTTCAAATAGTTCTTACAACTAACATGAGCTTCGCTCTAAAGGACATCTCGGAAGCAATGGCTCCGTGTGTTCGCTCAGGCCTTTGTTGAGGGCTTCAGTAGGGGCGGTAGACTTCCTCTATTGGCCCTGTTTACCCTGGTAATTGAGGATCCACGTGGTAATGTGGATTTTGCGTAGATGCTCCGCTGCCAGGATCCTCGTTTCCTTTAACGAAAGTTCCGTTAATAACCCAGATAGCAAAATTCGAAGTAATTTAAGGCGTTAATTCTCTATAGACCAATTTTTTTTGCTAATTGTGCACTTCGTTCAACCGGATACCCGTCATATGGTGATTCCTCTCCAGCTTGCCCTTTGGTTGCTGGACTTGGTGAGCCTGCTCCGCCTTCCCTGCACTGTTTGGGTTTCCCTCTGTAATCTCTTCTACACTCTATATAACAAGCTCAAGGAAAATTTTACAATGTGTTCACCTTTAAAGACGGAAGAACGATATTTTTTCTTAGGGTGTACATACCACCCTCATTCCTCTTACATTTCACACAATGTACAAATTTCTGCTCTTCACACGTATGTTGGATAATTCAGTTGTTTATATCATTATGTCACGAATTTCTCAGGTGTTCTCGACGTTTCAACAATTAAAGAACTAACACATACGATCTTCAGATTTTCCGTAGTGAGTGATAATTCTCTGGAATCTTTGAGAGCTTTATAATATGTTACACAGTTTTTTTTGTTTTGTACCCATTGTCTACAGTTCTTATCATCATACGGGATAATATTATTCCTTATTCGGTAGATAACCTACACTCTGAGCTCAGTTCCCTCCCCTGTACATGGGTGGTGTAAATTTGACCCTGCGGGAAACAATGCGGTTAATCTACTCTGTCAGAGCTAAAGAAACACGTATCGATTGTTCAAATTATCGTTTGTATATCGAATAACACAGATTGAATAACAGTAGATTGGTTATCGGACCAATTAGTGCAGGGAGAACCGTCTTTAAATCGAAAGTAGCGTCAGTTTCTGCATCGTAAGAGATATATCATAAGTTATCCGGATATGAACATTCTTATAAATACAAAAAATTTATCGAGTGGCTGAACGTGAATGGAAGTATTAATCTAACCATTCATACTGGTGGGGAAAAATTGTCTACTGTGCTGAACCCACACAGTAGCTGTGGACCCACACAGCTACTGTAGCACCTCGAAATAAGATTTCTTGACAGCGAAGTGAGTCACTAAATTTACTAATCAAATGCATTAGGCATAAGTTCTCCATACATAGATCAAAATATTTTTTAACTACGCCATCTGCATCAGCAAAATTGATCAAGGTACTTGCAAAGAAACAACTTAACGTCGTCCAGAATAACAATTAGAGGTAAGATCGAATGAATACAACATTAATTTAATTTTATTAATAAAATCCTAGCTTCCTTGCGCCAGAAGTTAACAGTAAATTATAAAACAGCCCATACACGCAAAAGGTATTCTCTGGTCATAACCGCTGCAACTTCTTGGCGTAGTCGGATGGACACCTCTGAGTTTCCATTTGCTTTCACTGCCTTAAATAACAAAAGGAATTGTAAATCACTTTTTACATAATTCCTGGGAAAACAAATTTTTTGTATACATTTTCGTGAAAGTTTGTTTTTTTTGTGTATATTAATAGTAAATTATAATTTATACTTTCTTTTTGTTTTTTTTCATATTATTGTGTATTAAAGAAATATATATATGTTTCGAATATATATATATATATGTTAACTCTTATATAAACATGCAAATATATTCAAACTATACTATTCAACGTATCTAAACATTGATTCATAACTCCATTAATTATGCCTGATTCAATTAACATTACTTTCACTGGTGATTCTACTGCAGCAGGCCTAATTAATGGAAGTCATGAAGATTACATTAGAGTTAGCGATATTGCCAACAGCATATCAATTTTTTCGGGAATATCACAACGTGCATCTCTCGAGAAACTTGAGGATGCAGTTGGAGCAAATTTAGTATCCATTCCTACTGTGGATGGCGAAAGGAAGAATATATTTGTCAAATTTTGAAAAGATTCCTTCCACCCGCAAAAATTTGCCGGAGCCAACAAATCCTTCTTAGAACGATTGGTAACATGGGTACAATTTGGACTGAGAACGGTTGAAAATGAATCGGAATCAACTAAAATGACTTTTGAAAACTATTTGAACAAAGAAGCCATCGCTAGATTCAAAGAATATGCCACACCTGCGCTGAAAGACCTCATCCGTAGAAAAAAGCTTACTCGACTTGACAGTATTGCGGCACAAATTGAGAGAGAGGAATTTCGACAAACAAAATCATTACCAGCTCCAGAAGTTGCTGATAATAATCAGAATAGATATGTGACTCATCATGCTTCACTGCAAAATTTCGGGCAATCTACTTCACATTCATGTGGGAATTATAAAAGTAATGATTATCCATCACATTCTGCTGTTCAGCGATATCCAGTGCATCAACAGTTCCAGAAGTACTATGATTCATCATCGCAAACTCTTACACTAAGTGGGAGTCCCAGAAATCATGGTTTTGATCGCAATTACTATCCAAAACTACCAAATCCGAACTATGATATGGTAACTGCTCTTGTCAACGAATATAGTCCCCGAAAAGCAAATTCAGTTCTATTTCCCCTACTCAATATGGTCAACGTCCTGGTGTTCCACTGCCCCCACCACCTTATTTGGGAAACATGTCACAGGTTGCAATGGGCGGAATATCTTCGAATTTCCTGCCCCCAGATTCACAGGAATTGGATCAAGCACAGTCTTGGAACTCATTCTGTATGGAAAAACAGTCACTGGATTTTACTCAAACTCAACATTTGGCAACGATCTTTGCAGCAACAGGAGGTGCTTGTAGAGAGCAAACCCTCAGGCACGAAAAAGGACCTGACGATGTCTCAGAACTAGAGAGCTGATCAGAAGTCTTCTGTCGGATTTGCGAAACAAAAAGTAGACAAATTTTCATCATGCACTTACAGAATCATCTCGAGACAGATAGAGTAGAAGTCGACAGACGAATTTTGGAGGATCGCAGCAATAAGAGTTCCAGAAACTTCAAACACTGACCCTAGCAGCCCAAGATTTAAGTGAGTTTCTGGCCCATCGAATGAGTACGTCGACGAGCGACCAGGCTCAAAACCATCTGCACACTAGTACTAGTACTGACCCTCGTCAATAGGGCGCCCTGTCCTTTGCGGAATTGAAACTGGACCTCAAATTAGGTTAGTAGGACATCACCTCAAATGGGATAAATGCAATGGTAGATACAGGAACCGCCATCAATCCTATTTCCCACCAGCCCTTGTAAGATCATATCCAAGTGGATTTATCGGCGATTTGCAAGCTAGTTGGGCTCTCCAATGATATGATGGATTCTCTGGGTAATGCTGCCTCTACATCATTTTGGGGGGGGGGGGGGAGAATAAAGCTAAGGACGCCAAATTGAATTGGTTCTAAATACAGGTTTCTCATAAATACTGGGGCAGAAGGTAACCTAATCGAAAGGACAGCCATTAAACTAGGCGGTAAAATCAGATCCCCCAATTGTTCAATATCTAACGGGGGTCACTGAGGATGCCTTACCATCATGTGGCCTAATCTATCTGAAAATTCTGGGATCAATTCTACCTTTCCGTATCGTGGATCATAAACTACGAGTTATGGGCCGTGGTCTTTTAGGTTTAAATTTTCTAATAGAGGAAAAGGTCGATATATGATACCTTCAGAGGACCATAACCACTGTGAGAAGGCCTACCATTCCTCTTCACTGGTATGGCTATCGAACTACTTCCGGAAAATCTGTTCTTCCACCCAGGACGAAAACAGTAATTGGAGTCCTAATAGCAAATGCAGATGTCAAAGTAGGTTATTCGCCACAAATAATAACTTCAAAGGGCATTTATTTAGGGCGATGTGTGGTTGCTTCGAAATATGGGACCGCTTGTGCAGTGGAAATGAATACTATAAGGTTATGATAAGGTTATTCACAAAAGCCAGTACCAGTTCCCTTGTCAATATAAAGATGAGATTGGCAAACAATGCTAAGCTCTAGAGGAGCGAGGAATTATAAGGCCTTCGAAGTCACCTTACAATTTTCCATTATGGATTGTTTCCAAGAAATCAGACTCACATGGGAAAAATCGTTGGAGAATGGTTATTGATTTCCGGGCCCTGAACAAACAGACTATTGAAGGTTCTTATCCACTGCCGGAGATTTCTGAAATACTGTCTCAACTAGGTGGAGCCAAGTATTTTACAAATCATTGTTACCAAGTTTGATAATTTTAGAACCTTCATATTGATTGCAAAGCAATGGCATTTTGAAAAGATTAAAAACAAAGTTCTGAAGCTTTGTCTCAGGAATTTTGAAGAAGAACATTGAATAATTACCAAGTGGCAGAGATCAAAATGATCTATCAAGTAGAAGTGCTCGATGAAGACAATTGAGGATTCGATACTTCCTAGAATACTCCATACGCAATACCCCTTTTCTGTATGCATTGGTAGGTCCGGACATTTTTAGGGTGTTTTGAAACGTTTTCGGGTGGTGGGGAATCCGAATCCGTCGGTGTTTTTTTCCTAAAGTTATCCCAACCCATTGTTATTAACAATTTTTAGTTTTTTCTGACAAAAATTACGTTTTTCACGGAAACTATCATACTTATGGAAAAAATTGTTCTCACAAATTGTATTGCTTTTTATTGCGTTTTAATGAACAAATACGTTTTTGATTTCTTCGAATCGGATCATTAGTTCCGCTGTTATGCTCATTTGTTCATAATAATCGCGCGCCCCACCGTCTTTCACGGCTCACGCATGCTTCTGCTCGCCGATTATTTTTTATTTCTCACCACCTTGAGCATTATTTTTTAAATAATGAAACGATTTGACTTGTTTGTTCACTTTGTTGTAAGTTCAGTTCAGTTTATTGCTCATTATTAGGTACAACCTTGTTAAGCATAGAAGGTACATACAGGTGTGATACAAAATTAATGGTAAAAAAGAAAAAGTGAAAACATAACTATATGAAATCGATAAAAAGAAGTTGGGCTCGTCAGAGCAATTATAAAAAGAGCATTACTTAGATAACTATTGGTGCCAATCGAATTTTTGAAGGTAATCTGTTTTAACTTTAACAATTCACGTATAATAATATATTTTGTATTTTGTTGAATGGTTCATAAAATGTTTCCTTAATGCTGCTTACACCTAAACTTCAGATTAAGAGGGGGGAACAGTCCGTGGTTTTTAAGCTGAACTTATAGTGGTAAATATCTTTTCGTTTTTGCTATCCTTATTTATGCTGAAATTTCCTAGTGATTTTTGTTAATGTTTTGTCCTTGTTTTTATTTTTTATTTTTTTATTATTATTTATCTACTATATTTATGATCTAGATTCACTCTGGTGGGCTTCACTACTCTTATATAAGAAGATCGATCTGTTTTGCTTAAGAATTAAAAGTAGTACAATTTTTAATAAAAATATATATATTTCTTGTTTTTTTCCCCCTTTTTTTGAAAAGTTAGAGAATCATCGATAGTATCTAGATATTGCGTAGTTATATTGTATCAATATAAATAATGAATAATAGAAAACCATAAAAGACCGGGTCCAAGGTAGATGAGTAGTTCAGGTACACATTAAGATGAGTTAGATTTGCTTGAAATAATTTGTAATGAGATTAACCCTTGTGGCTGGGTGAAAGGAAGGTATACGGGGGGACAGGATTTAAGAGGTTATTTCTCAGTTTAAGAGAGCACTTGAGGAAGAGGAATAGATTTTTGGTTGATAGAGGATTGGGAGAGTTCAGGTAGTCTCTGAGGGTGTTCGGGAAATCATTCTCTGCAGGGCTAGGGGGTAAGAAGGGTAACAGAAAGACTTTCATTTTCTCCTCGCAGGCATAACGGGTATAGCTGATTTGGATCTAATTTGTAGCTCGTCCTCCTGATGGCGAATGTCAGCATGCGATTATTCGCAGGTCTGGCTTCAGCCATGGTACGAACCATACTCAGTGGTGAAGGCTGGGACAGATAGATGGCGGGGAGGCCACTGCATGTCCTGGGGAGATTGACTTGACAGAAAGTAGAGGACATGGTTTTTTCTTGGTCCTCCTTAAGAAGGACTCTCAATTCCGAGAGGACTCTGGAGGTTTCCGTAATCCAGTAGGCAGCATCAGGGTTCCGACAGTCAAAGTCAATGCTGTAGGACTTAAGCAACTCAGCTTAAGGATGCAGGCCTTAGGAAGTCTCCCATCTCCTTGTTGGAGCACCTTGCCGAACCAGCTGAGTGAAGGCTTCACCACTAGATAGAGCAGTTTTACTGCACCCACTTCATTTCGAATAACATCGGTCGGGGTACTGGCATGGAGATATAAGAGTCTCCTGAAGAAAAAAGATTGCACAGCTTCGATGTCATCTGCATACTGCATAGCCCAGGTGGGAACAGCGTACAGCAACGTTGACAGTACTATACTTTCGAACAGTTTCAATGTCGCAGCTTTGGCTAGAATAGAGAGAACTGAACCAACCGCCAGAAAGGCCTTGGCGCAAAAGTTTTGAGAAGCCTTTCGCCCCAATGTTGACGATGAGAAGACTACTCCCAGGTAGGTGTAAGTGGACACAACCTCCAGTTTTTCCCCATAGATTTTCAGTGGGTAGCTAGGGAGAAGCGACACCCTACCTCCGGTACGAAAGACCACCAGTTTAGTCTTGGTCACATTCATTGTGAGGTGATTTGCGCTGACGTACTCTTCTAAATCCCTTAAAAGATGGTACATGTGGATCTGGTAAGACGTGAAGAGGACTAGATCGTCCGCAAAAAGGAGGCTCAAGACATCCTTGGTTGAGTCGATCCACGGGCCTTTATGACCTTTGTTCCTGAGGAATTTTTCGATATCGTATAAGAACAGCAAGAACAGGGTAGGGCTTTCCCCCTGCAGTACTCCTTCAGTGATGTCCACTTCTTCCGTGAGCTGGGATCCTGATCTTACTCTCAGTACTGCATGTTCGTAGAGATCCTGCATAACTTTTATCAGTTTTGTGCTAACCCCAATGTGGAAGACTTTTTGCCACAAGAGGGTGTGGTTCACGGAGTCAAAGGCTCTCTTCAAATCCACAAAGAGCCCAAAAACCTTGGGACTGTCGAGTCGTAGTTGAAGTTGAACTATCGAAGTGGCCACAAAAATATTATCTGAGGTTGAACGACCCTTCCTGAAGCCCGCTTGGCATTCTGGATAAATCATCCCTGATTCTGCCCATTTGTCGAGCCTGTTACATAAAATTTTGGTGAAGAGTTTAGCGACAACATTCACCAAAGCAATTCTCCGAAAGTTTTTTGGTTGGGTTTTGTCCCCTTTTTTAAAAACCATAGTCATCACTATACTGTACCAAGATTCAGGAACCACACCGCAATATAAGACCTTGTTAAATAATTCTCCCAATAGTTTAGTGCCACTCGGAGGAAGAACCTTGAGAAACTCTGCTGTAATTCCATCTGATCCCGCCGCTGTCCCAGTTTTTGCAGTGACTAATACAGTCTCGATTTCGGATAACAATAGTGAACTGTCTAGACGGGGGTCCGGGAGTCCTTCGTAGCTGTTGTTATCGTGTAATCTTGGGGGATATACTTTATCATAAAATGCCTGCCAAATCTCAATAGAAAGTGCTGGTGAGATGGATCTTGATCTACAGGACCTTATCGCTTTCCAGAATTCCGCTGAGTTTTTAGTATTAGCAATCTTCGTACGCAGACCGAGGTAATAATCGTCTTTTTTCTGTTGTAGGGTTTTAAAATAGGCTTTTTTTGTATCTCGAAATTCTGCAATTGCGGATTGCGCAACAAAAATTTTCTGGCAGGTATGCAGCTGGTAAGTTGCATTTTTCTTTGCCATCCTGCAGTCCCTGTCGAACCATGGCTTCTGAGGATAAGATCCTGGGGGCTGGGATTGTATGACAAGCATACTCGCCTTTTTAGCGGCATCCATAACAAGGCTTTGAAGGTTCTGCATCACGCGGTTGATTCCTAGTTCCGGTTTTAAACTAGTCGCAGTTGTCCTTGACACTGCAATGGTGTATTCCTCTATCCTGAGATTGTTCCACTTCGGTCGAGGGGCATGGAGTTGATTCATGTGCGGTTGGGTCGGATTAGTGAGGGGGCCAAAAAGTCCAAGATAATGGGGAAGTGGTCAGAGGGTTGGACAGTTGACTCCACATGAAAATCGTGGATTTGGTGAATGTTGACTAGATCCGAAAATATGAAGTCAATGGTGCTGGCCCATCTCTCACCTATATATGTTGGACGAGGCGGCGAGTCCCCTGGGGTGCGTCTATTTAGGTGTAGCAGTCCGTTCAGTGTCATGAATTCTCGGATCGTGGTCCCACGACGATTTTCCTCGTTCACCGGGATCGATCTGCATGGGGCCACCACTGATCCCTCCAAGGATTCTTCGGGTAATGTAAAATCTTTCTCTATCCAGGCGTTGAAGTCGCCACCTACGACGAGCGGATCATTTGTCCTAATTTCCGCTATCTCGTCAAGGAGGGGTTGTAAACCCTGCAATATCGGCTACAGTTCCTGTACAGTCGCAGGTTTGAAATATATCAGTCCAACATAAATATTGGAGGGAGATTCGTAGGGAACTTTGCGATGGATTTTTAGCAAATATCCAATTTTCGGAGGTAGCTAGTGTCTCGACTTGTAGGCTTCTATGGTAGAAAAAGGCTAGCCCACCAGTTATCTTTGCTTTTTGCACTCTAGCGTTGAAATTTGAAAACCTTGAAATTCGAAACAGAGGCTCCTTTTGTTGTGGTGAAGAACCCTGTCAAATCGCGATTTGATCGTGTCATTAGTTTTCTAGATTTCAATTTTTTCGTTTTCACGGTTTTTATTTTATTTGTCGATAATTATTCAACCGATTTTGTTGTTTTTTTTTTCAAAATGTGTGTCTTGACGAGATCTATGATATAGTTGAAAAATATTGAGTCTATTAGTTTGGGTAATATGAGATATTCCTATTTTTCAATTTTTGACTTTGGTAGTACTTTTTGTGTTTGTTCGCACTCTAGCGTTCGCAAAAATTGAGATAAAAACTTGAAATTCGAAACAGAGGTTCCTTTTGTTATGGCGAAGAACCCTATTGAATGGCGATCCAATCGCATCATTAATTTTCTAGATTTCAATTTTTTCATGTTGACGGTTATTTTATTACTTCATTCTCGATAAGTATTCATCCCATTTTATTTCCAAAATATGAGCCTTAACGAGAATTATAAACTGGTTGACCAACATTGAGTCAATTACTTTGGGTAATATGAGATACTCCTGTTTTTGTTTCGGCTCGTCTGGAAAAAGGTCTTTCAATACTGGAACATTTTGATTTTGTGTGCAATCGGACCATTCGGAAGCTTACCACCAATGAAATTGGGGGAAATAAATTAAAACGGTGACAGATTTGACACAGTCGAATGGGGGACCCGAGGACCGCCGGCTTGTTTCATTCTCCCGCGTTTGTGTGAGTAACGAGATCATTGCAGCCGGATTACAATCGTTCCACGTCAAATAAATGTATTCGAAACGTTCTGATTAATGTGGATAAATGCCTCCAATGGGGCGAAGCCTTCACCCTCACTGAAATTTGTAATACTGTGAAATCCAAATTACCTCCAGATGTATTAATTGATCATAGACTCATCAAAAAACCACTAGAGCTCTTGTTTGGAGAAAAGATCAAGTTTTTAGTTCCGAATTAGAGAAATAACCCGACAATCGTTTATCAAGCCAACGTATCGGTGGAAGATGTCCTGAATAGGTATTATGGAGGAGACACGATACAAGAATGTGCGGAAACTCTCAGAAACACAATCACGAAAGAGGATTTCAATTTAAAAGACAAATTTCGTGATGCGAACGATTTGAAGGAGTCTTGCGACAATGTAAAACTCCCTGAAGCGTTTGTGTCGTTTTTCTCAGTATTTTTCAATGTTACACCTTCGAAATTTTCACAAGCGATGGATCTCAGTGACTTCAATGAGGGCGAGACGGAGGAGGAAGGTGCTGCCACACAAGAGAAGAAGACTTTACAGTTGAGACTCCTAAAAATCCAAAGTCCGTATCAACTCATGTACTATATCGTCCATGGAGGGAAGAAAAAAATACCACTCCATTTAATGACGGGTATTTCTATTCATGCAACGAGTAAAAGTGCCTCCCTCGTGAAAATGCTCAATCGTATCGGTGTAAGTGTATCATATGATGAGGTTCAGCGATGTCGGAGATGCCTTGCATCGTACACAGTAGAATGTAGCCAGGGGATGGTCCCCATCCCCGCTCCTTTTGATATGGAGAAATTCACGACAGTCGTATTCGATATCTTCGATCACAATGAAGGTACGAACACGGGATTAGACAGCGTGCATGATACCGTGATGACCGCTTTTCATGATTACTCACCGAATCCATGTCCTAAACCCAAAGTTTCAGAAACAAATATCGATCGTAACAGACGAACAATCACTGCCGATTTGCAGTGTCAAAAACTCTTAGAATTCTACACCTCTGAATCTCCCATTGTCATTCCTCCTGAGATTCCTGTCAATGAATTTCATACTTCATCCGAAGACTATGCTCGAATTGCACCAGCTAATCTTATATGGATTTTATCTAGGATTGATCTTTCGAACGACCCATTCAAGTTGCGCGAGAAAGAAGGTCAGTTGGTCCCTGGATGGTCAGGTTTCAACTTTCTCGTTATCAAAGGTAAACGCCCAAAACAAGTCGTAGGATTTCTGCCAATTCTCCCGTATCCAGTAACAGAGTATTCAACGGTTTATATAGCTTTGAACAATTTCAACGATATACTTTCCCAACTGAAACAAAACTCACTCCCAGTATTTTGCGATGAAGGTGTGTACCACATCGCCAAGCATATTCAATTATTACGTCACAACGAATTCAGTCATCTCGTTTTAATGTTTGGGGATTTTCATATGACGAAGATTGCCATGAGTTGCATTGGCAAGTATCTACGCGATACCGGGATTAAGAATGTCTTGGTAGAAACAGAGGCGTATGGGATAAACACATCGGAGCAAGTCTTGAATGCAACCAATTATGCACGTCCCGTAGAAGGATATTTGATGTTAGGTGAAGCTCTCCAACGACTCCAACTAGGAGCATTCCTCGAGGAACGAGGGGTGGAATCATACGAGACCGAAATTATACCCATTGATATTCTGGCTAGTGAGCTCTCCGAGAAGAGTATAAAAGAAGCTCAATTAATATTCACCGATTTAACTAGAAGTGTGGGATCTTTCATTTCGGATTTTGTCGAATTTATTGAGAGGAGAAATGGTGAGTCCGAGCTCTTCCAATACTACAGTTACGTGATCAACATGATACAGTTGATGAAAGATTTGATTCGAGGTGATCGCACGGGAGACTGGAATTTGCATGTTAGCACTTTAAAGAAAATGCTGTCTCGATTTTTGATTTTCGATCGCACCAATTAGGTTCTACTATACTCAAACGATATATTGGGGCTGCAAGAGACACATCCCGAAGTTTACGATGAATACATCAACGGGAAATTCATGCTCGAACAATCAGCGACGTTATTCATATCAGTGGCAGTTGATCAGGGTCTAGAGCAGACGCTTAATCGTTTCCAGAAGAGTACCAGTGGAATCATTGGGTGTACAAGCAAGAAAGAATGGATCGCGGGCTGGGCGCTATCTGAACATGAGGTGTCGGGTGTTGCCACTCTGTTTCGAACAATAACTGGAATCAAAAATGATAACCATGAATTGATGAATCATCATGAATTATCCTTCAACTGCGTGAATGCAACAGAGAAGTTGGTTGTTGATATGATCAAGTTTTTCAAAGACCATGTAAATCCTTTCTCGTCTGGATAGCAACCCCTACGTAATAATGGCCACTCAAGAGCTGGTCGCTAACAAAGACGTGTGTACTATTCTCAACGTTTTTGAGCGCTGTATTGAAATTCATCATCAATTTTGGAAGGCATGGATGCAGCTAAAATCTGTATCACTCTCAGCCACGATCTCTCGCGTGAATTTTCCAGCTTTTCAAGGGAACGATCGAGATGCCCCGAAAACTACTACTAAGTCCGTGCTGAAAGATACTAAATCTGTCCAGCGTTTAATTGATGCAGCCAAAGAACGAAATCACAGCATGGAGAAATTGTTCTCTTATGAACTCTCTGATCGCAACTATTTAATTGAATTTGATGAATCACTAGTAAAAGAAAAAATGAAAAGTCACCTCATCAATGAACTGCGCAAAGTGTTGGGAGATGAGAAATGGAGTTTATCATTGGATACAGGCGAGCTAACTGTCATCGTGGATGTCATGTTGAATTTACGCAAAGTAAAGTGGAACAAGAAGGACACATTCAACGAGAAATTTTGTCAATCAGTTACTTCAGCATCGCAAACTCCATGCATACAAATTGATTTCGGTTTTGATTGTTATTGGGACTTATCCCCCAAGTCAGATGAACGTTCCTACCGAGGCTCATCTCAGTGCACTGAAATGCATGAAATATCCGGAGACATCAATCTGCCTCTCCTAGGAGATCAATTTTGGAGTAATAAAAACAATAAAATGAAAATTCAGAAATTTTTGCGGACTTATATCCTGGAACATTGCGACTTAATTTGGCCTGGAGTGAAGATAATTGTCAGTATAATAGGTGAAGAATTGCCTCTATCGAATAGTCATGAGTCCCTGGAATCGATCAACATGTTAACAACGAATGCCATCGAAGAAGCGGATGTACGTATTTTCGTCTACATTGATCATGCTGTTAAAGGAGGTCGACAGAAAATTGTCATTTTGTCGTGTGATACCGATGTCTTCGTTCTTGCCCTCTACTATTATAACTTCTTCAAAGAAAACGGTTTGACGGTTTGTTTCTGTTGGTTCCTTAGTCATTACAATTTACTTCACTCATATTTCTACTTAACGATTGTTCTTTTAATCAAATCTAGGAATGCTGGATAACTGCTGGGGCTGGGTTAAGTCAACGAACTGTACCTCTCCACATTGTTGCTCCCCGTACTCCATCTGAATTATGTCGGGTCCTCCGAGCTATGCATCATCTAACGGGCTCTGATTACACGAGTAAAGTCGGCAAATGGAAGAAATATGCTTTAAAAGCAAACCCAGAAAACTATCTTTCTAATTTTGCATCTGGTAAACGATTAATTCTATCTGCTACTATTCTTTTCATCCATATTATCAATTCAGTGGTGAATTGGTGGGTGTAATGAGTTTCAAAGACTCCGAAATGAGACTCATTACATTGCACTAGTGAATTGCAAATTGAAAATATGTATGTTTTTATTCTCAATCCTCATTTTTATTTTTTCCACATAGGCATATCCCCTGAGAATATTGAGAAATCTATTAAGGATGCTGAAAATTCTTTAATACAAACGTGGCGAAAAGATAGTACTTGCAAGACATTTGATGCTTTGCGTTGCTGGGCCTATCACCAATCCTCGAAATTCTCTATTTCTGAATTACCTCCAATCTCTCAATCTATACGACTCCATATTTTGCATGCATTGTATGTAACTCACGAGCAGATTAGATGCCTCGATAGGAGGAGAACCAAATTGGAAGCTACTTCATTTGGATACCGGGTAAAAGAACGCAGTTTGTTACCTGTTGCGGTGGAAATTCTTATACCACCTATTTCAGAACTTATTTCCAATTGCACGCGCAAAGCTTGTGTACGAACCACGTGTATGTGTCGATGTAAAGAACTTCCCTGTGCATCGTTTGTGCTATGCATGCTTGTAGAAATCCATTGACAACAGCTCCGTAAAATATGAAATAATCTCATAAAACTATTCTTGTCTACTAATGTGCAAAATCTCTCCCATTCCTTATTTTTCTACTCTCATTCCTCGAAAATACTGTACTGTGTGAGATAAGGTTGCAGATATAGGTAAAGTGAACAATTTTCTTGTAAACTTAAGAAAAAGTGAACAAACAAGTCAAATCGGTTCATTATGTAAAAAATTCGTGGGAAATAAAAATAATCGGCGAGCACAAGCGTGCGCGAGCCGTGAAAGACGTTGGAGCGCGCGATTGTTATGCACAAATGCGCGTAACTCCGGAACTAATCATCCGATTCGAAAAAATCAAAAACGTCGTTGTTCATTAAAACATGAGCAATGAAATTTGTGAGAACAATTTTTTCTAGAAATATAATAGTTTCCGTGAAAAACGTAATTCTTGTCAGAAAAAACTAAAAATTGTTAATAACAATGTGTTACGCCGTGAAAAAGGCTTCCCAATTTAGAATTATTTCCCAATGTAATTCGGATATTATGATAAGAAGAAACTGGCACATAATATCCAAACACACATTTGGAAATAAAATGTTATGAGAAACGTAATCATACATAACATATAGTGGATTACAAGGTTGGAGCGTCAGCATTTTGAGGCTTGCTGGACATTGTAACCCTACACCCGCTACACGGTGTATGGCTTGTTGCAATCAGAGCTGAGAAGTTTTAATACCTTTTAATTCAACAACTGTTGATAATTATGTTCTCCTGATACGTTCCGTTTATTTAATTTTATTTAATTATTGTTGAAGCTAGATTTTTAATAAAGATTATCTTTGGTGAGACGTATGTGATTAATCCAAGAACCCATCAACCACTCGGGTCCATAACATATTTGGTGGCAGCGTATACTTAGGGAGGACAGAGGTCTGATCAATGATCATTAGATTGTTGTCTAAAATCTGTGGAAGTCCTAAAAAATTGATTTTCCTGAACTTCAAGACTGTTTACTTGAAGGGATTCTAGGTAGTAAGTTGGGAGCTGCTGCTATGAAACAGATGAAATATAGGAAGATAACAACGTTTGCTGAACTCAAGATGGAGTTAGAAACTTTGTTTGGTAAAACAAAAAATCTTGTTGGCTTACAAGTGGAATTCAGTAGACTGCGGCCGAAAGATAATGAGGATGTTAGACGATTCGTACCCCGAACTGAAGAAGTGACGTTGGACTATTGGAACGGTCTATTGAGTATTCACACCGAGCTTTCGAGGATGGCTGCCAAAAGTGTTCTAATGAGTATGGCTAAATTTGTGTTTGAGAAAGGATTAAGAGGTCAATTACAGATCTTGGTAAGGGCCAATAACGTCAAAACATTCCATGACGCTTGTGCAGGCGCAATTGATTTGGAGAAAACTATCTCTGGCTCCCACAAGGGAAAGAGTCTAGGGTTTTCTCTACAGAAAAGCTCAACAGGGGGAAACAGAGTCTCCATTCGGCGACAGTCCATCGGAAACTGTTTCAATTCTGGAAGAAGCGGTCATATTGCTAAGGGAGGTCAGCGAAAATCGACACTACCAGTCGCAACCGAACGTCGCAGTATCAACGCTTTTGGTAATGTTTGTAAATATTGCAGATATTTGGGTCATGAGATCACTGATTGCAGAAAACTGAAAAGGAAATTAGGAGAGATAGATGGACAGAAAATTTGCATTCCAAAACCGATAACTGAAGCTAGCTCAAAAAATCCCGAAGCAAATTACAACCAAAACAGCAAGAAAATGTTCGATAAAATAGATGAAGATCAAGTTTTACCGGTTGGAGCTTACCAGGTTATGATGTTGGAACCTTCAGATAGGGAGGAAATGTCCATCGCCAACCAAGAAATGATTACACCAGCACCATCAACTGAAATTCGATCACAGATTTTACTATCTGCACATGAACTGAAACAACCTGCAATGTTCTTAGCCGATTCAGGTGCAAAAGCTTCATTGATCAAGCGTGATAAATTAGTTCAGGGCACGGAGATTAAGCCAGGGGTTCGTGTGCTTAGAGGAATATGAGGACAGGATGTAGCGACTCTGGGAGAGGCTGTGATATACATCCAAATTGGAAACACAAATTTGGGACATGTGTTCCAGGTGGTGCCTGAAACATTCCCTCGTTTGGGGGGAATCCTAGGGGGAAATTTCTTGTCTTCACCTAGATTGAAGGTGGAAACAATCCACGGACAACAACTGGTCGTCAATGGGCAGAAGTTTAACCAGTTTTCAGATTAGGAGCCAAGAAAACTTGAAGCTAGATTCGAGTTTTCAATCTAGGTACCCACAGCAGATAGGCACACTGGAATTGTGCGGAAAAACCAGCTGACGTCCGGAGTCTTTCTGGGGGAATGCCTCACCAAAGCTAGCAATGGCCATGTAATTGTTTGTGTTGTGAATACAAACAACGAGGATACATATATTCAATTACCGATAGTTGAGCTGGAAAAGTTCTCAAAGAAGGATATCATTATGACGGTAAAAAGTAGAAAAAAGGGTTTATTGAATGATCGCATCGAACTGAGGAGGAAGAAATGCCGCTTATAGAAATCTTGAAAAATTTCAATTCCACGATACAGTTACCAGGTGATTCCCCAAGAAGTACCGATCATCTGGAGCATGAGATTCCACTAAAAACAAATTCAGCGCCAATCAGTGCTAAGCCACATCGATTACCAAATTCTTAAATGGGAGAAGTTGATCGCCAGGTGTGGTAGATGCTGCAAAATGGGGTTGCGCGCCCTAGTAAAAGCCAATGAAATGCGAATTTGCTGGTTGTTCCGAAGAAACTGGACGCATCTGGTAAGGTTAATTCCGTGTGGTTGTCGATGTCAGGCGCCTGAATGACATCCCGCTTGGACATTCATTTCCGTTGCCAAATATTTCTGATATCTTAGACCAATTTTGGAACGCAAAATATTTCTCAACATTAGACTTGGCTTCCGGATTTCATCAGATTCCTGTAAAGGAGGAAGACAAATGTAAGACTGCATTTTCTACACCGTATGGGCATTACGAGTTCAATCGTATGCCGTTCGGGTTGAAAGGAGGACTAGCTACATTTCAGAGGCTGATGAATTCCGTGTTGACGGGCGTTCAAGGAATCCGATGGTTCGTTTATCTAAATGACATCGTAATCTCTGGACAAAGCCTGGAAGATTATAATAACAGGTTGAGAGAAGTTTTAGAACGTCTAAGAGAGGCTCATTTGAATTTATAACCACATAAGTGTACCTTTTTGAGCAAGCAAGCGGTATATCTGGGCCACGTGATTACCAACGGTGGCATCAAGACCGATCCCAGCAAAATCGAGGCAGTTTCTAAAATTTCCAGCTCCACAGAATTAAAAGGAGATTATGTCCTTCCTGGGCCTAGCAGGATTATACCGGACATTCATCAAGGATTTCTCGAAAATTGCCAAGCCACTCACAGAACTGCTAACGAAGGAAGTCTCCTGGATCTGGGGAGAGAGGGAGCAAGCAGCTTTCGATAAGCTCAAAGAATGCATGACTACAGCGCCAATAAACCAGTAGCCAAATTTCGAGCAAACCTGCTTATTGACCACAGATGCTTCTAACAAAGCGATAGGAGCCGTCCTCTCTCAAGGAGAAATAGGCAAAGATTTGCCAGTAGCTTACGCCAGCAGGACTCTCAACAAAAGCTGAGCAGAATTACAGCACTATAGAAAAGGAACTTTTAGCTATAGTTTGGGGTGTCGAACATTTTAGACTTTATTTATATGGCCGCAAGTTCATTGTAGTCACAGATCACAGACCTTTAAAATGGGTCTTCAACGTAAAGGGTCCAGGATCCCATCTTATTGATTTCAGAATTTTATTAGAGGAGTATGAATATAAATGTTGTAACTCGAGCGCAAGCGAAGACAGAGACGGAAGACTCGGTCATTACACCAGCTGAGGAAGATATTCCTACGATACTACGGGAGTATCATGATACACCGATTGCAGATCATCCAGGAGTGCAACGGATGTACGTAAAACTGAAATTAAAATACTCCTGGAAGGGGATGAAGGCAGATGTTGAGACCTAAGTCAAATGTTGTGAGGAGTGCCAAATGAACAAATTGGGTCAAGGTACCAATCGTAATTGAAGCGCGTCCTGAAACCGCTTTTGAGCAGTGTTCTATGGATATAGGCGGGCCCTTAGTTGTCACAGAAGCAGGCAATACATACATTTTGACTTTTCAAGATGTACTCACCAAATTCAGCAGGGCCATACCTATTCCGGATCACGAGGCAAATACAGTAGGACGCGCATTCGCAGAAAAAATTGTATTGGAGTTCGGAACACCGCAGAGATTTCTCACGGACCAAGGCAGGTATTTTATTAGTGTCATTTTCAAAAATGTCTCTAAGCTGTTACAAATTAGAAAGATTCAGACAACAGCGTATCTTCCATAGACGAATGGGATTGTGGAAAGGTCGCACCGAACGTTGGCAGAATTTCTAAGAGGATTCATCCGGGAAGATCAGAGTGATTGGGATACATGGTTATCCGATGCAATTTTTGCATGTAACACAACACCCCTTTCAGCGACCAAAAAGACACCATTCGAGTCGCTCTTCGGCAGATGTGCTGAGTTACCGACAGTGCTCCAACTGGCGCCACGAGTCACCTATTCCTATGGTGTATGATGTCGCAGATACGGTTCTTCTTAGAAATGAAGTTCTGCGTCGAGGACGTTGGAAAAAACTTATGCAACCCTGGATAGGCCCCTATGAGGTTATTGAAAACAACTCTCATGTCAACTACACCATTAGGTATGGAAACAAACAAAAAACACAAAAAGTCCATACAAACAGACTTCGACCATTTATCGAAGCATGACTATATGGACCCCAGCCTCGGAGAAATAATCAAGAAATCCTGGAATTGCTTCATAGCAAGGATAACGTATTTTCAAAGGAAAATACATGGATAAGCTTTGAATTTGTATATTATGGTACACAATATTTAGAGGTCAATATACAAAAGGTCCCATACCTCTACACGGACTGCGAAGTCCCACAGCATGTTCAGATCTTTACATTTGTCTTTCCGCCAATCGTGAATTTGATATCTGCGAACAACACCTATTTGCCGCGGTTAATAGCGGTCCTTGGTATGTTACGACATCAGGAAAATAGGCAAAACATAGTAGAAAATCGAGTTGCCGGATACACAACGGAGAAGGAGACTATGAGAGCAGAGGAAATGTGCAAGCAAGTAGAGGCAAAATGGCTTTTGAAGACTCCAACTGCGCCAACATGTCCACCAATTGAACAGCGCCATAATTTGAACAATCACTAGGAAAGCAAGAAGTTCCATAGAAGCCAAGAGGTGCAAAATTAGGACACTCAGCATTGTCAATTGTAATTTTCATCTTATTAGGAAACATGATTGACAAGGTGCGAGGGGAGGGACGCGTGATCGAAGAGTTCGTTCACGCTCCTGGCATGCACTTTGAGGCAATTGGAAAAATGCATCTGAGCAAAATTTCCTATTGATTGTGAAGCAATGGATAGAAGAGTTTGCAGAAATCAGGCAGGCTATTTCTGGGTTATTGAAAAATAGCAGACCTTCTAAAGTCCGCCGTGATTTTATAGATGGCTTAGGGACAATTGCCAAGTCATGAATTGGTATATATATGGAGTCCATCAGAAGCCAGGATTTAATAAAAAAATTTAGGGCTAGTCACCCACTTGAAATCAGCTAATTTACCAAAGGGTTTGAGCTTCCCCTTCGAGCTGGACATAAGCGGAATGTATCACCTGCAAGAGGTATCCACAATCGGTGTGCATTTTATGGGATTAAAAGTGGTCACTATGGTAGAGATACCACTATATTATGCTGACACATGAGATTCCTGTCCGGACGACGACCGAGTGTCATTTATGTTTGGAGCGACCGAACAAGTTAATGGTGATTCATGGAGCCACCCAGCAGTACGTGCCAATGACTGAGGAACAACTAGGTCAATGTAAGCGGTTACGCGGACAGTACCTGTCTACCGATTCCTTCCCTATTGAGAAGGTCAAAAATACGAGCCCTTGCGAAGTACACATGTACATGAATCCAGAGAAATATCCAAATATCTGCAAGTCAAAGCACGTGCGGCTACAAGGACTGCTCCTTATAAAGATGCGGGAAGAAAAAGCATGGTTCTTCATAGCTCCACAGCCTGAGGGAATAGTGGTCAACTGTAGAAATCGGGGAAACCGAGAGACGCTTCAAGGATCCGGGATTCTGCGAGTTGAAAATTTTTGTGAAGTAGTAGCTTCAGATGTCACAATCAAAGGCTGGAAAACTCATGATACAGTCCGATACTCACGTACATCCAATGTTGAACTTGACATTGGATGAGGATATGGTTATACCATTGAAATAACAGACTGTTAAACCAGATGAAGTTCAGCTGACTAATGTCGTAGGGAACATGGAAGAGTTAAACAAACTCCATGTAGAATTCAAAGCTGCGAAAGAGAATTTGCTGGATGACCCTAAGCATTTCGATTATCGAGAATTTCTGCCGCACCCTTCATCGATCTCCACCGTTGTGATGATAGTCCTTGCAGTGATCCTGGGATTGTGCCTTTATTGCTGATGTCGCAAACCGTGGCCAACGTCTGAGAAAGGGTCTTGATTCCGGAGTACCGCCATGATCTGAAAGAGAGTCTTCATTCCGCAGTACCGCCATCATCAGTAAAATGTAAAAAAAAACAAAACTCGGTACGCATGTCCGGGACGAGATCGGCAATTATCTTGCATCCGGGCGAGTAGTGCGTCGACCTTGATGTCGAGAGGAGGCCTGATAAGCCTTTCGGAAACTGCCTCGATAGTGCTCTCGAGTCGCAATCGGGTCCTCTTTTATAACCCGGTCGCGAGGCACTTCGTTTGGCTCGCATAACGTGAGTTCGGTAACTTTATGGAGTTACGAGAGTTATTGCTCCAAGTGGTACTCGAATTTACCTCGAGTAAACCGTAAACGAAAACTGGCAGAATTTCCGACAAGCAAGCGGTTTCGAAACGTAAATTACGAGGCGAATAAGTCGCAGAAACAGGGAATCGATCCCCGATGTATTCCTCCTGAATCTCGCGGCTGATGAAATTACCCCGAATTCTAAATACGGGCCCTAGGTATCGCCAAATATCCCTATGAAATTTCGACGGTCCCTTTTTTTTCACGATCGAAAGACAGGGAATCAATCTCGGAGTTGCTTCTCGAGATCAATCGACATTGTCTCGAGAGTGATGTCATTGCTCCCTTTTATTCAAGGATGAAAACCCACACGTAATAACATACGCGAATAACGGGAAATTAATCCCCGAATTACTTGTCGCAAATGTTTCGCGGCGGGTAGCATCAGGCCGAATTTCAAAACATACGCGAGTAAGCGAGACAACCGGCATTGTCTCGAGAGTAATGTCATCGCTTTAACCCGCCTTAGGTATCGCGAGTTATCACTCGGATATCCCGACGCCCTTTTTACCCACGGACGAAACCCACGCGTACTACGAATGCCCAGAAAAGAACAAACAAGTAGGCGGTTCTTGGGTCCCCCCATTTGAATGTGTCAAATATGTTACCGTTTTTTTTATTTCCCTCAATTTCATTGGTGGTAAGCTTCCGAATGGTCCGATTGCACACAAAATGAAAATGTTCTAGTATTGAAAAACTTTTTTCCAATCTCGTCCTTACAAACCACTATTTTCTCTTTTGTTCACATACACGAACCAGGGGACATATACACACGCGCACCCACACACTCACTGAGTTGAACTTAATATCATTAATTTCGTTTTTTGTAAAGACTTCTTAGGGTAATGATTTAATCTAGTAAAATCATTATACATTATATTGATTTTATATTATTTAATTACCTTATGTTACAATTTTGTCCATGATTGGATTCAATTTAGAACTATTAGCGAAATGGATCTTTTTATTTTTTACTGTAAATTATCTGATTTATTGAATGTTTATTTTTAGTCAATGCTTCAATGTGCAATTAAATACATTCATTGACATAAAATTTTGACTCTTCCTAATAAAGTTTTCATTAATCCGGCGTCCTTTCAAAGTATATTATAGCTAAATATGATACTTTTTATGGAATGATTTTTATTACGTTTTTCTAAGTAATATCTTATTTTAAATAATTTTTTTTAATCGTATTTTTTAATGAATACGGTTCATAACTATGAGAAAAGGAGACTCTGTTCCAAATTTCAAGCTTTTGCCTTAATTTTTGCGAAGGCTAGCATGCGAACAAACCTGAACAGTGAAATCAAAGTAAAAAAATAAAAATAGAATTGTGAAGCAAAAACGGAAGCAAAAACAGGAATATATCATATTACCCAAAGTAATTGACTCAATGTTGTTCAACCAGTTCATAGATCTCGTTAAGGCTCATATTTTGGAAAAAAATAGGTTGAATACTTATCGAGAAATAAAATAAAAACCGTGAAAACGAAAAAATTGCAATCTAGAAAACTAATGGTACGATCAAATCGCCATTTAATAGGGTTCTTCACCACAACAAAAAGAACCTTTACTCCAAATGTAAAGTTTTGATCTTAATTTTTGCGGACGCTAGAGCGCGTACAAAAGCAAAAAGCGAAGAAAACTGTAAAAACAGAAAAATTGAAATATCTCCAATTTCTTGTGAGCAGCCTACTAGATGTTCTTCAACTTTCCCCTCGATCTCGTTGAGACGCACATTTTGATAAAAGAAAAAAATCCATTAGTTTCTGAGATCTGAACGATCGAAAAAAAAAATAAGTCGATTTCGAATACCCACAGATTTCACTGAAATTGCGCCCACAGCTACATGCATTCAGTACCGAAAATTGATAATTTTTTCAGATTTTATTCTCAAATTTGGTTTGTTTTATGTTCAATTTTGTGAGTGAGGATTTTCGAAAAAATTGATACATACAAACACTATGCTCAAACTTCGTAGTTTTAGGTTTCAAACCATTATATATTATTTACAAGCATAATTAGCGAAAGTGAAAATTGAACGATTGGAATGCTCCCATTCGGAAGCAAAAGACAGGAAATTAGTCCCGATTGTAATTATCGCGGCGAGTGACATAAACCCGAATCCCATAACACTCGCGAATGCACGAGACAAACGGTATTGTCTCGAGGGTGACGCCATTACTTGCACGCGCCTGGAAATCTTCGTAATTGTTCGCTCTAAATTTTGCGTGGCTCCCGAGCCATCAGGGGTCAAGATAATTATAAGTCGTGGGACTTACCCATCAATTGTCTTCGGCTTGTGCAAAGTTCGCGCGTGGTTCGCGGCGGTCTAGGGGTGTTACGCGTGGGCCAGCTCGTGAACGACTGAAGTGTGTACGAGACGATCACCGGGTGTCGTGTAATTGGCCGCTAGGCGGCAGCTCCCTACCGACCACCGGAGTCGAGTAGAGAACTTCCGCCTGTTGAAAGAACGATTTGGGGGTTGGCGACTGTATCCTCCCACAGATTCCGTTACACGCTACTTCAGACTATAGACCTCAGTCCAATGGGGCTCTTGAAACAAACCGCCATGTGCTAATTGAATATCTGAAAGCCTACACCAATGACATAACTGACTGAGATGATTTATTACCATTCGTTATATTATCTTGTAATGCAGCAGAGGGTAACGCGACAACTGCACCTTTTATAAGTACACCGTTCGAGATGTCTACCAATTACAACCCTACCGCGACAAGTACACCATTTCTAGGCCCACCAATGGAACTCCCTACCAAAACGTCATGCAATTCTTACATCTCTACCGAAGAATATCCCTACCGGAATATTCTTAAAAATGGCATCCCTACCGCCACGCAAACCTACCGTTGGCCTAGCTGATTAAGCGAAGAGTCAACCGCGACAACTGCACCTTCGTACATGACTACCATAGCAGGACAATGACCTGACAGCCCTACCGCTTGGCAGGTTTACCGCGACGACTGCCCCGTCTGCCATGCCCACCGGAATCATTTTATTATGAACATCTGCACCAAAAAAACCCTACCTGCCTACGTGCCTACCCGTTATAACCCTACCAAAAGTACATGTCTACCAAAATCACAACCCTACCAATTGATCCACGTTTTTTTGTTATTTTCTAAAAAATGTCAATACAGTGTGGAGTAATTGGTAGGGTTGTGATTTTGGTAGACATGTACTTTTGGTAGGGTTATAGCGGGTAGACACGTAGGCTGGTAGGTTTTTTTTTGGTGGAGATGTTCATAATAAAATGATTCCGTTGGGCATGTCAGACGGGGCAGTTGTCGCGGTAAACCTGCCAAGCGGTAGGGCTGTGAGGTCATTGTCCTGCTATGGTAGTCTTGTACAAAGGTGCAGTTGTCGCGCTTGACTCATCGCTCAATAAGCTAGGCCAACGGTAGGTTTGCGTCGCGGTAGGGATGCCCATTTTAAGAATATTCCGGTAGGGATATTCTTTCGGTAGAGATGTAACAATTGAATGGCGTTTTGGTAGGGAGTTCAATTGGTGGGCCTGTAATTGGTGTACTTGTTGCCGTAGGGTTGTAATTGGGAGGCATATCGAACGGTAGACTTATAAAAGGTGCAGTTGTCGCGTTACCAAGAACTATATTTTTTTTAATATTTAGAAATTTCGAAAACTTTATAAAGTCCATAATTTGAGACATGCACGGAAATTGTTGATATAATATATACGGCGGAACGATCGGGAAGTTATTGGTTCGAGCCGTAGAGGGTCATGCCCACATCCCGTTTATCTAAGTAGGGTTTTAAGTATGCCAAAATGACCCCCGTCAAATTCTGAGATAGCGTAAAATTGATATGGGAAAAGTTGTTGCCCATACGGGGTACGTATTTTAAGTAGAGGAACTTTTTTCGATATTTTGCATCATTAAGGACGTATGACCGTCTCAACAATTATATATGTAATGATTGTACGAATGAACTCAGCGCAGTCATGACGATCCCAATCGAAGCGTTTCCATGCAAAATCGAGCCAATTACACTTTGGATGGGATTCGTGCAGTATATGCAATGTTATTAACAATTGTAATTGTTTATACTGTTCCACCGGGGAAAAGATTAAAGTTATCGGGAAACTTCTCAGAAGAGAATTATTCCTTACATGAAAATACACCTTTCATGTGCAATGACTTTTTTCCATAATTTGCATAATTAAGGAGGTATAGTCATCAGATCAATTTGAACTAGTGGTGTGCAAATGTGTGTGCCCCATACGGAGCACAAACAAAACTTCCCGATTGGGTATTTCAGCACAGCATAAGCATGCAACCATGGTGATGAGCAAACGCTACAGTGATATCAATAATTGAACTTGTGACTAATAATTACTGCACGCGATGGATTTAGTTTGATTTTTAAGCCGCATAGAAATATTCAACTGGAATTCGTCAGCCTAATTACCCGCTCTACCTCTACGTTCCTAATTAGCCCGCTCTTTGACATCCTTCCCGCAATTGTCGACATATTCATTCACCAAGTATATTCTAGTTCAACTCGCGATATGTTTTAACCTATATTGAAAAAAGTCATACTAAATATGCATTTTTGTATAAGGAACGATCCTGGTGCTATGCATTGTTCCCGTATTTCAAATTGCTCGGACACCTCCTTAATTATGCAAATTATGGAAAAAAGTCATTTCACGTAAAAGATGTATTTTCATATAAGAAATAGTTTTGTTCAGATAAGTTTCCCGCTAACTTTAATATTTTACCCAGTGGAACCGCATAAACAATTGCAATTGTTAATCACATTGCCTATATACTCCACGAATGTCATCCAAAATGCAATTCGCTCGATTCTGAACGGAAATGCTTCGATTGAGACCTTCATGACAGCCCTGTGTCCGTTCATTAACTTACTGCAGACATAATTGTTGAGATGGCCATACCCCCTTAATTATGCAAATTTGCGAAAAAAGTCATTTCTACATAAAATACACATTTTTATATGGTGAACAACTTTTCTCATATAAATTTTTGCGCTAACTCTAAAAGTTTATGCAATAGAACGTGATAAACAATTAAAATTGTTAATAACAGTATACATACTACACCAATTTCATCCAAAATCTAATCCCCTCTAAGTTACATAAAAATGCTTCGATTCCAATATTGACGGTCGCGATAGCTCCATTCGTTCGTGAGAAACCTAGGATCAAACTGTCGGAAACACACACGGAAAGAAAAAGAACATAATTATTAGACCCCTGGTGACTAATCTGAGGACGAAATTTCCGTGAGTCGAAAAATTAGACTCCTATAATCTAAAATTTAGTCGCATTGGGCCGACTTTTTCTGTTGTTTCGGGATAGTTTTTATACTCACTGGGATGAATTTTTAGACTCACGGAAATTTCGTGCTCAGATTAGTCACCAGGGGTCTAATAATTATGTTTTTTTTCTTTCCGTGCACATACATACAGGCATATAGACACCCACACACACACAGACATCGATTCAAAATTTGCTGGACATCATTTTGGTATACTTAAAACCCCAGTCACAGGATGAAAGGAAAAATATCGATTTCGGGGTCATTACAATAACTTCCCGAATAATCGGGAAGTTAAAGATGCCAGAACAAGAGTCCTCGATCGGTTCGATCAGTATTAGTGCCAATCGACAAGAAACGTCCCATTGGCTCGTTGTTCTGGAGGGGGGGAGTCGCTCATTGGTCGGACATCTTTTCGGAGCGATCCCATTGGATAACGATGCTCCCTGTCACCTCCGGTCTTACGCAGTATTAATGAAATAAATAAATTATTGGGACCAAGGAAATGTTATAAATTTCCTTGTTTTTAAACTAATAATATTTATAAAAGCACCCATGACTCCAGGATATCTCCAAATCCCTTGTCTGATTCGATACTGATTAATCCAACACAGCAAGTGTCACCGAGGTGGTGCCCCCAACGACCAGTGCCAGAACCAACCGTCGCTAATTGGCTGGTATTTCAGACTGAGTAATGCTCCACGTTTGAATTCCAAATACATTTCCAAATTTCGGGATAAGGTAGGGCAATTAACTCGATCGGTAATACATAAACGGCGATTTGCCCATGTAACAAATAATATTCAAAACATAAATTTGTCTTTATCCTTAACAATCCTAGGAAACCTAGACCTAGGTGATTACAGCCTCGGACTCTTGCCTGGCGGGAAAATTCTAATTTTTAATGTTCTCCAGCTTGTCCAGGAGTTTTCACTGCCATGAACGATATTTTAAAAAAATGACGAATTATCACAACTTAACTTTCCCCCAGTTCGGAAGCAGTTGAAAACTTCTTGTTATATGGAAGAAGGGAATAACATTTTCAACGCAATGAGTCCTTTAATCACGAAGTCTAGATCTATCAAATTCCAATTTGTCAAATAAAGGGGGTAACATGAATAACGGACGAGGACAAAGACAAATTAGCGACATCCGAAGTACTGCAATGCAAGTGGTGTATTTATACAATGCAGTTCACAGCGAAACGAAAAATAATAATGAAGAGAATTGCCATAGCGCTACCGATCGCACACCAATACTGCTGCGGTTCCCTCAACCTTTAAACACCTGAAACGATATAATATACGGCTCGGAATTTAAATAAATCTTGAATAAATGCAATTAAGTAAGTCTAATCAAGTAGACCCGAACATAAAAGACGATGCTCATTCGTCAGCCTCATTCAGAAACTAAGGCTCATCATCTGGACTAGATCGAACAGCGATCAGATCCTTAACATGATGACCACCAATAATAACATTTCCCTCATTAGAAATTTCATAGACCAAAGGAGATACAACTTTTGAGATGTGATAAATTTCAATTGAATATGTCCTGAACAGTTTTGCGGCTTGGTTCTTAGCAGCATTGGATATTATTCTGACCTTTCTCCTGACTTTATCACCAATCTCAAAATAAACTTCTCTATGATGAGTGTTGTAATACCGCGACTGCCTCTGAAAAGCCTTGTTTAGATTCTCAATAACCAAATCATATAATTCGGCCATTCTAGACATTCGTTTTGCCCAACTTTTGATGTTCGGAATCTGAATCGGTTCATCACCTTCAGTCAGTTTTTGAAAGAAAAGAGACTTTTTTGGCTGATAACCGCAATTTAAGAAAGCGGGAGTCAAGTCTAATGACGAATGATGAGCATTGTCGTATGCGAACCTAAACTCTGGCAAATGTTTGTTCCAGTCTCGATGGTCTTGCTGAATAAAACAAATTATCATTCCTTTAAGAAGATTGACCTTTTCAACGGGATTTGCTTGGGCGTGGTAAGGAGGAGTAGTCGTAAATTTGAACCGTAACGAAACTGAAAGCTCACGCATGCGCTTATTCGTGAATTCGGTGCCATTGTCCGTCAGCAAAACCTCTGGCGTTCCGAGGCGAAGAACAACCAAATCCTCAAATGGGTTTTGAACTGTAATACCATCAGCTTTCTTTATCGCCATAACCTCAATCCATTTGGTGAACATATCCTGAAACACCAAAAGATAACGGGCTCCTGATTTGGATGGCGGAAAAGGTCCCATGATATCAGCAGCAACCATTACCCAAGATTCTTGAATGATCCGTTGACCCATCAGACCGGCAGGTTTTTGTTGAGAGACCTTGCAAGTCTGACAGGTGACACAGTTCTTGACATACTTCAAAATATCCTCACTCATACCAGTCCAATAATAAGTTAGAGCTACCCGAGCTTGAGTCTTCTCAATACCTAAATGGCCACTTGAAGTTGAATCATGACTTAACGAGATGATATTGGCACGCATATCGGGAGGTGGAACTAACTTCCAAGCATCAAGATCCTCAACTACCGTAGAAATCAAAGGATCAACTCGATAGCGGTATAAGCGGCCTCGATCAATCCTCCAACCAAACCAACGTAAAGGATGCTTCTCCACCTCCGCTAAACGTCTTTCATACCAATCTTCACTGATTTTATTATTCTGGATTCTTTCTCCGGAACTTCATCAACAGCCAACAATTCCAACACTTCCGAGTCGAGACATTCGTCCTCATACATACGCGAAAGTGCATCCGGGACATGATGTAAAGAACCCTTCTTGTAAATAACCTCGGAATCAAAGTCCTACAACTCCAAACTCCAACCAATCAAACGTCCTTTCGGCAACGAAGCCAACTGTGGTCCGTAACGACCGTAAAATGAAAGCCTTCAATTTAACGCCGAAAATGATCGATGACCTAAACGACAGCTAAGCATTCCTTCTCAGTAACGATATAATTCCGTTCAGCTGAATTCATGGTTCGATTTTCAAACCTGACAACATATTCAACATTATCGATCTTTTGGATCAATACCACTCCTAGGCCAAACGCACTGGCATCTGTATGCAGCTCGAAAGGTGCATTAAAATCTGGGCATGACAGCACAGGAGCAGTCATAAGTGCGTGTTTAAGTTCTTCAAACGCACGACGCTGCTCCGCACCCCATCCCCACCGAACTGACTTACGAAGTAAGCTGTTCAAGGGCTCTGCCTTACCCGAAAAATCTTCAATAAACCGACGATACCAAGAACTCATACCTAAGAATCTCCTTAGCTGACGTAAATTTCTGGGCTCTGGATACTCAAGAATCGGAGAAATTGTTGACGGATTAACATGCAAACCTTGAGAATCCACAACAAAACCTAAGAATTAAACCGAGGAGCTACAGAAAACACATTTCTCTGGATTTATTTCTAATTTAGCCTCTGTCAATTTCATCAATACTTTCTCAAGACACTCTACATGCTGTTCGTAGGTCTCCGTAACAATAACAATATCATCAAGATATGCGAAAGCATGCGGTTCCAAATCAGGTGTGATCACTTGATCAATCAAACGCTGAAACGTGGCTGGGGCGTTGGTCAAACCAAACGGCATCCCAACGTACTGAAACAGCCCACGACGCGGAACATAAAATGCTGTCAATAAGCTTTTTTCATATCGAGAGTTGAAATATATTGTGCCGAACGTAATTTATCTAGAATGTCCGTCAAGTTCGCAATTTTATATGAATCTTTTTTCGTCAACTTGGTCAGCTTTCGAAAATCGATACACATGCGATATTTATCATTTCGTTTCACCATTACCACTGGACTAGACCAAGGACTCTTCGAAGGTTCTATTACACCTGCAGCTAAAAGTTCATCGCATTGGCGTTGCATTTCGGTAACAATAGGTGGTGACAGAGGATATTGATACTGCCGAAGCGGCACGCATCCATCTAGCCCAATGATCTCATGAACCATTAGTGGAGTGACCTTTGAAGAACTAGAATGCTGATAACGATATTTCTCAACAACTCCCTCGATACGCTGACGTTCTTCCTCTGAGGTCTCTTGCAGACCAGCTATCTCTGGAGGAACACAAGAATTCTGCAAGTCGAATGGAAACTTATCCGACTGACCCGATAGCCACCACTGCTGCATCCTGCTATCGACGACTAACCCAAAATCGTTAAATGCGTCAATTCCAAGAATCATAGCGTGCGCTAAACCTGGGGTGATTTGAAATTCCAATTCACGCGTGATACCCCTAACAGTTACCGGGATTTTTACTGAACCCAAAATAATCTCTTTAGCTCCGTTCGCCATAATCACTGACGAAATCTCGAAGTTCTTTACTAGCAAACCTAACTTCATAATCCAATCGCGAGGTACGCTTCGTATACACGAGCGTGAAGCGCCTGAATCCAACAAAAGTCTCATTTCAACTGAACCGATTGTCACCGGCAGGAAAATACGAGAGCACCCAGGAGTTGACAGATTGCAAATCTCTAGAGTAGTTCTAACTTGATCAGACTTTGAACTATAATCGAAAATCACCGACTCTGCTGTGCTGTATGCGCTAGTCTCTGCGATTTTCTCTGAAGAAATAGTACCAGAACTTCCGACTCGCGAGGAGGAAGCTCGACCCAACCCAAAATTATCACGAACCGAGAAACCGAAAACCAAATTACCACTGTTCAAGTCCTGACTAACCAAAACATCAGCCCCTGGTTCAGGATTTACTGTAACATTAGCCGAAGCGGAAGCTACGGGTACCGCAGCAGAAACTGAACCGTTTGAACTCAATGAAACTGGACCCTGAACCGAAGTTTTTGCCAATGTGTCACCAGGAAGGACTTTAGAGACCCTAGGTTTGGCCTGACACAGTACTGGGTCGTTTGTTACTGTGCCGCGGCCGCGTTTTCCTGCGGTTTCGCCGTACATCTAGAGCAATTTGGTTTCTTTACTCCCCGAGCACCACATCCGAAACAAAAATTACCGTTCCGTGGCTCTGTACAGCTAATAAAACCATGACCTTCCTTATGACAATTATAACATTTCCTAGGGACTCTGAGCTGACCACTATTTCTCTCAATGACTGCTACCTCAATCGATTCCTCTTGTAGTGCAGCAACTTCAACTACCTTTGCTGCTTTAGCAGGTTGAGGACAACGTGATCTACCCGAACGTGAATTCTTCAACCAACTATCAACTTTGCTTGACTTACTCGACGAATTTTCATCAGCTGGTGGATCAACAGTAGAGACCTCAACACGCCTTGACTTTCCTGGTTGATACCCGGTAGGAAAATACGCATAAAGTGGATAAACCGTATCAGAAGCTGATGGAGGTGGAGCTAGCTCGAACTCGTCAAAAGTAGCGAAATGATTGCGTGCAATCATCTCATGATATTCAGGACGCAAATTGAAGAATGCGATATCCAAACGCGCAGCTTCTGGAAAATGATTATCCCTAGCTCGAGTCCACATGAGCCGAACGTTATCTATAAAATCAGCTCCAGTTTCACATTGACCTTGAGTCCTAACTACACAATCATGCACTGAACGACAGCGATTACCTTCCATATTAGTAAAGCGTTTTAGTAATGCATCCCGAAATTCTTCAAAGGTGTGAAACCTACTCTCTCTTTCTTCCCACCAATTACAAGCGATTCCATCTAACAATTCGGGAATAACGCGAAACAACTCATCCTTCTGCATAGTACAAACACGTCTACGTAACTCGACTTTCCTCAAAAATTCCTCAGCATCCTCAGCTTTTGTTCCTGAAAACTGCAATTTCCACGGCTGAACTCGATCAAACGCGCCCCAGTTCAGACGGGCATGTTCATTTCGAATGCGAGACACATGATCATCGCTCATTACCGGAACAAAACGTGAATTTCCATTGTCCATCTCCATACGATACAACTGAGTCGAAGCACCCATATTTCTTTGACTCGAATTTGGAAAATCAAACGAAAACTGAGAATGCACCGTTGGAATTATACCTCCTACTGTTACATGCGGTGAACTGGATGCACTCATTCTTGAGTCAACCCCAGACACACGAATTCCATCTGATGAGAGATGAGAATCAGAAAAAATTCCTGCGAGGAGTAGTCGAAATAGGAAAAGTCGTGAAAACCGGAACGGCATTAGTACTGGTTGTTGTACAGGTGGTCGCGGTTGCATTAATATTAACCAGAGGAGGAGTTTCATCCTCCTGTGTTCACATGACATCTGGATCCTGACGACGCATTATTGCTCTTCGCAATCGATCGTGCAAAACAAGAATATTTCCTTCCGAATTAGCGTGCATTCCACGCAAAAGAGAACGAAGTGACTCTTCTGATATCCCGGCAACCCAATCAGTATAAACTTCTCTTAACATGTTGCTCAAATTTAAAGAAACATTAGCAATACTAGATGGATGATTCTCAGTTCCCGACATTTTATTCAAAAATAATGATTCTCAATGGTGCGAAGCACTCGGAACTATCCAAACAATAACAAGACACAAATGAGACAAATAGGCGGTGGAATATTCTTCAGGTAAATAGCTCAAACCCTGAAGCAATATTCGAACATGAGCACGGACACAAAATTTTCGAAGAAAGAAAAGACCTTCAAAATTATCAACCTTGCCTTGGATCAGCCAACGGTATTCTAAATCGATGTCAAATGAAATAAAATTTTCCAGGAAACGGGACAATTTTTGTCTGAAATTATAAAACTTTCCTGAAAAAAAATTGGTCCCTGTTGGTCTGCTCGAAAACTAGATTTCCCTCAAATGCAACCCACACTCAATTAAGTTGAGTTAACCTGAACTAAATTACTTTGGCCTGCCCCACGTTGGGCGCCAAAAAGTTGTGACGTTTTCTCACTCTGTCGGCCAAACCATAGCTTAGTACGACAACCTTAATCTTCGATATTCTGCTAAACAAATCCAGCTAACAAAACGGTAAAATGAATAAATACTCAGGAATACCTTGGGCGCCAGGACAATCCACTTGTCCACTCAAAATCTGAATAAATAAATAAATAATCAATAAATAAATACGAACAAAATACTCGCACAATCAATTAAATAAAATCCCTTAGCTCAGCGATAGAAAATCAATCGCGGGTGCTGTAAACTAAAAGTAATAACCGAGATAATAAATGAACTCAAATAAACAAAGAACCACATTTGGAAGAATAACAATTGATTGATTTATTATTAAATTTTGAATAACTAAATAAAATTACTTGACTCAGACATTTCCTATACAATTTCTTCCAAAACGTTACAGAGTCGTTGAACAATAATTTTCCTTAACCATTAGCATTTATCTTTCTTCATCTCAATTCTTTGGTCGAATACGATTCTTGAATACAATTCTTCACAATTAATAATTGGCTTGTTTCATTGACAGATTCCTTAACTTTAATTAAACTAAACGAGTCTGATAAAATTGACTATTGCCGAGGCTGCAATGCTTCTCCTCTAACTAGTTCAAGTCGGTTGACTAAAATTCTGCCCTATTATCGTCAAAGTTATACATCCCAAGTTTCAATGAATTGAGGCCCTAACTACCCTCGATATTGTTCAATAACTTTAAGTTATCGTCGAACATTAACCAAAAACTCCCCAAAAGGCCTAACGACATCTAACATAAATTTCTAAAATCAAATTACACTAAATGTTCCCTGCACAGCACTATTTTTAAAAGAAACTCTATTCCCACTAATCGGCTAAATGTCTCTAAAGTTTCCAGTCGCTATTTTAGTAATTTACTTACAGAATCGTTGGATTTTCAAAAGCACCACGTGGCACTCAACTTCAGGTTATCTCAACTTTTGTCTGTTCTTTCTTCAATTAACAAAAAAAACATCTGCAGAAAATCTCAAGAATTTGAGAATTCTATTACCGTTGTAAATTTTGATATCGAACTGGCGGTCAAAGCGTAGAAAACCACGCGACCAAACCAAATTTTTACTAGAATTCTTGTCCCTCTACCCCAACACGAAATGTTCAGTTAAGCTTACCAAACTTCAGCGCTTATGACTGTTCTTTCTTTTCTGTAAATTTTCCGTTAATTTGGCAACTTTCTATACCTTTTATTTCAAAATTTTCCCGGAGCAGTAAACTTTTGTGTCAACTATTTAACGCCAGAATCAGAGTCTTCGATCGGTTCGATCAGTATTAGCGCCAATGGACAAGAAAGGTCCCATTGGCTCGTAGTTCTTGAGGGGGTAGTCGCTCATTGGTCGGACTTCTTTTCGGAGCGATCCCATTGGATAACGATGCTCTATCTCACCTCCGGTCTTGCGCAGTATTAATGACATAAATAAATTATTGGGACCACGGAAATATTATAAATTTCCTTGTTTTTAAACCAATAATATTTATAAAAGCACCCATGACTCCAGGATATCTCCAAATCCCTTGTCTGATTCGATACTGATTAATCCAACACAACAAGTGTCACGGAGGTGGTGCCCCCAACGGCCAGTGCCAGAACCAACCGTCGCTAATTGGCTGATATTTCAGACTGAGTAATACTCCACTTTTGCATTCCAAATACATTTCCAAATTTCGGGATAAGGTAAGGCAATTAACTCGATCGGTAATACATCAGCGGAGATTTGCCCATGAAACAAATAATATTCAAAACATAAATTAGTCTTTATCCTTAACAATCCTAGGAAACCTAGACCTCTAGGACCTGTTTGACCATACGAGGGGGTATGCCCGGCGATAACGTTTGGACGGCTTCCTTTCCGAAGGGCGGGGGGGGGGGGGGGGGGTTCCTCCTTCTTCCTCTCGGTCGGAGCGGCAGGGGCTACCATGGCATCCCCTGCAGCTCCCACCTTCAATTTCCGCCTGAGCTTCCTCTCCGCCCCACAGGGTCGCTTCTTCTTGAGCCTCATTCCCTGATATCTCGGGTAACGGACCGAAGCGAAGCGTCCATGTGATCGGGATCAGAAGACCCCGCCACATCTTCCATATCAGGGGCCGCTTTCGCATCCCCTGATGTCATCAGCTCCCTGGCTTCTTTGTCCACACGAGAGGTCACTTGCGCATCCCCACGTATTGACAAGGCTCCACTCGGGCCCTGCTTCGCCCGCTCATCGTTTTGTTTTTGTTTTTTTATATTTTTAAGATTATCCATAAGAATCCCACGAGAAACCTGGGGAACTAAACATTAATCTCAGCACAACCCCGGCTACTGAGGTATCGGCTAAATACAATAGGGTTTGCCTGGTACCCTAAGGGAGACGTTCGTGTGTCATACCCCGATACCATTCAGCCCTCGCCACGTCGGCTTACACCTTGGCTTGAGAGGCTTGCTTGTGCAAACCGGAACCATGGGGTCGTCAATTCCCGACGCGGTTGGGAGGTTGTGGTTCGCGCCGACGTATTTTATTTATTAGTACCACCCTGTCCGAAGAAGGGCATGAGGCTTTTCCCGATCTACCACCCGGGACGCGCTACGTAGCAGAGTCTCCCAAACTGCACGTACTCTCGGGGAGTAAAAACGTTTCTCCACCCTGAAGATCCGTAGATTATTATATAACTATTTAACTCATGGTTCCCGCTATATCATAATACAATACAGTACCCCCTCATTCCATATTAGTCACCCATTGAACCATATTAACTAATACTGATAACTTCTCTCTTCCTTCTGTGTCCTAACTTGATTTTACTCTTAATTCTTAATACTCAGACTTTTGTAATTAATTATTCAGTTCACTAGTCATTCTGGGGTTTTCTCGATCGCTCCCTCCAGTCTTCTTCTTCTTTTCCTTATTGGTTCAGGATTTTCTCGATCTCCACCAGCCTTTTGCACCATGCCCCATTCGGTTTGTATTTGAGAACGTCCAACAATATTTTTAAACTGTTGTCGCCTTCTCTGTCTATCGTCCAGTTCCTCCATCATTCCCGACCCTCTTCTTCCATTCTGTCGTGAGCATTCCCGCAAATTATTACATGCTCTAATGTCTCCGGGTCTTTTCTGCAAGCCCTAGACCGTTGATCCTTGAAGCCTTTCTTCCCGTCTCTGGTTACATTACCGCATCTCCACCTTGTTCATGCTGTCTTTTGCCACATCGTCAGTTTCCGGTCTCTCCAATATTTTCAAATTCTGTGTCCTCCATTACCTTCCCGTAGTAACTGCAAAAGCTTGAGCGTGCTGCCTTCCCCCAGTTCGACTGTATATCCTGTTGTTTCCAAGTCTCCAGAATTTCATTCATTCTTCCAAGCCACTTTTCTGTCTCCGTGTTTGTTCTCAGCCTCTCTAACCATTCTCTGTCTCCCGCTGCGGTCATTGTCTGCTGTATCATCTTCCCCTAGGCAGACGGGTTGCCGTTGTTTATTCCCCTTAGCTTTTATTTCATACATTTCTTTGTCAGTCTGTCATTATTCAGTTATCATTCACTTAATTTGAGTAGATATCTTCGTGCTCTCCGCTTCGATTCCACTTCTAAACTTCTCCTGCCTGTCTCCAGTTTCCATATATAGCTTGGTGTATCTCTGGCCACTCCCATACATGCTTTCACGTATCTTCTTTGCACTTTCTCTAAGTTTTTCCGCCGTTTCCAGCCCTAAAGCTCCATTATCCCGTACGCCGTACATTGCCACTGTCTTCACTGTAGTCCCCATCAGGTACAGCTGCCGATACAAATCTTCCACTTTCGCCCTCCTCGTTTCTCCACATACCTTATTCACTAGTTCCGTCGCCTTTCATGAACCAGATTCCTAGGTATTTGAAGCTGCCTACTACCTCCAAAAGCACTGTGCCTTATACTTCTATTTCTCCGGTTCTTCTGCCCCCCCCCCCCTCCTAAACACTATGATTTTTGCTTCCGAATGGAAATATTGCAATCGGTCAATTTTCACTTTCGCTAATTATGCTTGTAATTGGTATATAATGGTTTGAAATGTAAAAATACGAAGTTTGAGCATAGATTCTGTATGTATCATTTTTTTTTTCAAAAATCTTCACTTACAAAATTTAACATAAAACGGAATCAAGAATAGAATCAAGAATAAAATCTGAAAAAATATCAATCATTGGTATTGAGTACATATAGCTGTGCGCGCCATTGCAGTGAAATCTGTCCGTAAGTTTCTTAGAAATCGACTTTTTTTGTTTTTTCTTCGATCGCTCATACCCCAGAAACTAATGGATATTTTTTCATTTTTTTTTATGAAAATGTGTGTCTCAATGAGATTCAGGGAAAGCTTGAAGAACTAGTAGGTTGCTCACAAGAAATTCGAGATATTTCAATTTGTCTGTTCTTTACAGTTTTCTTCGTGTTTTGCTTTTGTACGCACGCTAGCATCCGCAAAAATTGAGATAAAAACTTGAAATTTGGAACGAAGGGTCCTTTTGTTGTGGTGAAGAACCCTATTGAATGGCGATTTGATCGTCTCAATAGTTTTCTAGGTTTCAATTGTTTTAATTTCACGGTTTTTATTTTATTTATTGATAATTATTCAACCGATTTTGTTGTTTTTTCTGCAAAATGTGTGCCTTGACGAGATCTATGATATGGTTAGAAAATATTGAGTCCATTAGTTCAGGTAATATAACATATTCATATTTTTTACCTTTTGACTTTGGTTTTACTTTGTGTGTTTGTTCGCACTCTAGCGTCTGCAAAAATTGTGATAAACTTGAAATTTGGAACAGACGTTCGTTTCGTTACGGTGAAGAACCCTATTGAATGGCGATTCAATCGCATCGTTAATTTTCTGGATTTCCATTTTTTCATTTTTACGGTTTTGTCATTACTTCATTTCTCGAAACGTATTCATCCGTTTTTTTTCCAAAATATGAGCCTTAACGACATCTATGAACTGGTTGAAAAACATTGCGTCAATTACATTGGGTAATATGAGATATTCCGATTTTTGCTTCCGTTCACCTGGAAAAAGCTTTTTCAATACTGGAACATTTTCATTTTGTGTGCAATCGGACCATTCGGAGGCTTACCACCAATGAAATTGAGGGAAATAAAAAAAAACGGTGACATATTTGACACATTCGAATGGGGGGACCCGAGGGCCGCCTGCTTGTTTCCTCTTTCGCTTGTAGTCTCCGTTGTCACACGTCTTCGGCCTCCGTTTTTTCACCGTCGTTCACGATATTTATTTCTACTGCTGTCTCTTTCAGGTTCCTCCATCGTTCGTCTTCTTCCATCCGCTCCGTGTTGTTTCTCTCTGAGGTTTCCCATATTTCGTCGCCCTCTTCTACATATGCTTCTGCTGCCTCCACCTTCCATTTCAATTTTTCTGCTGTGTGTACTGGGGTTAGGTTTTCTTCTGCTTCTCCTTCCTTCCATTTCACCTTCAAGAGCCGGGGAATGATCCGATCCCTCTTGCTCTAATAGCTGCCGGCTCCGGACCCGCTCGGAATTCCTCCTTCCTCGACCAGATCCACTATTACCTTATCCAGCTCTCTACCCAGACCTTGACCATCACCTAAGCACGTGATCTTCCCCTCCTTCTCTCCTTCTATTCTCCCATTCAGAATGAGCTTCGCTCTCGTCTCACACCAGTCCACGAGTTATTTCCCCTCACTTCTTCGTACTTTATCCTGGGACTTCCTCTCCGGAATTCTGTTTGCTTCCTTGTCGTACTCTACGGCCCCTGTTCTTCACCAGTCCTATCATTCAGATCACCTACTATCATTCTATACCCCGCTTCTGAAAACTCTATTTATGTGCCAAGTTTCTTCAGTACATTCTTTAAATTCCGTCCTCGATTGGTGTATACTGTCCATATTCCGCTTCGATTCTCTTCCACTACTTGTCCATCTCTTCCTCTGATTTTCAGGCCTTCCTCTCACTCCGACACGTCTCACTTGCGCACCCTTTCTTGTGACTCCTATTATTTGTCCTGCAGCCGCTCTTCCTCTTCGGTACTTTTTAGTTGCTGCCTTGCCGTGCCATATGAATGCGCCATCTAGTTGGTCCATCGTTGTTCTCATCTGAGTCTCCTCGGAATGTGTTTCCCGTAGTATTATCCGGTCCGCCTTTTGCCACATGTCCTGGTGTCTCCCTACATCTTTTATCCGTTGCGTGTTCTAGTGAATAATTTTCAGTTCACGCTGAACCTCTTTTCGCCTCCTCTGTGCGAAATCTCTCTTCTCTCTCGCAATCTTTCCAAATCCTCATCCCATGTCGGCCACTCTCCATCCACGTTGAGCTTCTGGAAACCTGTTTTAGTAGATTTTCTGCTTCTCTTTTCCACATTTAACATCTTGATTCTCCAGTCAGTCCTGGATTTGCTTCTGTCTGTCCGTTATGTCGTCCAATATCTAGATAGCAGGGTGGAGATCCACTGCTTCTTCCTCCTCAGGATTCTCATCTGGCTCTCCATTTCCTTCCTTCTTATTCTGCATCCGTTTGCCCCTGCTCCTCCCATTTTCTCTACTTTGTCGACTCGCACTTTTTCTTGTAGGTTATTTAGTAGCCAGTCCCCCACCGTCTTCTTTTTGGAGTTTACTCCGTTAGAATTAATTTATAGCTCGCGGTACGCAAAAAAGCTGAGCAGTGAATTCGAGTGTTAACTAAAAGTGAAGTCGTTACATTGTCTTCTGCGCACCGTATTTGCGAAACTCAGACTGTGATTCCCATACGTTCTCACAGGGAAGGTTAGACTGGTTTCAATATATGTGTTGGATATCAACAGTCAGTTTATGCAATTTCAAAGTTTTGGTGTTCTATTTTTATCCAGAGAGCTATTCTGATATTTATTTATATTTATACTGAGGAAGTGAAAAAAGTTAATAAAATAGTGTAAAATATGGAAGAAAATCATTCAAGTGATGATGAACAAAAATCAGAAAAATAAGTGTATGCAGTTCCCAGGTAGGTTATGTACTAATTTCTGACTGTTTAAAAAAAGTGTGAAATCGAAATTCTAAACATTTTAGTTTATAATTAAAATGTACTGTGTAAGTTTCACTTCTGTCGATAAAAAAATTTGGAAATAAAATGTGCTGCATAATTTTCACTTCTGTCGTGTCTTTATGACACTTTTTTTTGATAGTCAGAAATTAATGTCTTCTGTCACTCTGCCAGAGTAAGATTCGACATTTATGCTCCTGAATATATATCTTCGAATTTTTCTGTTAGCACTTTTGAAACCAGCCTTCAAGTAACTTTCACGATTCGTAACTCATGTAACTTCTGATGTTCACATATCGTATTTTAGTTTTCACAAACCTATTCTCAGAGTATTTAATAACGATGATAATCTTTAGAAAATTGATAATGTTGCTGTTAATAGTGAAGGCACTAAATGTAAATAGATATGAATTAAAGTATATACTTTCATGGATTTCAGTTCATTTACCCTCCTAACCCCCTATTGTATATATTCCAAGGTAATTATTCTGAAGGAGTAAACTCCAGTCACGCGTTGGAGCTGACACACATGGTTTTTTTGTCTCATTCGTAATTCCAATCCTCTTATCTTAATCCACTTTCGTTTCTCCTTCTCTGTCTCTTCTCCTTCTCCCATTCGTGAGGTTCCAGCCTTCTTGGGTATTCTTGTGGGTTGTCCTGTGCATTCCTAAACTGTGCCTTGTTCCTGTGATATGCTCCGTGGTCCCCTCCCGCCTGGTGTTTGTTTTCTGGACTAATCTGAGCCTGAATGAGGAAACTGAGCATCACATGTGCGTAATGTTTCGTTCCCAATTTTTTGTCATATTGAACATTTAAATTAAAAAAATATTAATCACGAAAATTCACATATGCACAAATTGAAAAAAATAGGAATGCTCGAATCGATCGACCGGGATTCGACCCGGGTTGGGAATTTGTTGAGGATTTGAGCGGGTTTTCAGGGAGAGGATAGATCCTTATGGGACTCTCGCGACAATTTGAGTTTTATCGGAAGGAGTGCTTTGACTTTAACTTGAATATATCTATTTGAAAGATATAATAGTAGAATTTTCCATACATATTTAGGTACATTCAAGCTGTCGATCGAGTTTATATATGAGGCCTGTGGGGCATACAGAATCAAAGGTTTTCTCGCTATCCAGGAGACGAAGAACTGTATCTTCTTTCTGTTCTTTCGCGGATTTTATATAATTTGTGATTCGGCGGATCAGCTGGTGGCAGGTCGAGTGTTCTGATCGGAACCTGAATTGATCCATAGGCATCCGTTGAAACTGTGCTATGGGTTTTCTTGACACGAGCTAAAATTATTTGCTCAAAAAGTTTAGCCAATACCGGTAGGAGGCTAGTAGGCTTGTAGCTCACGGGATACGAAGGGGGCTTACCAGGCTTGAGAATCGGTATGACCACCGTTCCTTTCCAGAGTTCCGGAAAATATTGCTTGAGGAGGCATGCATTATATATCTTTGTTCGTAAACTTATTACTTTAATCGGGAGCCTTTTTAGCGCTGTTATGTTCGGAGAGCATCTCCCGTATCATAACACGTGAGGTTTCACAAATTTCGTAAACCCACTTGCTAAAAATGTTAATTTTATTTTTGCCATTATGGGTTGTGTATTTTTTTTATTGTTTCTTATCTTTTGTGGCTAAAAAACAATTTGTTATTAACATAAATAAAGTACATTCTTCAAAGTTGAATTAAATTCGACTTAGGACATAAGACGTAGAGGTCTGAAGCAATTTGTTTCATGAGTATTCTTATCGTTATGATGAATACAATATAAGCAAAAGGAAAAATTTCTTTACTTGAACAATGACATAATAATTTTTCTCTCTTACTCTTGGAATGGTTAATGGAATACGGATTTTATCCTGTGTTGATCCTTGGTTGTCCCTTCAATTTTGCCACCAGCAGAGTTGATGAACTATGAGCCCTTATGGTTACCTGATTTAGGACACTTTCTTCCACCTTTTGAAGACATAGAATTCGTAATGTTCAATTTTTCTGTTTTTACTGATGGAAAAACTTCGAGACTATCCATACTCGCACAAAGCAACAATGATTCCTGTTAGGGTTGGATAAGGCACTATTATCGATTGAAGGAAATAATATCCCTGATCGAGTCCGTGATCTTATTCCACCAGGTTGTCACTCAGTCTACGATTGGGTTAAGTCTGTTGAGGTTGGAGATTTGGGAGGTTTTTAAACTCTACTGAGTTCTTTCATATTCTCAATGATTTGTCATTTCTCAAATTCTTTGTTGATTAATCATTGTTCTGTGTGGTCAAACAGTGCTGACTTTTAATCTCCCAATTTTTGTGATTGGGTTTGTCAGTGATGTCAGTTTCGATCTGGGTGCTCTTATTTCATCATTTTGTATTTCAAGGTGTCAGGGAAATTTGTTTTGGAATCAGAGGCACAAGCTGAGACAATTTTCGATTAAAATAGTAACAAGTTTTCCCTGTCACCCGAGTTTGTAGCGGCCTTTATTGTTGTTCTAATGTTTATACGTATAAAAATATGGCTGACAATATAATATAATTATTTCTATCGGAATTCTGTGTTACATTATCATTAACAGTGGTGGAAAGGAATCATCATATAGTGTGTCCAAAGGTCGAGCGCGTGAATACGATCCATAAAGCCTCATATTACCGCGATGGATAATCCTTCTCTTCTTTATTTGGGAATTCGCGCCCGAGTTGTGTGTCTTTGTCGCACTTGTGACATCCTTCTGGAATTTGAACTGATAATTTTCAGAACTCTAGAATGCGACTTTGAACAGTGCGTGTCGACACAGCTGCAAGTCGTAAAGAGAAGTCTCATTTTTGGGAAAGGAAAAGAGTCAGTTCGTTTTTTTTGGGGGTAATAAAATCGACAGACGGTCAATCGGTCAGGGACGCGCGTCTTGCACTTTCCTCAAAGGGCCTTTCGGGCCCAGTTTTTATGACCTTAGACATTTGACTAAGGCACTAAAGCACTTGAGAAAATATCTCCGCTTGAGACATTTTCGTTTTTCTACTTGATAATACAGAATTACGGCGCCTATTCAGTTTTCAAGGATTATTGCATCCGGCAATAAATAAAAAGTAAAGACCAAGTTAAATCTGAGAAGAAAAACTGTGGCCAAAGTGAACATGGAGGACGTATGTTTTTTTTCTAAGAAAATCTATAACGGTCGCCGTTCATATCATTTTCGCTGACAATATGCCATTAACGTTCTTCGTTGGAATGTTTATTAATACAATTAATTCAATATTTTGGGTTAGCTGACGAAACCGCCTCGTATTTAGTTGGAAGAATTACGCGGAAGAAAGACGAGCGAATTAAACTTTTTATTGTAATATTTTTTTTAACTTCCCGATCTTAGGAGGGAAGTTATTGTTATCGGTCGGAAAATCGAAATTGTAAATTTCACTTGATCTCCACGTTTCATGACCCCTAGAAACGTTTCCAACCGTTTTAAGCGAGATGTTTGTTTGTGTATGTGTGTGTGTGGGCGTGTGTGAGCAAAGTTTTATCGAACGATGTCTCCCAGACGAATTAAGCGATTTGGGTTTTTTTTATACTCATTGGATAGGTTGCCGCCTAACTTAGCCCTGATTAGATTTTGAACATAATCGACCCAGCGGTTTTATAGTTATTAACAAATGAATTGTTTATCTCGCTGCGTCGAGAGAACGATTGAAGATACGAAAAAAAATATTCAATCACATTTGTGCCACACACAAAACTACATATTTAATGTTTTATAACATTTTTGGCTGCCACGGATAGTTTATTGTTATTAACGAATTTAATTGTTCAGATCGCTATATCGCAAGAACGGTTAGAGACACGCAACAATTTGTTAAATGAAAGTCGTGCCACACGTCAAAATACTTAATAAGTTTAATAATTTTGTGAGAATAATTTTCACTTTATTTGTTGGTTCTGTTGATATCACTCTCCTTCCATAAGAGTTTGGCATATATATATATATAAACCTAAATATTTCACTGTGTTTACGGGTACGATATTTTCTGTTCTGATTTTGAGTGTTGGTTTTTTTTATAGTTAGAAAATATTGTTGCCTCCGTTTTAGTGGCATTAACATCAATTTTCCATTTAACAAGTTCGTTGATAACGGGAGAGGCTGCGTTTTCAACTCGGTTCACTGCTTTTTTGAGTGCAGAGCTCCCTAAATATAAGGCAGTGTCACGCGCATAACCTGCCACAGAGACATTTAGGGGGATCCTCCTAAGGACTGAGGCAATCTTATTCAAAAAAGCGCATATACATAAATGAAGATCGTTAGAGTCGAAATATCTCCAAAATCGTGACATCATTTGTTTTTCCATCGTCATTCATTTATTACTTGACCAGAGTGGTCAGATAACATCGTGACGTTGGTTGGTAATCGCGTTTGCATCGATAAGCATGGGATATCGATTCGGGTTTAGTTTTCAGAAGTATGACATTCGTTCAAGTTGTCTTAGCTAATGTAGGTAAGTATTGCAAATTATATACACAGAATATTTTTGGCTGGATATTTCTCTGGTATTTATAAGACTAGAGTCAGGAGGAGATATTTGTACGTTAATTGTTTTTCTCTTAAGGCAGCCGAAACCTGGTCCGCCAAGAATTTATTAACTCTGCCCTAATGGACCCATTGATTGCAACTTGATTTGCAGGATCAACTAGTGCGCCCACTTGATCACTACTTGCTCGCTGGGCCACTGAGAAAACATATATGTGGGTCATTTACTTCGTGATTCTCAATATGTATGACTTTTTGATGTTTTTTGCTTTTTTTCATTTTTTCCGGTGGAAATGTTTGCCGGCCAAGTCGCGCTCAACTGTCGCTCAATTCTTCATGAAGGTTGATCGAATAAGCAATCAAGTAGCGATTACCTAATGATCAACCATACGTACAAATTGTTCCTCTCTCATCCGCAATCAAGGAGTAATCGATAGATCCGTCCGAGTGTTTGCAGCTGAGCTATGAATTTTTGCATATTTTTGGCTTTGTCAAGGTTACCATGGTCAGAATCGTTATTATTTTTTAATGTTGGCGTGGTGGATTTATTTGGGCTATTGAAGGATTTTGCTATTCTCCATATTGAAGGGTCTGTGCAGGTTTCTGAGTTTATTGTACCAATTTCTCATTCTTGTTGACATGAAAGAATTTTTTGTCGGATTTCTTTGATTAGGGAATTTAGGTGTGATTTAAAAAAAATGTTTCGAGTTTTCGGCCATTTGTTCCGTATTGCAATTTTTAACTTCCCGATCTTAGGGAAGCTATGGTTATGGGTCTGAAAATCGAAATGGGAAATTTCACTTGATCTCCACGTTTCATAACCCCTAGAAACGTTTCCAACCATTTTGAGCGAGATGTTTGTCTGTGTGCGTGTGTGTGCGTATGTGAGCAAAATTTTGTCAAACGATTTCTCCCAGACAAATTATGCGATTTCTGTTTTTTTATACTCATTGGATTGGTTTCCGCCTAACTTAGCCCTGATTAGATTTTGAACATAATCGACCTAGCGGCTTTATAGTTATTAACAAATGAATTGTTTATATCGCTGCGCCGTGAGAACGATTGAAAATACGAAAAAAATTATTCAATCAGATTTGTTCAACACACAAAAATACATATTTAATATTATATAACTTTTTTGGCTGCCACCGATAGTTTATTGTTATTAGCAAATTCAATTGTTTAGATCCCTAGATCGCAAGAACGGTTAGAGATACGCAACAATGTGTCAAATGAAAGTCGTTCCACACGTAAAAATACACATTCAATGTTTTATGACTTTTTTGGCTAACACCATAGTTAATTGTTACACTGATAGACAAAATCTCTGACACGAAGAATCCATTCTCTTGAGACAAGAGATTTTCTTTGCAAAACCCAAATTCGCCAATTTGGCGGGAATGAGGATGTTCGAATGAGTTCCAAATGTTACTAGAACTTTATATTAGGCAATAAATACATCATATATCGACATGTGCTAAGTTTATACAGAAAAAGGTGAAAATTTAAGTTAATAACAAAAATATAATTTTAGAAAGAAACATTCAATAAACTGATATGTAACATACTCATTCTTAAATATCTAACCATCGTAAAGCATAAGAATTATAATAGACGGCATGAGGTACAAATGCCGCTCCGATTTGAGCATTTGAAAGCAAATCTCTTGTCTCAAGAGAATCGATGTTTCGTGTCAGAAATTTTTTCTATCAGTGTATTGACAAAATTGCTTATTTATATCGCTCCATCGTGGGAATAATTCGAGATACGAAATAAAGTGTCCAATGAAAGTCGTTCCAGACATAAAAATGCCCATTTGATGTTTTATGACTTTTTTTGCCAGCACCCATAGTTAATTGTTATTAACAAATTGAATGGTTTATATCGCTCTATCACGACAATAATTAGAGATACGAAATGAGTTGTTCAATGAAAGTTGTTCCACACGTAAAAGTACACATTTCATTTTTTATGACTTTTTATGCTAACACTCATAGTTTTTCACAAATTGAATTGTTTATCTAACTCTATCGCAAGAAAGGATATATTTTTTCTTCCGAATGGAAGCATTGCCGAGGGTCCATTTTCACATTTTCTAATTTCATGTGGAAATGATCTAGAATGGTCTGAAACGTAAAAATGCAAAATTTGAGGCCGCCGTCTGTCTGTGAACAGCTCATTTTTGGCACCTCGATTTGACCATTTAAACGGGTAAAATTGATTTAAAAGATCTCAAATTTTCTCCAATAATTGGTATTGAGTCCTTCTTGCACCATACCAAATTTCAGCTCGATCGAAGCAGCAGTTTCTGAGGAAACTTGATTCATTTTTTTGGTTTTTGCTCCATATCTCCTTCAATATTGAACCGATCTTTTTTCAAATCTTCCCCATCACGCCATCTATAAGAGAGAATCAAAAAATACATATGCGTCCGTAGACAGTTTTCGAGGTATTTCAACTTTTATGTTTTTCACTTAAAATTTTTGTTCGCGCATCTCCTCCTACAGTTGCTGTCATAGAGACTTGAAATTTTACACAAATGTTCCATTTGGTATCTGTATGTGCAAGTGGTGTGGATTTTTGAAAATTTTCATTATTTTCTGAGATATTTAATTTTTACTAGAAATTCATTTTATTCAATATTACAAAAACTAATGAACGGATTTTGTTTTTTGTTTTCTTTTAAAAGATTTGTGCCAATGGTATCTATGGAATGCAATTGAGAAATATAAGGCTGGACTCATAAAGATTCGAGTTATGCCAATTTTTATGGTTAATATGCAAACTTTTCGTTCCCGCATCTCCTACAGTTGTTGTCATAGAGACTTGAAATTTTACACAAATGTTCCATTTGGTACTATTCCAAAGCCGGTACCATTCGGAAGCATACCACCAATGCAATTGGTGGAAATGAAAAGGCAACGTTAAACGAAATAAGAATAACCGTTATGCATTCGAATGTGGGCATTCGATGGCCGACTGCTTGTTTAAAATTCTCTTTATATTTTAAGCATTATAAAATTTCACATATTTGGTAATTTTGAAAAGTTCAAAGCGTTCACAATTCGAGACACAAACCGAAATTTTGTATATAACATATACGGGAGGACGATCGGGAAGTTATTGGTTCGACCCGTAGAAGGTCGAATCCACATCCTGTTTATTAATTTTAATTTCGCATATTATTAACTTCCCGATCTAGGGGAAGAAAATTTCACTTTTCTCGATGTTTGACACTATGCTGACACGTTTTCTGAACCATATTCGTCTGTGTAGGTGTGTGCCTCCATCCGTCTGTGGACATAAAAACTTTGTCCAACACTCCCTAAAGAACCAGTGGATCAATTCGCTGTTTTTTTTTATCGATACGGCTCTATGTTGACCAGGGCGGAAAGCAGTGTCAAAGTGAAATAACAATCATTTCCATTGCTATTAACAATTTCAATTGTTTATACCGCTATATTTTACGAAATATTATAGATACGCAAACATGGGCTGAATAAATGTTGTTCCTTCCGAAATAGTATATTGTGCACCTAGGGTGGAAAGTTGAACATTTCCGGTGAGTTTGTCGGGTGTGCCCGCAGTGCCAAAAAGGGTCAAATGACCCTTTTTTTTCGCTAACGGGCCACCCCACACACTCCCCGGGAGTATTCATTTTTACGCCCGAGGCGCACATACTATTTTTCACACCCCTCGGAAAGTTCGCTCTCGCCCGAAAGCCGGCCGGAAAGTGAGTACTTTCCGCCCGAGGGAAGATTTTTAGTACCCACTTTCCGGCCGGCTTTCGGGCGAGAAAATACGAACTTTCCGGCGAGGGGTGGGAAAAAATACATATTTTCTGCCGTCCGGCCAGAAAGCGGTAACTTTGTGTTTTGCTCCGAAAGGAAGCTTTGTAATCGCTCGATTTTTAAGGTCCATTTTTCGGTGTTTAGGCCCCCAAATCGAAGCTTTGGATTGAATTGAATTGAATTTTTCGCTCTTTTTCAGACGTAGCACTATGATTCCTTCAAAACAATGGCAATTTGAACCTTGAAAGCCACGTTGTCTAGTTAGAAACCTCAGTTTTTAGGCCTTGTATGTATGTATGTATGTATGTATGTGTGTGTGTATGTGACTAAACATTTTAGTTATTTCCTGAATAACCGCCACATCAAATTTCATGATTTTTTCAACGTATGTAGAGTTTCATGAGAGCTATCATTTGGCGTCAATTGAGCTTTGATCGGTCGTCTCATTTGAAAGATATTGTGCTTTTTTTTGATTTGGTTTTTCAACGATTACTCAAAAAATAATTGTCCGAATGCATTCAATAGGCACTTAAAAGATTCGTCTCAATGCCATCTTCACCGACTTCGGTAATGGTGACGATTGCATGAATTGTTTCCGAGTTATAGCCCTTCAAAAATGAACTTTAAGCAGAATTTGTGATTTTTGGTAACTTTTGTTACTTTTCTCCTTAACTCTCCCATCATCATTTGACGTTAATTAAATTTCGATCCGTGTTATACTTTTGAAGATATTAATTTTTAAAAAATCCCGATTTGTTTGACAATTACTCAAAAAACTACTGATTGGAACTGTATTCATTAGTTAAGGTATGTAGAGATTCATGGGCGCTATCATTTGGTGACAATTAAACTTTCATCGGTCGTTCCATTTGAAAGATATTGCGGTTTTTTGAAATTCTGTTTTTCGACGATTACTCAAAAACTAATTGTCCGAATTCATTCAATAGGCGCTTAAAACATTCGTCTCAATACCATCTTCACCGAGTTCGCTAATAGTGACGATTGCATAATTCATCCGCGAATTATAGCCATGAAAACCAACGGATTCAGTGGGCACCTGGAAGATGAAAGCCATTCGAAAGCATTTTGCTAATGGGTTAGCAAAAATGTCGTCCCACTTGTTTTAACTTTTTTTCGTATCTTTAACTGTTTCGGCGTCAGAGCGTTATAAACAATTGAAATAATTTAGAACGCACTATGATGAGAAACATGAGGGATTGCAAAGAAAGTACACACACACACTCACAGAGATATCGCGACGTCATAATTTGGCCCGCGGAGGGTCAAACCTACAGCTCATTTATTTCACCTGGGAGAGGAGTTTGATGGTTTTGGTGAAAAAAGCGGGGTAGATGAATTTGGTGGTCGTGAGATAATACTTGTAATTTTGTTATTTATGTCCGTGATTTTTTTGTATGTATGGTTTGTGAGTGATAGTTCGTCGTTAATTTTTGCCTTGACTTTAGTTCAGTCGGTTTTTGAATAGTTGAGCATTTGCTGGAGTTGGAGTAGCATAGTGTACCAAATAAAGTTGAAAATACGGGTAAATGGTCCGATGGAGATTCGTCGAAATTATTAATTATGTTCCGCTTACTTGGTAAAATGAGGTCTGTTGTGCTAGCGGAATTTTAATCTGTACGATAGTCGGTAGGAGCAGATGGGAAAATGAACTAAAGGCTTTTGTTTTCAATTAAATGGGTAATGATTTCACCGGATGTGTTTGGGCGGGAGGGGCTCCGTGCAGGGTCCTTGGTGTTATAGTCACCAGCAATAATTGTTGATACTCCTGGAGAAAGCAGCAAAGTAATAAGTTCAGCGCCGGTTGAACCATCAGGATTATAAATTGAGTAAATTCTGATGGGATTTGTTGTCAATAATGTCCTCCACTCTCCCATATTCGGTGAGCGACAGAAATTCGCAAGGGAGAAGCTTGAAGTTCAGGGATCTATGAACAGCCACTGCTAGACCACCTGCAGCCTTGGCAGTTCGATGTTCCCTGATTAGTGTAAAATCCGGAATGGTATTTTTTAGAATTTCATAATGCAATTCGGGTTCGGACAATAAAATAATTTTTATGTGATTGGATGTGGAGAAGTTCCTCGTGATTGGGTTTAAGAGTATTTATATTCAACACTAAGACATTCACACACATCCATATTTTTTATGTAGGATTAGGAGTGGGTGTTGTGGTGGTGCAGATGTGTTCAAAGGAAGCAAGGATCATTAGTTTCTTCGTCGGAGTCCAGCCGATTTTTATTTCAGATATCCTGCATTTGATGTCGTCGAGCATTTGAGGGATGTTTAAGGCGTTTAGCTCATCCAGTCGGGATTTGGAAGAATTAGTGTAATTATTGAATGTTGAATATGGAGTAGATCTCAGAGGCTGGCTGTGTGATGGTGTCTGATAAGTGAAACTCTCAGGTTTTGGTGCCGGGCTGTCCTCCATGGAGAGGAAAGAAGCGTATTAGGCCCGGGCGTTACAGGTGTCCGTGTATTGGACTGAAGTCCGGGGAAGTCCGGCGTGCCATTGGTGTGAATGCCTTTGGTGAGACATCGTGTCCGTGGGTCCCAGATTAGGTGTTCATTTAGCGGCTGCGATTTTGGAAGTTACTCGCTTCTCCAAATATAAGCTTGCTGGTGCTAGTTCTCAAGCTGGCTGTGTGCGCTTTACCACAATTTGCACACTTCATGATAGAGAAGGTGTGTGCTTTGGCATCGTGGTTCTCCGAGCATTTAACACAACGTGGTAGGAGGTGACAGTAAATACTTGCGTGCCCGAGTCTTCGACATCTGAAGCATTGAATTGGTTGGTCTCCTTCAATATACACATTTAGAGTGGCAAAGTATCAATTTTTTTGGGTCAGTTGAGTAAGTGTCATTTCTGGGCCGGTGGTGAGGGAGAGGATTGGTATGAGATGTCTTCGGCCATAACACGGTACGGTATTTACCATAACACGGTACGGAATCCTAGCGATCCGGGATAATGTGACCTATTAACGGTAACGATGACTAACGGAACGATTGGAATTCAACCCATAATTTTGTCATTTTACGTAACAACGGTAGCGTCCCCATGCCCAACCGAACTTCAATGTAATCTACATGTGAGTAAATATTTGTGCGATCGCATTTCTCTCGGTAACAGTACCATGTGCAGAACATAATCTTTGAATGTAACGGGATGCGTAAAGAGGAGCGGTAGCGAAACATCCCGCTCGGTAACTTTGAGAGAGTAAGGATCCACCTTTCCCTACGAGAACATAGGCCATCTTAGGAATTTCCAACCATAAATTACATTTTCGATAGCAGCGAGAGCATCCCCAAACCCAACCGGAATTCCCTATAACGTGTCGCTACGTCCCAAATCATGTATGAGAGAAACAGTAACTATCGCGATAACATAGCGAAATCGGTAGCATTCTTTCATACTATGTATGAGAGAAACAGTAGCTATCGCGGTAACATCTCGCGATGGGTAGCACTCACTCATACCATGTATGAGGAGGAACGATAACGATAGCGATAACATATCGCTATCGGTAGCATTCTCGCATACTCTGTATGAGGAGAAACGGTTGCGCTCACTTATACTCTGTATGACGAGAAACGGGAACACTCATTCATACTATGTATGAGGAGGAACGGTAACTATGCCGATAATCCATCGGGATCGGTAACTCTCACATACTCTGTATGAGGAGGAACGGTAACTATCTGGATCATATATCGGGATCGGTAACTCTCACTCACACTATGTATGAGGAGAAACGGTAGGTATAACGATCTCGTATCGTAATCCGTAACCTCTTATCATACTTTGTATGCCAAGAAAAGGTATTATGGCGGTAACGTATCGAGAGCGATAGGGTATCGATCGTCGAAATGCCATGCGAAGCGATAATTATCACCATTACTAAGCATACTCACCGTTTTATCTGTAAAACTGTAATTCCTTGTGTCCTAAATGTTCTTATTACTTAATTTTCTAAATCCTACGTCTTAGGACTCCTCAAAACCGATAAAACGTGAAAATCGTGTCTGTTCAGACACTTTATAAATTTTGTCCCGTTAGAGGTTAGGTAATATCACTCACCATCTGCGTTCTACGAAACTCTGCGTGCTATAGTTTCCTCGGCAGGGGTGGCTAATTCGAAAGGTCCTTTCCTTTCACGAAATCAGTGTGTAATGACTGGTCTGCGCTACTCGTCTGGCTCGCGAGTCCCGATTCGACTATGCGGAGTGGGGGTATCGCCCCGTGTGGCGTCAATGGTGCATCAATACACGAGTGATGGTCCCGGTGCACGGTGTGGGGTGTCCTCCCGTCTCGCTCTCGCGGCGTATCCGCGTGTGAGGGAAGGGCCTCGGCTCGCGGTGTGGGGTATCGTCCCGGGTCGTTTTCATGGCACATGTATAGGCCGAAATTTTCCGTCACAGTTCCCCACCTTTTGATGCCCATTATTGGAGTCAGGCTTGCTGTTTTTTTCGTCCTGTAACTGGTATTTTAAGTATACCAAAATGACACCCAAGAAATTCGGAGTCAAAATATATGTTTTTTTTTTTCTACTCTTTCTCTATTCATATTCACCCATGTAACCGCTGGTAGGCATTACTTCATGGGCAATACTACGGATCAGAGTACCCACCCATTGCGGCTGGGGCCGACTTCGCCATTTCAGCTCATCGTATTTCTAATCACAGTGTAAACCTCCAGAAAACCCCTGTGATACGATGGCGGGCGTCTACGATGGAACCCTCCCTCCCCCCCCCCCCGCGCGACGGGTCGCGTTCGGTCCCGGCTCACGCTCTCACTTCATGGATACCGCCGATAGCACACACGGAATGTTCCTGCCATCGGTCGGAGTCCGTGAGCAAATATTTTTCAGAAAAAATATTTGCAGTGAGCGGGAATCGAACGCGGGACCTTTAGAATAGTAGGCAGACACACTACCGACTACGCCAAAGCCCCGTCACATGGCTGTGTGTGTATGTGTGTGTGTGTGTGTATGTATGCATGTGTGTTTCCGAAATTTTGATCCTAGGTTTCTCACGAACGACTGAAGCTATCGAGACCGTCAACATTGGAATGGAAGCGTTTTCATGTAACTTAGAGGGGATTAGATTTTGGGTGAAATTGGTGTAGTATGTATGTTGTTATTAACAATTTTAATTGTTTATCACGTTCTATTTCATAAACTATTAGAGTTAGCGCAAAATTTATATAAGACAAGTTGTTCCCCATATAAAAATGGAGGTATGACCGTCTCAACAATTATGTCTGTAGTGAGTGCACGAATGAACCCAGCGCTGTCATGAAGGTCTCAATCGAAGCATTTCCGTTCAGAATCGAGCGGATTGCATTTTGGATGACATTCGTAGAGTATATATGCAATGTTATTAACAATTGCAATTGTTTATACGGTTCCACTGGGTAAAATATTAAAGTTAACGGGAAACTTATCTAAAGAAAACTATTCCTTATATGAAAATGCACATTTTATGTAGAATGACTTTTTTCGAAAATTTGCATAATTAAGGGGGTATGGCCGTCTCAAAAATTATGTATGTAATAAGTAAATGAATGAACCCAGCGCTGTCCTGAAATTCTCAATCGAAACCTTTCCGTTCAGAATGGAGCGGATTACATTTTGGACGGCATTCGTGCAGTACATGCAATGTTATTAACAATTGCAATTGTTTATACGATTCCACTGGGTAACATATTCAAGCTAGCGTGAAACTTATCTCAAGAAAACTATTTCTTATATGAAAATACATCTTTTACGTGAAATGACTTTTCCATAATTTGCATCATTGAGGAGGTGTGGTCGTCCGAGCAATTTGAAATACGGGAACAATGCATATCACCAGGCTCGTTCCTTATACAAAATGTACATTCAGTCTGACTTTTTTCAATATAGGTTAAAACATATCGCGAGTTGAACTAGAATATACTTTTTGAATGAATATGTCGGCAATTGCGGCAAGGATGTCAAAGAGCGGGATAATTAGGAACGTACAGAGGTAGAGAGGGTAACTAGGCGGACGAATTGCAGTTGAATATTTTTATGCAGCTTAAAAATCAAACTAAATCGATCGCGTGCACTAATTATTAGTCACAATTTCAATTATTGACATCACGGTTGAGTTTGCTCATCACCATGGTTGCACGCTTATGCTGTGCTGAAATACCAAATCGGGAAGTTTTGTTTGTGCTCCGTATGGGGCACACACATTTGCACACCACTAATTTCGTTTAACGTTGCCTTTTTATTTCCACCAATTTCATTGGTGGTATCCTTCTTAATGGTACCGGCTGTGAAATGGTACCAAATGGAACATTCGTGTAACATTTCAAGTCTCTATGACAAGAACTATAGGAGGAGATGTGCGAACAAGAATTTTGCATGTTAACCAGAAAAATTAAAGTTACTCGAATCGTTTTGAGTAGCGGACTATAGTTCCCAATTACATTCCATAGACACTATTGAGATGAATGTTTTGAAAAAAAAAATCAAAATCCGTTCATTAATTTTTGAGATATTCAATAAAATGAATTTCTAATAGAAATTGAATATCTCAGAAACTAATGACAAATTTCGAAAATCCAAACCATTTGCATATATAGATACCAAATGGAGGTTTTATCAATCAATTTTACCCGTGTAAATGTTCAAATTAATAAATCGAGACGCCAAAAATGAGATGTTCACAGACAGACGGCGGCCTCAAATTTCGTATTTTTACGTTTTAGATCATTTCCACATGGAATTGGAAAATGTGAAAATCGACCCTTGACAAAGCTTCCATTCGGAAGTAAAAAACCATGAAATTGCCCCATTAATTTCTGAGGAACCGTGAACACAAAATTTTGTCCACATACACATACACATACGGACATATTCCAAAAAACGTGTCAGGATGGTGTTAACATCGAGAAAAACGAAAATTTCATGAAAAATCCAATATTGACTTTCGGCGTGATTACAATAACTTCCCCTAGATCGGGAAGTTAACAAAAATTGGCGTGTACTTCCTGACGCGCCAGAGAAGTGAAACTTCACAAGGGGAATATGATTTGTGCTTCCGAAAGGAAGCTTTGTAATCGCTCGATTTTTAATGTCCAGTTTTCGGTGTTTAGGCCCCCAAATCGTAGCTTTGGATTAAATTGAATTGAATTTTTCGCTCTTTTTCAGACGTAGCACTATGATTCCTTCAAAATAATGACAATTTGAACCTTGAAAGCCACGTTGTCTAGTTAGAAACCGCAGTTTTTAGGCCTTGTATGTATGCATGTATATGTGTGTGTATGTGACTAAACATTTTAGTTATTTCCTGAATCACCGCCACATCAAATTTCATGATTTTTTCACACTGAGGGAAAAATATACTTCGGCCCAACAATTTCATTTTTCAGAGTAATAGGCATTCCTAAAAAATGAAATTTTGTCGTTGCATTTAATCTCTGACAATTACAATTAAATGTAATCATGTGAATCGCTTAACTCCAAACAATTATATGACAACTGACCTGGGTTGAACATTATTTTTATTAATTTGAAAATAAAAAAATAATTAATTCGGGATTCGTAATTATTACTGTACAAATTCACCTAAGATCCTCTGTCTCATAAGTATCACGTAGAGTTATATGATTAACATCATTGGTAGTTAATTAATGTCACTTGGGTTTCACTAAAACAATAAAATTCATTTTTTTATAAATATCTATTTCTCTGAAACATGGTAATATTGGGCCGAAGTATATTTTTCCCTCAGTGCAGGGTATGTAGAGTTTCGTGAGAGCTATCATTTGGTGTCAATTAAACTTTGATCGGCCGTCTCATTTGAAAGATATTGCGGTTTTTTGAAATTCGGTTTTTCATCGATTACTCAAAAAATAATTGTCCGAATTCATTCAATAGGCGCTTAAAAGATTCGTCTCAATGCCATCTTGACCGAGTTCAGTAATGGTGACGAGTGCAGCAATCGTTTCCGAGTTATGGCCCTTCAAAAATGAAATTGAAGCAGAATTTGTGATTTTTGGTACATTTTGGTAATTTTCTCCTCAACTCTCCCATCGAATTTTGTGATTTTTCCAGGGAATATAGAGTTCAGAAAGCCACATCATTTGGCGTTAATTAAATTTGGATCCGTGTTATACTTTTGAAGATATTGATTTTTAAAAAATCCCGATTTGTTTGACAATTACTCAAAAGCTACTGATTGGAACTGTCTTCATTAGGGTTGAAAAGATTCGTCTCAATGCCATCTTCACCGAGTTCGCTAATAGTGACCATTGCATTATTCGTCCGCGAATTATAGCCCTGAAAAGCAACGGATTCAGTCGGAACCTGGAAGATGAAAGCCATTCGGAAGCATTTTGCTAATGGGTTAGCAAAAACGTCGTCCCACTTGTTTTTTATCCATTTGAAATAGTACTTTGGGTGAAACTATGAAAGTGTAGAAGGGTGAAACATTGGTAGGACAGGAAGAGATTATACATAAGAAATGATGTATGGATTTTTTGTAGAAGGAATAACATTCGTGCGAAACTTTATCTTTAACTGTTCTCGCGACAGGGCGATATAAACAATTCACATTATTAGCCAGTGATATGTTCTATTTAAAACAAAAAGTCTGCATGTGTGTGTGACGATTACGGCTGCCCACCAGACAAGACGATATTAGACAGGGTCTCGTCTCGGTCTCGTTAATGATGAACAATTCCAATATTGTCTCGATATCGTATCGTCATTATTGGGCACTCTCTCGTCTCGTCTAGGTATCGTCAAGTGCATCTAGGTCTCGTCTCGTCTCGTCGCTCTCGTTCAATTAAAAATTTTTAGAAGCTATGAATTTCATAATTTATTATTTATCTATTAAACTATCATTACCACTGTATTTAAAATAAGTAATTAATTAATTTATACACTTAGAAAGAATACAAACTTATAAAATATAAAATATATACATTCTTTTTGGCTATTAATTACACAAGCGTAATAACCTAGACGGTACATTTAGCCAGAGTAATCTATCATACTTGAACAATTCCAAGATCCTTCTTCATTTCAGAAGTGACCCACGAGCGTAGGCATAAGGCAGCACGAATGGATTCATTAGTCAGTGAGTTCCTCAACTTGGTTATGATTGACCCTGCGAGAGAGAACAACCTCTCTGCTGGGACTGATGTGGCCATAATAGAAAAAACATCTGTGGCCATCCTTGCCAGCGTAGGAATCGTGTATTTCTCGCCTAAGGAGGAAAAGCATACAAGTCTTCCTCACGCGCAAGATTGCGGCCCGAGCCGCAGGCGAGGGTACCATGCGCGTGGGGAATGGTTGTCTGATTGTCCTCCCGAGGGTTGAATACGATTTTTTCTGTCTATATGCCCATGTGCGTGCATGTGAGCAGAAAAAGTAGTTTGATGGTCTCTCCACCAATCCAAGATGTTCCTATGCCTATCGGCTCTTCTCAACGCCAGATACTCATCCAATTCGTTCTTCTTTCAAGGATTCTTCTTTACTATAAACGGTTCTGTTTTCTCTAGTTATTATCTGTCTTACCCTCTTGTGCTCACGAGAGAACAAAAAATATCGCGAGAATCTCGTCGAGATTCTCGCCGAAACATCAATTCAGGCGAGTATCGTCTCGCTAATTCTGCTCTTGGTATCGTCTCGTATCAAACGAAAGAGTTTTATGTCACTCATACCGGATCTGATTTTGGATAGAATTGGTGCAGTATATATATATTGTTATTAACAATTTCAATTGTTTATAATGTTCTACTGCATAAACTATCAGAGGTAGCACAAAATTTCTATAAGAAAACTTATTCCCCATATAAAAATACGTGATTTATGTGGAATGACTTTTTTTGATAATTTGCATCATTAAGGAGGTATGACCGTCTCAGCAATGATGTATGTAACGAGTGAACGAAGGAACCTAGCGCTGTCATGAAGGTGGCAGTCCAAGCATTTGCGTGCAGAATCGAGCGGATTACATTTTGGATGACATTTGTGCAGTATATGCAATGTTATTAACAACTGCAATTGTTTATACTGTTCCACTGGGTGAAATATTCGACTTATCGAAACTCTAATAAGAAACTTCTACAGAAGAAAGTATTCCTTATATAAAAATACACATTTTATGTGGCATGACTTTTGCCATAATTTGCATTGGCGAGTGAATATGTCGACAATTGCTGGAAAAATGTCAAAGAGTGGGATAACTAAGTAAGTACAGAGGTAGAGGGGGTAACTAGGCGGACGAATTGCAGTTGAATATTTTTATGGGGTTAAAATTCAAACTATCCTGATCGCGTGCAGTAATTATTAGTCGCAATTTTAATTATTGATATCACTGTTGAGTTTGGTCATCACAATGGTGGCGTGTTTATGCTGTGCTGAAATACCAAATCGGGAAGTTTTGTTTGTGCCCCGTATGGGGCCTACACATTTGCATACAACTAGTTTTTGTTAGTCGACGCGTCTCCTGAGTCTCCAGGTCTGAAAGGAGTGTTTTTGCGATTGCACCATCCGTTCAATTGTTATTAACAATTTGAATTGTTTACATCGCTGTATTTTGAGAACGGTGACAGATACGAGGAAAAGTGTTGAACAAAACTTGTTCCTTTCATGAAATTACATATTTCATGTTGTATTACTTTTCTGGCTAGGCATCATATTTTACGAAGTATCCATACAAAATCATAATAAACGGGATGTGAATATGACCCTCTACGAGTCGAACCAATAACTTCCCGATCGTTCCGCCGTATATATTATATCCATAATTTCCGTCCATGTCTGAAATTATGGACTTTATAAAGTTTTCGAAATTTCTAAATATTAAAAGAATGTATGTTTCTTAATATGAAGTAGTTAGATAAACAATCCTTTTTGTTAATAACAATTAACTATGACTGTTAGAAAAAAAGTCATAAACCATGAAATGTGTATTTTTACGTGTGGAACGACTTTCATTAGACACTTTGTTTCGCAACTCCAACCGTACTTGCGATAGAGCGATCTAAACAATTGAATTTGTTAATAACTATTAACTATCAGTGTTAGCAAAAAAAGTTATACGACATCAAATATGTAGTTTTGTGTGTGGAACAATTTTCATCAACTAATTTGTTTCATATCTTCAACCGTTCTCACGCCGCTGCGATATAAACAATCTTTTTTGTTCCTAACAATTAACCACGGGTACTGTAAAAAAAGTCATAAGACGTCAAATGTGTATTTCGTGGCGAGAAAGAACTTTCATTTAACACTTTTTTTCGTATCTTCAACCGTTTTCACGCTGCTGCGATATAAACAATCTTTTTTGTTCCTAACAATTAACCACGGGTACTATAAAAAAAAGTCATAAAACGTCAAATGTGTATTTCGTGGCGAGAAAGAACTTTCATTTAACACTTTTTTTCGTATCTCAAACCATTCTTGCGATAAAGCGATCTAACCAATTAAATTTGTTAATAACAATTAACTATCGGTGTTAGCAAAAAAAGTTATACAACATCAAATATGTATTTTTGTGTGAGGAACAATTTTCATCAACTACTTTGTTTCGTCTCTTCAACCGTTCTCACACCGCTGCGATATAAACAATTGAATTTGTTAGTAACAATTGAACGAACCATTTTTCGCATAAATCGTTCCTTTCAGACCTGGAGAATAGTAAGTCGCGTCGATCAAAAAAAAAAAAAACGTAAATCGCTACGTTGGTTTCTTCGGAAACGTTAAGCAAACCTTTTGGTCACACACACACACATACACACACACACACACACACACACACACACACACACACACACACACATATATATATATATAAAGACGGGGCTTTGGCGTAGTGGGTAGAGTGTCTGCCTACTATTCTAAAGGTCCCGCGTTCGATTCCCGCTCACTGCAAATATTTTTTCTGAAAAATATTTTCTCACGGACTCCGACCGATGGCAGGAACATTCCGTGTGTGCTATCGGCGGTATCCATGAAGTGAGACCGTGAGCCGGGACCGAACGCGACCCGTCGCGCGGGCGGGGGGGGGGGGAGGGAGGGAGGGTTCCATCGTAGACGCCCGCCATCGTATCACAGGGGTTTCTGGAGGTTTACCCTGTGATTAGAAATACGATGAGCTGAAATGGCGAAGTCGGCCCCAGCCGCAATGGGTGGGTACTCTGATCCGTAGTATTGCCCATGAAGTAATGCCTACCAGCGGTTACGTGGGTGAATACGAATAGAGAAAGAGTAGAAAAAAAATAAAAAAAAACTATAGGGAAGTTAGTGAGAAATCGTTCGACAAAATTTTACTCACATACGCACACACCCACTCACAGACAGGCAAACATCTCCCTCCAAATGGTCGGCAACGTTTCTAAGGGTCATGAAACGTGGAGATCAGGTGACATTTCCGATTTCGCTTTTCGGACCCATTACAATAACTTCCCTCAAGATCGGGAAGATAATTACTAGTACCGTGAGCATGTTTGTGCCCCCTTTGGGATATAAACAAATCGTCCCGATTTGATATTTCAGCACAGCGCTTGGAGAATTCTAAACTGACTTACTTATGAAGCAGCTAATTACGAGTATCTCAGTAGATGCATGGTGAGCATGAAGATGAGAGTTATGCGCGTTACTTGAGTAGGAGTGAAACGCAGGTATCAAAAGCTGGCACGGCCAAAGTATCACACCCAAATTTGGTAAATAGGAATCGAAAGTGCTATTTTTTATATAATTTTTTCTGCAAAAAAAAAAAAATTTTAACCCTTTTTTTTTTTTTTTTTTTTATCGCCGTGTCAGAATTTTATTAAGCTGGCACGGCCATCGATAAAAGAGGGTAATGAGTCTTGTTATCATTATATAAAGGGTGTGTAAATTCAGGAGCATCGAGAAGGATTTTCCTCACCCATCAAAACTTCCATTAATCATTAATTAACAATTTACGCATAATTAACCAAAAATAATCCTCCAGGAGAGTTACGATTTCAACCCTAACATTCAGACATCTCCAAAACTTCAGGGACATCTTCAGAATACTCCTCTGGGATTTTCTCACCCCCTTCCCCCCATTTAAAAATAATTGAGTAACAATTTATTATTAATTAGTCTATGAACTCATCATGGAATAGCTTGATTACTTTGCCCCCGAAGATGAGCAAATTCTAAAACTCCACGCACTGCTCCAGAATACTCTCCCGGAATTTTCTCACTCCTCCCTCCCCCCAATTTCAAAACAATTAATTAACCATCCATGATTAATGAGTCTATGAACTAATTACAAAATAGCTTGATTCCTTGGGCCCAGAAGATGATCCAATTCTCAAACTTCAGGAATCTCTTCAGAATACTCTCCGGGAATTTCCTCACCCCCCGGAATTACGAAATAATCAATCAGCAATTTATTAATAATTAGTCTATGAACTAATTATGAACCAGCTTGATTACTTGGGCTCCGAAGATGAGCAAATTCTAGAACTCCACGCACTGCTCCAGAATACTCTCCCGGAATTTTCTCACTCCTCCCTCCCCCCAATTTCAAAATAATTAATCAACTATCTATGATTAATGAGTCTATGAACTGATTATGAAATAGCTTGATTACTTGGGCTCCGAAGATGACCAAATTTCGGAACTCCAGGGACTTCTCCAGAATACTCTCCTGGAATTCCCTCACCCCCCTAAATCACAAAATAATCAATCAGCAATTTATTAATAATTAGTCTATGAACTAATTATGAACCAGCTTGATTACTTGGGCTCCGAAGATGAGCAAATTCTAAAACTCCACGCACTGCTCCAGAATACTCTCCCGGAATTTTCTCACTCCTCCCTCCCCCCAATTTCAAAATAATTAATCAACTATCTATGATTAATGAGTCTATGAACTAATTATGAAATAGCTTGATTACTTGGGCTCCGAAGATGAGCGAATTCTAAAACTCCAGGGAGTGCTCCAGGATACTCTCCTGGAATTTCCTCATACCCCTGAATTACGACATAATCAATCAGCAATTTATTAATAATTAGTCTATGAACTAATTATGATATAGCTTGATTACTTGGGCTCCGAAGATGAGCAAATTCTGAAACTCCAGGGACTCCTCCAGAATACTCACCTGGAATTTTCTCACTCCGCCCTCCCCCCAATTTCGAAATAATTGATCAACAATTTTTTCTATGACCTAATTATGGAACAGCTTGATTCCTTGGGCCCAGAAGAGGAGCGTATTCTCAAACTGCAGGAATCTCTCCAGAATACTCTCCTAGAATTTCCTCATACCCCCCCCCCCCCCCAATTTCAAAATAATCAATCAACTATCTGTGATTAATGAGTCTATGAACTAATTATGAAATAGCTTGATTACTCGGGCTCCGAAGATGAGCAAATTGATTTCATAATCAGTTCATAGACTAATTAATAATAAATTGTTACTCAATTATTTTTAAATGGGGGGAAGGGGGTGGGAAAATCCCAGACGAGTATTCTGAAGATGTCCCTGAAGTTTTGGAGATGTCTGAATGTTACGGTTGAAATCGTTACTCTCCTGGAGGATTATTTTTGGTTAATTATGCGTAAATTGTTAATTAATGATTAATGGAAGTTTTGATGGGTGAGGAAAATCCTTCTCGATGCTCCTGAATTTACACACCCTTTATATAATGATAAAAAGACTCATTACCCTCTTTTATCGATGGCCGTGCCAGCTTAATAAAATTCCGACACGGCCATAAAAAAAACAAAAAAAAAGGGTTAAAAAATTTTATTTTGCGGAAAAAATTATTAAAAAAGTAGCACTTTCGATTCCTATTCACCAAATTTGGGTGTGATACTTTGGCCGTGCCAGCTTTTGATACCTGTGAAACGCTTCGTTTAAGACCTTCATGACAGCGCTAGGTTCAATCATTCACTTATCACATACACAATTGTTGAGACGGCCATACCTCCTTAATCAGGCAAATTATCAAGAAAAGCCATCCTACATAACATACGTATTGTTATATAGGAAACAACTTTTCTACTATGAATTTTGCACTGACTCTACCAATTTATGCAGTAGAACAATATAAACAATTGAAATTGTTAATAATAATATATATACTTGACCAATTCTATCCAAAGTTTACCGAATTTCTGACCTCTACTGTTGAGGGTGGTTCCGCAGAGTCGAAGGGGAAATCAGCGGATCCCACCAAGATCTCACTGGCTCCTTTATGACTGATTGGGTCGTCAGCGTGACAACCGCTACATCCCTTTTACCGAGTTGTGCACGAAAAGTGGCTTGGAAACTCTTCCGCCCGGCTCTGCTTCACGTTTATTCTCTGCTCTCGTTTGTAGAAATTGCAGAACCCGTGAGGAGAGAACATAAATCAAGGTAATATTAAGGAGGGATATTAAAAAAGTACAAAGTGAAATTTGAGCGCCCGGCCAGATAATAAGCGTGGTTAACCGGCACACAGCGAATTTCACGAATTAAGGATGTTCGAGCGCTATTTCTCACTTTTGTCAATGTTTTGCTAATTTATCCCAAATTTTTGTTTTGATGGGCGGGAACAAATGTACAATTTTTCTGTAGCTTTCTTCTCTATCGACCCCTAAAATTTAATTGTCGTAGATCCATTTTTCAGCGTTTTGTCTAAAGTTTTATGAATTTTCATACAAGCGTAGAGAAAAAACTCAAAAATAAGTTTGCGGTGATAAAATTTTGAGAGTCCATAAATAATAATGTTATGCACAAATTCTACATTTTTTCCCACCAAGAAAACCAAAAAGTTGGAGTAAATCGTCAAAAGATTGAAAAAAATGACGAATAGCGGTCGAACATCCTTAAGCCGAACGTGGCGTATACTAACGCGTATCGCGTCTGTTGTCTACCCAACTCCTTCTACTTGCAGTCGTTCGGATCGTGTACGAGTCAAAGAGATCAAAGACCGTCATTCTTTCCCGGCAATTCAGACCTATATAAGTATTCTATTGAAAAGTATCTCTTCGTGTAGCTTTTGTATGGCACGAAGTTGCATCTTCGTTCGGTACGTATTCCTACGTCTGCCACGAATCCTTCCATGTGGTGCATATGTCCTTCGGAGGCCACATTTCTCCAAGCTAATTCATGCAGTGGCCGCTATGCGGCCACACGCCGTTCCTTGTCTGATTTCGATTTCGATCCCGATAATCGATTTATTTTCTTGATTGAAGCTCTCATTTATATATAAGGACAGAGAAATAGAAACTACACTATCACCGCAGCGGTTTTGCGCGCGCATTTCAGCGTGACAGACTTTCGATAGAATCGATATTGTAACAACGCCGATGTCTCTTATCTTATAAATAGCACCGACTATTGTGCTATAGGGGAAAACAAAGGGGGGAAAGGATAAACAAGCCGGCGGTCCTCGGGTCCCCCATTCGAGTGTGTCAAATATGTCACCGTTTTTGTTTATTTCCCCCAATTTCATTGGTGGTAAGCTTCCGAATGGTCCGATTGCACACAAAATCAAAATGTTCCAGTATTGAAAGACCTTTTTCCAGACGAGCGGAAACAAAAACAGCAATATCTCATATTACCCAAAGTAATTGACTCAATGTTGTTCAACTAGTTTATAGATCTCGTTAAGGCTCATATTTTGGAAATAAAATGGGATGAATACTTATCGAGAATGAAGTAATAAAAGAACTGTAAATATGAAAAAATTGAAATCTAGAAAATTAACGATGCGATTGCATCGCCATTCAATAGAGTTCTCCGCCATAACAAAAGGAACCTCTGTTTCGAATTTCAAGTTTTTATCTCAATTTTTGCAAACGCTAGAGTGCAAAAAGCAAAGCTAACTGTAAAAAACAGAAAAATTGAAATATGTCCGATTTCTTGTGAGCGACCTACTAGATGTTCTTTGACCATTCCCTGGATCTCGTTGCGACGCACATTTTGATAAAAAACAAATTAAAAAATATTCATTACTTTTAGAGATATGAACAATCGAAGAAAAAACGGAAAAAATCGATTTCTAAGAAACTTACCGGCAGATTTCACTGAAATTGCGCCCACAGCTAAACGGACTCAATACCAATAACTGACAATTTTTTCAGATTTTTTCCTCAAAATTTAGTCCTTTTTATGTTCAATTTTGTAAGTGAAGATTTTCGAAAAAAATTGATACATACAGACACTATGCTCAAACTTCGTATTTTTACGTTTCAAACCATTATATATCATTTACAAGCATAATTAGCGAAAGTGAAAATTGACCGATGGCAACGCTCCCATTCGGTAGCAAAAAGGAGGCAAACGGATAATATTAAGGAAATATAATGTCCTATGAAGTTACATGATGCCATACATGAATGTTAGGGGCCCCTTATGCCGGCTATCTGGAATCTCAGAGCTAAAAAGAGGTGAGGCCTGGCTGCATTCGTACACGTCAGGGATGAAGCTATTTGGCATTAATGATAGGGGAGAAATTACTCGGGGCTGTCTATCTGGCTCTTTGGCCTACACGACTAAAGTAAGTAGTCAAAGAGGAATATTAATCTCTGATTGTATGCTGGCTCACCGCTGATGGGAAGGGACAATAGATGAAGGGGGAATTATTTAGGAGGAATATCTGCCTGGCACAAACGCCGTTACTCACGCGGGGACTCGATTCCACCTTTTGCTGAGGTAAGCTCCTCGGCCTCTATTTCCCCTCCTGATTCCTGGGATCTCTTTCTACGGGTCCTCAAGTTATTCTGATGCTGTTTCTCCCAAATGAACTACTATGGCACAATGATCGATAACTATTATCACGATTAACCGCTCGGGACACTGCTCCTAACTCAAGTGTTTCTTCCTTCCTATTTCATCTTTCGATAGGGCTCTCTTCGAGGATCATCGGTATTCCTCGTGAGGAGAGGGACACGCTTCAGGTCGTCTAGGCTCTAGTTGACCCAATCATCATTTCTATCATATGCAGACTAGTCCCTTCGATTGCTTTCTGTGTTTTTGTATTCGGAGGTTCATAGTGGTTCCGTAGAAGGCGGGGTCTTGTTAGTGGTTCCAGGTGACGATAGGGAAAAGGGGGAATTTCTCTGGGATAATTAGGAGGCCAGCGGTGGCAGTTGAATATTTAGTCTATGTTATTGAGGGGCTTATTCTAGGGGGAACTTGGCCTCGTCACAATATATATCACACATTGTCCTTCTTAGAATAGGACCAAACACAGTCATGGGTGTAGGATGAATAGGGTAATTTATCACGGCCGAGAAATAATATTCTGCGTGCGACAAGCATCCCTCCCCTGCATCTCTGTCGCAACTTGCAGTTTGCCAAGGCCGGGGTGCAAATATACTACTGCTGTGATACTATACCTTACCGAATCACATTTTATTTCTCGTTTTAGGTGAATATTGTGTCCAGTTTACCCACTTGAATATTGATTGCAGAGCTTTCACGAGTTTGGCGTCTTTTTTATTTGCTGAATTCTTCCACCAGATAATGTCAAGTTCATATGGTCATAAATGTTGTAAACCATAAACATACGCTCAAGTGGTCTGTACATCACCACGAAACGTGTACTTGGCCCTTTTTTGCTACTGAATGGAAGCTTTGTCTTAGGTCAATTTTCACATTTTTTAATTCCATGTGAAAATGATCTCAAATGGTTTGAAACGTAAAAATACCAATTTGAGTCCGCCGTCTGTCTGTGAACAGGTCATTTTTTGCACCTCAATTTACTAATTTGAACACTTACAGGGGTAAAATTGATTTATGAAATCTCAGATTCTCTCCAATAATTGCTATTGAGCCCCTCTTACACCATACCAAATTGCAGCTCGATCAAAGCATAAGTTTTTGAGAAAACTTGATTCATTTTTTTTTTGTTTTTGCTCCATATCTCCTTCAATATTGAACCGATTCTTTTTTTTTTAATCTTCCTCGTCACGCCATCTATAAGAGGGAACAAAAAAACATATATGCGTAAGTAGAAAGTTTTCGAGTTATTTCAACTTTTATGGTTTTCACTTAAAATTTTTGTTCGCGCATCTCCTCCTATGGTTGTTGTTATAGATACTCGAAATTTGACACAAATGTTCCATTTGGTATCTGTATGTGCAAGTGGTTTGGATTTTCGAAATTTTTCATTAGTTTCTGAGATATTAAATTTTGACTAGAATAGTAGATTACATACCTAGGCCAGCAAAGTAAGGAATGGCTCTGAACACATTTAGTTGGCCGAGGCGAAGCCGAGGTCGACAATAATATGATCTGAGGCTTTCTTACTTGCTGGCCGAGGTGTGTATACTATTTTTCTGCTCGACGACGCCGGAAAACGGTAACTTCGTTTAGCACAGCGGCCCGAAAGTTTACCGCTTTCTGGCCGGAGGGCAGAAAATTCATTTTTTTCAATATCTTAAAAACTAATGAACGGATTGTGATTTTTTTTTTCAAAACATTCATCTCAATAGTGTCTATGGAATGTCATTGAGAATTATATTTCGGTACCCAAGAAGATTCGAGTTACTTCAATTTTTCTGGTTAACGGGCAAAATTTTTGTTCGCACATCTCCTCCTACAGTTCTTGTCATATTAAACAGAGATATGAAATGTTTCCCATAAATCGGCTATGTCAAAGCTGGTACCATTCGGAACCGTACTACCAATGAAATTTGTGGAAATAAAAAGGCAACGTTAAAGGAAATAAACATAACCGTTATGCATTCGAATGTGGGCATTCGATGACCGTCTGCTTGTTTCACAATTGGTTGTGATTTTTTTATGATTACTAATGCATTACTGCTTCATTACTTATTCCTCTTACAGAAAACGGAATCATCGTCTTGAGGAAAAGTCTTCACTTTAGTTGTATCTGCATTATTTCATCATGTCCAATGTGAACTGCTTTGACGATTGGAATATGGGAATCACAGGATAAACTGATAAGACGTATTAAAGGGCATCCGTTATTGACTAACCAGTGAACTGTATTACTACTGGCATATATTCAATGTTTCCGTCTGGTTTTAAAGTGATGCCGCTTCATCAAATTGATGTTAATCTACCTGATTGGCATCCACCAGAACAAGTGACTCCTTCCAATAACACCAGCCCGATTGGAGTTGAAGCACCACCTGATTGGTCACCCAGGGTAAATGAGTTTTTTATCAACAATTTGATCTGTTCATGTCTATCGCAGGTTTGAATGTTTTAATGCGTGCGCTTGAATGTCTCTTCTATGCGAATTATTTATCATCTGGTTCAAAATAAAATTTGAAGTGCCCTGTGAATTTCATTGTGATCGTCTTTTTTCCAGAAAAAGAATGTGTGGTATGCACTGGCAATTACTCTACAATAATAGAATGATCCAAATGGATTCTTCTTAACTTCAAATTCATGCTCTCTCTATGGGCCATTATGTGGCACAAGAAATTTCGGAAGTTCATAGAAAATTATTCACTGACATTAGAATGGTCGAGTGGACTAAGCACACAGTCTTAGCGCTGCCGCTTGGGTTCCAAGTCCAAATCCCCAACCAGAGATTAAAGGGGAAATTAGTAGGACCTATGCTAAAAGTGTACCTATAAACGGACCTCCGATACCTAGCGGCAGCCGCGGAACTACGGTGTAACGGTTCAAATAATCGGTATTGCAGCTCGCGTCAATAATTCTGTTGTAACGCAACAGCGGTTCTTAGCAGGTCGATTTCCACACTCTAACGAGTATAAAAGAATGCAAAAACAGCGTTAGCAGAGAATATTTTGCGTATTTAGATATCAATAATGACTTTTGACTATATTTCAGTTCCTGATCTAGGGAACTTATTGTAATCACCACGAAAATTAAAATTTGGATTTCCACCATATCTTCACGTTTTAAAGTCTCCCCAATCGTTCTGCACCACGTTTGGAAAAATGTCTGTATGTTTTTGCTTCCGAATGGAAGCATTGCAATCGGTCAATTTTCACTTTTGCTAACTATGCTTGTAAACGATATATAATGGTTTGAAACGTAAAAATACGAAGTTTGAGCATAGTGTCTGTATGTATCAATTGTTTTCAAAAATCTTTACTTACAAAATTCAACATAAAAAGGACTCAATTTTGAGGATAAAATCTGAAAAAATTGTCAGTTATTGGTATTGAGTGCATCTACCTGTGGGCGCAATGTCAGTGAAATCTGCCGGTAAGTTTCTTAGAAATCGACTTTTCTTTCTTTTCCTCCGATCGTTCATATCTCTGGAACTAATGAATATTTTCTATTTTTTTTTCTACCAAAATGTGCGGCTCAACGAGATCCAGGGAATGATGGAAGAACATCTAGTAGGTTGCTCACAAGAAATTGGAGATATTTCAATTTTTATGTTTTTTCTACTTTCTGCCTTTGTACGCGCTCTAGCGTCTCCAAAAATTGATATAAAAACTTGAAATTTGGAACAAAAATTCCTTTTGTTGTGGTGCAGAACCCTGTTAAATAGCGATTTGATCGTATCATGAGTTTTCTACATTTTTATACTTTTGTTTTCACGGTTTTTGTTTTATATCACGATAATTATTCAACCGATTTTGTTAATAAGATATTCCTATTTTTTAACTTTTGACTTTGGTTTTACTTTTTGTGTTTGTTCGCACTCTAGCGTCCGCAAAAATTGAGATAAAAACTTGAAATTTAGAACAAAGGTTCCGTTTATTGTGGTGAAGAACCCTATTGAATGGCGATTTGATCATATCATTGGTTTTCTAGATTTCGATTTTTTCGTTTTCACGGTTTTTATTTTAGTTCTCGATAATTATTCAATCGATTTTGTTGTTTTTTTTTTAAATGTGTGCCTTACCGAGATCTATGATATGGTGAAAACCATTCCCCCAATTAGGTTGAGTAATATAAGATAATCCTGTTTTTTCACTTTTGACTTTGGTTTTACTTTTTGTGTTTGTTCGCACTCTAGCGTCCGCAAAAATTGAGATAAAAACTTGAAATTTAGAACAAAGGTTTCGTTTATTGTAGTGAAGACCCCTATTGAATGGCGATTTGATCATATCATTAGTTTTCTAGATTTCGATTTTTTCGTTTTCACGGTTTTTATTTTAGTTCTCGATAATTATTCAATCGATTTTGTTGTTTTTTTTTAAATGTGTGCCTTACCGAGATCTATGATATGGTGAAAACCATTCCCCCAATTAGGTTGAGTAATATAAGATATTCCTGTTTTTTAATTTTTGACTTTGGTTTTACTGTTTGTCTTGGTTCGCACTCTAGCGGCCGCAAACATTGAAATAAAAACTTGAAATTTGAAGCAAAGGTTCCTTTTGTTATGGTGAAGAACCCTATGGAATGGCGATTTCAATTTGTTCAGTTTTACCGTCTCTAATTACTTCATTTCTCGATAAGTATTCGATAAATAATCCGAAGTTTGAGCATAGTGTCTGTATGTATCAATTTTTTTCGAAAATCTTCACTTTAAAAATCTCCCTGCAAAATTTAACATAAAACGGACTAAATTTTGTAAATAAAATCTGAAAAAAATATCAATTATTGGTATTGAGTACATATCGCTGTGGGCGCAATTTCAGTGAAATCTGTATGTAAGTTTCTTAGAAATCGACTTTTTTTGTTTTTTTTTTCGATGGCTCATATCCCAGAAACTAATGGATATTTTGTAATTTCTTTTTTATAAAAAACGTGTGTCTCAATGAGATCCAGGCAATGGTTGAAGAACATCTAGGTGGTTGCTCACAGGGAATTTCAGATATTTCTTTTTTTCTGTTTTTTACAGTTTTGTTTGCTTTTTGCTTTTGTACGCATCCGCAAAAATTGAGATAAAAACTTGAAATTTGGATCGGAGGTTCCTTTTGTTACGGTGAAGAACCCTATTGAATGGCAATTCAATCGCCTCATTAATTTTCTAGAATCCAATTTTTCATTTTTACGGTTTTTTCATTACTTCATTTCTCGAAACGTATTCATCCGATTTTTTTCCAAAATATGAACCTCAACGAGATCTATGAACTGGTTGAAGAACATTGAGACAATTACTTTGGGTAATATGAGATAGTCCTGTTTTTGCTTGCGTTCGCCTGGAAACAGCTTTTTCAATACTGCAACATTTTCATTTTGTGTGCAATTGGACCATTCGGAAGCTTACCACCAATGAAATTGGGGGAAATAAAAAAAAACGATGACATATGTGACACATTCGAATGGGGTGACCCGACGACCGCCTGCTTGTTTTTTGCTCCGTCCCTCTCATTTGTACGCCCCGGGTAGCGGCCGTTAAGCATTCTTCCAGGGGGCGTACCGGACCCATGCGGCTGGGGCCGACTTCCGCCATTTTAGGCCATCGTGTTTCGTCGTAAGCACCGTCGTAAACCTCCAGAAACCCCTGTGCTACGATGGCCGGCCCCTGTGATGGAATCCACCCCCCCCCCCCTTTGCGTCGGGTTATGTTCCCGCTCGGCCGGGCGATCTCATTTTATGAGTACCGCCGATAGTACACACGGAACGTTCCTGCATCCTTCGGAATCCATGAGGAAAATGACTTCTAAAAAACCTTATAATTGATGGGTGCTCATGGGGAGGGGGAGAGCGGGATATAGCGACAGGTGGGAAATAGTGGTGGGTCAGCGAGACCAATTGGATTTTTTGTCAATATTGATGTTTTGGAGGAGAAGATTAGGATAGGATTGTAGCTTGAATTTAAATGTCTCGTTGATTTCATCAATAAAATTCACCTATGGTTGCCATGCCTAGCATATTGTGCATGTCGACAATTGAGGTTCTCGTTTTGTAATTTCTTATTATTGGCAAAAAATTATCTTGGACAACTTGAAGATGATTCAAGTGGGTTTGCGCTGCATTGTGCCAGGCAGGACAACCATAGGAGATAGGTCTGATTAACCCTTTATATAAAGTAAGTTTCAGATATTGACTGAGCGCTGGAAATTTTAGCAAATTATACAAGCGTACTGAAATAATTTTAGTCTTGACGTTCATATCAGATATAAGTTTTTTCCACAGGAATTTCGAATCAATGTGTAAACCTAAATATTTCACAGAATCAGTTGGGGTAATCTTATTGCTACGCAAAGTTAAAGCGGGTTTGGCCTTGGAGCTAGTAAATAAGGTTGTTAAAGGCCTTCTCGCTGTCCAGGAGAAGACCGGTATCTTCTATCCGGTGTTTCGCGGATTTTATGTCATTTTTGATTCTGACCAATTGGTGGCGGGTCGAGTGTTCTGAACGGAAACCGAGTTGGTCTGTAGGTATTAAGTGTAACTCGTCGATAGATTTTATGAGACGTATTAGAATTATTCGCTCAAAGTGTTTTGCGGGTACCGGTATCAGACTGAGTTTGAGCGCAAAAATGTTAATGGCTAAGATATTTATTATGTTTGTACGGGGATCGTGGGTGGTTCAGTGGTGGATTTGAACAGATATGCATAGGATGCGATGATTGTGATTCTATCAAGGGGGGTGTCAGCTCTTTGGATTTTAGAGATCATGTTCTTAATCTCTGAGAGGTTTTCGAGAATTCTAAGGGATTTTAGGTCATCAAGGACTTGTTTCGCTGTATTAATAAAGTTTTTAGTTGTACTTAAATGTAATTCCGGATCATGAGTCTCCATCGGAATGGTCCTAGGTTCAGCGGTGGGTGCGCCAACATTCGTTCTTAAGGTTTCCATCGTTGGAAAACAAGAAGCGTAGGATGGCCTAGGACGATGGCGTAGGCTCGAGGACTGCAGGAGACTGGAGGAAATGGATGTTGCTTTGCAGGTTTTGCATCGTAGCCCAGTGTGGGGTAGCGGGCGGTTCCCGCTCTGCTCTTTTTGGTGCTGGTGGATGGACTCTTTTTTCATGAGTCCCCACAAATTTGGTTCGTGAGGCGCACTCACGATAGCTCGCTGTGTGAGCTAGACCACAATTTGCGCGCTTCAGGGAGTTGCTGGTGCAGGTTTTGATGTCGTGATTGCCTGCGCATTTCACACATCTGGGATTTAAATTACAGTGCTGACTAGCGTGTCCAAGTTTTTGGCACCGGTAGCACTGTGTTGGTTGTTGGGTTTTGATGTATTTTTCTATCTTAAATGTATGATAGAGAATGTTTTAATAGCAGCGAGGCTGCTCAAAGATACATCGGGCCCAACCGTAATAACACCGGTAGTGGCCTATTCTCTTTGCTGTCTCCGTCCTTGTTTGTTTTCACAAACTGCCGGACCGATAATACCTTTATGCAGTGTTCAGATATTTCCGCTTCAATCTCGTGCTCAGCAAAACTGGGGGGAAGACCTTTTATGATGAATTTCTTCCGACGCTCACTTTTTAGACCAAAGGTGTAAAAATGTAAATTTTGCCTTTTCACGATATTTGCGATTTTATTATAATCCTCCGTCGATTGTAGATGGACGATGGTGGTACTACCATTGAATTTCATCCTGAAGTTTTTATCCGAGGCGTTCACTTGCAGGAAGTTGATTAATTTTTTGGTCTCCAATTTGTCATTTTCAATAACTATTGGAGGCACTGATATTTGTTTTTGAGTCTGTTGTGGCCCGACAGGAGTGTTCAAAGGTTTGTGGAGGCGAGCGGGTTCAGAGCTCGCACTAGTTGACGGTTTCATAACGGTTTTTTCAGTTTTTTTTGGGTCTTCCAAAGGAGGAATCGTTTTGGCTTTCCTCTTTGGAGCCAGAGAAGGTTCGAGATTTTTGAAGTTTGCCACTTTAGTGCCAGAACTTTGACAAGATTTATAAATTCATTGTACTGTAAGCGCGGTGCGTTTGAAATTTATATTTTGTAGAGAGCGGTTGACATGCGTCCCCACGACACCAACTCAAAACAAATACTGACGCCAAAGCCCCGACTCTGTATGTATGCGTGTTTTTTTTTTCTACTCTTTCTCTATTCGTATTCACCCACGTAACCGCTGGTAGGCATTACTTCATGGGCAATACTACGGATCAGAGTACCCACCCATTGCGGCTGGGGCGTCTACAATGGAACCCTCCCTCCCCCCCCCCCCGCGCGACGGGTCGCGTTCGGTCCCGTCTCACGGTCTCACTTCATGGATACCGCCGATAGCACACACGGAATGTTCCTGCCATCGGTCGGAATCCGTGAGAAAATATTTTTTCAGAGAAAATATTTGCAGTGAGCGGGAATCGAACGCGGGACCTTTAGAATAGTAGGCAGACACTCTACCGACTACGCCAAACCCTTGACTTGACTTGACTTGAAAATTGTTTATTAACATTTGTCATATATACATACTATATACAGTATTAATATCTTAAGTGCTACGTTCTAGATCACCGGCCGTTGGCTTTATATCTAATTTGAAAGAAGTGTAAACTAATTTTTCATTATTACAGATATTTGTGATTATTTACATGATGACTCGATATAAGGAAAAATAACTTCTAAAAAACCTTATAAGTAATGGGTGCACGAGGGGCAGGAGAGAAAAGGATATATGGAAAGGTGGGACAAAACAGATGGTCAGCGGGACCAATTGGATTTTATGTCAATATTGATGTTGTGGAGCTGGGGATTAGGATGGGATTGTAGCTTAAATTTAAATGTCTCATTTATTCTATCGATAAATTCGCCTATGGTTGGAATGCCGAGCGTTTCGTGTATTTCCACAATAGTCGTTTTTCTTTTAAAATTTCCTATTATTCGTAGGAATTTATTCTTTATGTAGAGAGTAAGTTTGAGGGATTGACTGAGCGCGGGTGATTTTAGCAAATTATACAGTCTTACTAAGATAACTTTAGTCTTGACCTTGATTTCAGATATATGCTTTCTCCACAGGAGTTTGGAATCGATGTGTAAGCCTAAATACTTTACAGAGTCGGTTGGTGTGATCTTATCGCTACGAATAGTTAAAGTCGGCTTGGCCTTGGAGCTAGTAAATAAGATTGCTTCTGTTTTAGCAGCATTCACTTGAATTTTCCATTTCGTTAATTCACTGATTGTGAGAGAAGCAGCATTTTCTATTCTTCTAATAGCTTTGTTTATCGATTTGCTAGCTGAGTACAAAGCAATGTCATCAGCATAGCCTGCAATGGATACATTTCTCGGAATTCTGCTAAAAACAGAAGCAATGTACAAGTTGAATAAAACAGGCGAGAGAATAGACCCTTGTGGGACTCCCGCGACAATTTCTATTTTATTCGAAAGCGAAGTTTCGACTCGAACTCGGATATATCTATTTGAGAGATATGATAGTAAAATTTTACCTAGATATTTAGGGACATTTAATCCTTCGAGTTTGTATATAAGGCCTGTGGGCCAAACAGAATCAAAGGCCTTCTCGCTGTCCAGGAGAAGAAGAACGGTATCTTCTTTCCGGTCTTTCGCGGATTTTATATCATTCGTAATTCTAACCAGCTGGTGGCAGGTCGAGTGTTCTGATCGAAAACCAAATTGATTGATAGGCATTAGTTGTAACTCTTCTATGGGTTTTTTGAGACGAGCTAAAATTATTCGCTCAAAGAGTTTAGCCAATACCGGTTGGAGGCTGATAGGCCTATAGCTCACCGGATGCGAAGGGGGCTTACCGGGCTTTAGAATCGGAATGACCACCGCTCCTTTCCAGAGTTCCGGGAAATATTGTCTGAGGAGGCATGCATTGTATATCTTTGTTAGTAAACTTATTGCTTTAATTGGGAGGTTTTTTAGTGCTATATTGGGAATATTATCCACACCCGGGGCAGATTTATTTTTTAGTTTTTTGATCGCGGAAGTGATTTCACGGGGATTCGTGAGGAATTTTATGGGAGTTTCGATAGGGGCTTTGAGGATAGTCTTTCTCACATGACCTGTGACTTGTTGTTCAAAGGATTTGTTGCCTCGGGAGGCCGATAATTCGTGTATTTTTGCGTAGTGTATTAGCCTTATCAAGGTCTTCTGTGTGGAGTGTGTTGTTTGACTTTAGTGTGGGGATTTTTCTTTTACCGGTGTTATTAAAATATTTTGCTACGCGCCAAATAGAGTGATCTTTTAAGTTTATGTTTCTGAGTTTGTTGTCCCAAGATGATTGTTTCCATTCGGTTAATTTAAGTCTGATTTCTTTTATCAGCTGATTGAGTTCGGTTTTAAGGTAGCGATTTCGCGTTTTTTGCCATCTTGACCTAATGTAATTTTTTAGTTTTATTAATGAGGCTATTTCGGGTGGGATAGGAGTGTGGGTGGATTTGGTTGAGCGGATGGGAGTGGAGGAATCCAGGGCTGTTTGAATGACTTGAGTGAAATGTGTTATGTGTTGATCTATTGATTCAGTGTTGTTACAAGTAGGGTTTGGTGTAGAAATCTCATCATTTAAGGTATCCTTGAATTTATTCCAGTCGGTTTTCGCGTAGTTTAAAATTTTTGATGATTCTGGTGAGGTTGGTCTGCCAAATAGGGAGAAAAACAATGGTAGGTGATCGGATGGGGATTCGGAAAGTGTGGTGAAATTATTAGTGATAGAGATGTTGTTAGTTATTAAAAGGTCAATAGTACTAGGAGTGTTTGAATTATGAGGGTAGTGTGTAGGAACGTCTGGAAAGAGCAGATTAATTTTTTGTTCCGTCAAAAAATTGGAGAGAATCTTACCTGATTCGTTTGGCCTAACAGAGGTCCAAGCAGTGTCCTTCGCATTGAAGTCTCCAACAATAATTGTTGGAGTACTATCGGAAAGTAGGTGCCTCAAAAGGTTTGTATCTATTGAGACATCCGGTGGATTGTAGATCGAGTAGATCTTCGTTCTTTTATTGTTTACTTGGACCTCTATTCCCACGTATTCGGTGAGCGACAGGAGATCATGCCGAAGAGTTCTATGTGACGAGGTTTTGTGGATCGCCACCGCAACACCACCACCTGCTTTGGCCGTTCTGTCTTCCCTGATCAGCGAGCAGTCTGGGAAGTTAATTTTCGTCGTTTTGCTGTTTGACTTAGTTTCTGAAATCAGACAAATTTTGATGTTATTTCTATGAACGATGTGTAATAACTCGTCCAGATTAGGCTTGAGCGCAAAAATATTAATTGCTAATATGTTGGTTATGTATGCTGGGGAATCGTAGGTGTGTTTGAGGAGGGTGAGAACAGGTGGACATAGGATGCGATGATTGTGATCCTATCAATTGGCGTAAGGGCTGTTTGGAGTTTAGAGCTCATCTCTTTAAGCTCTGAAAGGATTTCGGGAATTCTAAGGGTTGTTAGCTCGTCAAGGACTTGCTTCGCTGTAATTATATAGTTTTTAGTGGTACTTAAATAAGATTCCGGAACAAGTGTTTCCATTGGGATGGTCCTAGGTTCAGCAGTGGGTGCGATAAGATTCCTTCTCGAGGTTTCCACCGTCGGGAAGAAGGAAGCGTAGGTGGGCCTGGACGTGTTGGCAGTAGAACTCGGAGTTGGCACTGGGACTGCAGGAGACTGGAGGAACTGGATGTTCCTTTCCAGATTCTGGATCGTGGCCGAGTGAGGTGCGGCAGGCAAGAGAGGTGTAGCGGGCAATTCCAATGGGGCTATGCTGGGCCTGGCCGACTGTGCTCGTTTTTTTTTGGGTTTCCATGAATTTTAGGCGCATGGAACATTCTCTGTAACTGGCCGTGTGGGCTAGTCCGCAGTTCGCGCACTTGAGAGTTTTCGAAGTGCAGGCTTTGACGTCATGGTTTGACGCACACTTTACACATCTGGGGTTCAGGTTGCAATGTTGGCTTGCATGGCCGAACCGTTGGAACACTGGGTCGGTTGCTCGGATTTCACAAATTTTTCTACCTTGCATGTGTGATAGAAAATAGTTTTAATAGCAGCAAAGCTGCTCAAGGTTACTTCAGGGCCAACCGTGATTGCGAACATCGGGAGAGACCTGTTTTCTTTAATATTTCCGTCTTTATCTACTTTCACGAACTGGCGAACGGAAAGTACGTTAATGCCGTGATTTGATAATTTGGCTTGAATTTCGGCTTCCGAGAAACTGGTGGGAAGCCCTTTCAAAATAAATTTCTTCGGTCTTTCACTTTTAAGGCCGTAGGTGAAAAAATTAATGTTTTGTCTTTTCAGGATACTTGCGATTTTGTTGTAATCCTCAGTCGTTTGTAGGTGGACGATCGTGGTACTTCCATTAAACTTCATCCTGAAGTTTTTATCCGAGGCATTGACTTGCAGGAAATTTATTAACTTTTTGGTCTCCCATTTGTCGTTTTCAACGATGATTGGAGGCACTGAGGTTTTTTTTGAGCGTCTTGAGGCCCATCAGAAGAGTTCGGAGGATTGTTGGGGCGGGCTGGTTCAGAGCTCGCGCTGTTTGACCGTTTCATAACGGTTTTTTTTTGTTTTTTTTGGGTCTTCCATCGGAGGACTCGTTTTGGCTTTCCTTTTGGGAGCCAAGGGAATTTTGAGGTTTTTTAGATTTGACACTTTTAAACTCTTATTCGATTTAAAAATTCAATGTACTAGGAGCACGTTACGTTTGAAATTTGTAATTCGTAGGGAGCGGTAGACATGCGTCCGCACGACACCGACTGAAAACAAATACTCGCCAAAGCCCCGTCGTGTATGCGTGTGTGATCGTACGTATGTGCCCGAATTTTCGTTTATCGATTTCTTGAAAACTAATGGTCCGATCCGATTAATTTTTTTTTATCGATGAGTCATCATGCAACTTAGCACTGATGAGGTCCTGGAAGGAATCCATTCAGCAGTTTTCAATAATTTTCAGAAAATCGAAAGACCAAAAATCGCAAATCGGGTTAATCAACGTTCATCCATAAACCATTAGAGTTAGCGCGAAATTTATATAAGAAAAGTTGTTTCCCATATTGTAAGATAGTAGCTAATAAATATAGGAAAAGGACTTTGAAGTCATATAGACTAAAATGTACGACGCTACAGTCAGTATCGTTTGGACCCTCTTGTTGGAAACACCCAATAAATAGTTCTCAGTTACTAACGTGGTAGTTGTGGATTATTTCCCCGCTACTTCTTTACAATGGCGACGAGGAGTAAATTTTTTTTAAACGTGCTATGACACGGTATTTTTATTAAGTTTCTCGTTCTGAGTGGGTGTGATGAAGCGTACATCCACGGAGAAAATAGTTTCAAGTGACAAGAAAAAACGTTTAACGGAGCGCCAAAAACTCCTTGAAAATAGAATTGAGTTGGACAGAGAGAGGGAAGACATCAAACGTTTACGACAACGCTGGGAACAAGAAAAGAAACAAGTGTTGGAACAGGAAAAAATATTGGAGCTTCGAAAGTCTTTGCTTCAAAAGGAAGTTGAGGTCGTTAGCCAAGCTGAGAGGGAGTTAGATATCCAAAAAGCGTCTGTAGCAGCTTGGAAGGCATATATACAATCTGAGAATCAACAGTTGAATATTCAGTGGGCTATCTTAATATTGAACCAAACTCAATTTGAGGAAGAAAAGCAGAGATACGAGAGTCAAAACAATATCGATCCGATTGAGGCCCAGCACGACGAAAGCGATATCAGTGACCTTCAACCAGAATTTGCGTTGGACAAAAACAATATGTCTCACCGGAGAATATTACAACTGTTGTTTCTTCTCTACCCGAGTTTGTTTTGGGGGACGATTAGTAATTATATTCAGAACGCCTCGACCAATTTTTTTATTGCCAACAATGTCCAAGAAACTAGACAGTTTGCAGTTTTAATTACCAAGATCGGAGCAGAAGCTTATAGAGTTGCCGAAAAAACATTTGCCGAATTGACCGTTATTTTAAAACAACAATTTGCTCCGAAAGTGTCGGCATTCAAAGAGAGAGTGGATTTTTACGATTTGCGCCAAAATGACATTGAATCAATTAACGAGTGGTTTGCCCGCATTAAAAATAAGGTAATACACTGTAAGTTTGGTACGAATTTGGACGATAAAATCAAGGATAAATTTGTGACCGGGCTGGTGAGAGGTCCCATATTAGATAAATTGTGTGAGCAAGACACCACGATGAGTTTGCAAGATATCCTCGAAAAGGCGAGAAACAGAGAGGCATCGCTGAAGCGTTCATCGAGGAAAGGCAACGTCGATGCTTTTCACCTTATTCAACCGCGGTTCAAGAGATTCAACGGCGGCAGAGGGGGGAACCACAACAACGGAGACCTGTCCAAGTTATCCAAGGTTAAAGAAGCACCGAGTTCAACTAGCAGCGGTAATTCCAGAGAACCGACCTGTAATATCTGTGATAACACGCGTCACAATTTTTCTAAATGTAAATACAAAAGTTATGAATGCTCTAAGTGTCATAAAATTGGACATTTGTCTCAAGTTTGTACTAAAAAGATTACAAACGCTCATTTTGTTGAAGAAACTGAGGAGGCTGACAGATTGACGGAGATTTGTAACATGTACAGTTTATCCTCTAAGGATGAATATGTTGAGCCAGAAATGGTTCAAATAGAGATTGAAGGGAAAAATGTTAATGTAGAAATCGATTCAGGAGCCGGTCCATCTGTCATTCCAGAGGTAATTTTTAATCGATTTTTTTCACACTGTAGACTTGAGGAATCAAATGTTCAATTGAGAATGTACACCGGTGATATTATCGTTCCAATTGGCGAAATTTGGGTTAATTTGAGAAAAGGAAATGTGAAGGCACAAGAACGATTCGTTGTGGTACGTCATGGCGCGAGACTTTTACTAGGAAGGGACTTAATGAAATTATTGGGGTCTCGCATCGAGAGTATAAACAAATTAATCTCAAGTAACCCAATTACATTACTTATCGAGCAATATTCGCAGTAATTTGACGACAAATTAGGTAAATATAATGGAGAAAAAATTGATATCACGGTCAATAAAGAGGTTGGACCTGTATGTTGAAAACCGAGACCAGTTCCATTAGCTTTTAAGAGAATAATCGAAGAGAAATTAACCAAAATGGAAAAGGAAGGAGTGCTAACGATAAAATGTAATAGCAAATGGGGGACTCCAATTGTGCCAGTAATCAAAGAAAATGGAGACTTAAGAATTTGTGCCGATTATAAAATTACAGTTAATCCACATATCGATAACGATAAACACCCATTCCCAACAATAGAGGAATTGTTTGCAAGTTTGAGTGGGGGTGAACGCTTCACTAAATTGGATTTAACAGTGGCTTATCATCAATTAGAACTGACACAGAAGTCAAGACAAATTTTAGCTTGGAGTACTCATAAGGGAATTTATTATGTTAACAGATTACCTTTCGGCATTAAACCAGCTTGTGCAATCTTTCAAAAAACCTTGGAAAAGGTTCTGCAAGGAGCGAGAGGTGCAGCAAATTTTTTGGACGACATAATTATAACGGGTAAAAATGAAAAAGAACATTTGGAGAATTTAAGAGAAGTCTTCGTGCGATTGGCGGACGCGGGATTTAAATTAAATTTAAAGAAATGTAAATTTTTCGAAGAAGAGGTAAAATATCTCGGTCATATAATAAACGAAGACGGATTACATAAAGATTCAGAAAAAACAAAAGCAATGGCTGAAGCACCACGTCCCACTAGCGTTGCGCAAGTGCAAGCTTTCATCGGAATGGTTAATTACTACTCTAAATTCGTCCCAAAAATTGCTGACACCTTACGCCCGATTTATCAAATATTGAGAGTAAAAACATTTAATTGGACGAAAGAATGTGAAGCGGCATTTCTGGAAATTAAGGAAGAAATGTGCTCTGATCGCTTTTTAACTCATTTCAATCCTGAATTACCACTCAAATTAGTTTGTGATGCTTCTAAAACAGGGGTGGGAGCAGTATTGCTTCACATTCTTCCGGATAATTCGAGAAAACCTATCAGTTATGCGTCGAGAGTTTTGAGAAAATCGGAATTACTCTGTAATCCACAAGGAGGCTCTAATGATATACTGGAGTATCAATACATTCGATCAATATTTATTAGGGAATAAATTTAGGGAGGAGGTATCGCAGTCTCAACAATTATGTATGTAATGAGTGAATGAATGAATCCAGCGCTGTTATGAAGGTCTCAATCGGAGCATTTCCGTGCAGAATCGAGCGGATTACATTTTGGATGGCATTCGTGCAGCATATGCAATGTTATTAACAATTGCAATTATTTATACTGTTCCACTGGGTCAACTATTAAAGTTAGCGGAAAATTTATCTGAAGAAAACTATTCCCAAAGTGCAGTATTGTGTTGTCAAATGTGAAGTGGTTATTTTTAAGAAAACATTGCGTTTCATTTGAGTGTAAAGAATGACTGAGAACGAACGCATGTGATTAGAAGCGTCATTCGCAGGATCGTGAAATTTCTTTCAGTTCATTGTTCAAATTCATATTGTAAATACTCTCATCTTTTTGTCGAATAAATTTGGGTTTTTTATGCCGTTGGCTTTTTCCCATTAAAAAATTGTGAGTTCGATTTATTGTAATTGAGAGTTTGAAAAATTGCGATTAATTTCAAAGAGAAATACCATCGCTATACCATTGTACTTTCTATAGTACAATAGCAGTATCATCACAAAACAGGTCACATACATTCGCACACCACTAGTCCCAATTTTTCTGTAACTACACGAGGCGGGTAATTGCCGATATGCGTTCTCAATTACCGTAGCGTGACATAATTACTCAAAGCCAATGTCAAGGAAAAAATGAAATGCGCGCATTTTCCTTCGTCATGATGAGGAGGGGGTTGGGACGGAAAGTAAAACTCAACTTTACCGAATTTCAAAAATTCGAAATTAAAAATTTTAATTTTTATTAAAAATATCTATATTCAAAAATTACAAATTTGAAACATTTTGAATGCCAAAAATTTGAAATTTTATACTTGAAGTTCCAAATTCTAAATTTCAGATTTCAGGTGAATATAAAATGTCAAGGGAACATTTAAAAATGCTACATTAAGGCTCAGTGTAATATCATTGATATTTGACTAAATCGTAAATCTAAGTGTTAATCTCTCACATGTCCAGATGCAATCAATTATTTTATTACACATGTGCAGGGGTATTTTGAATATTTGGTATAGAAAAAAAATTCTGTAACAAATATTTTGTTATAGAATTTTCATTTATATTGTATTTCATTATCCCCTAGCATGGTAAGGGATATTGAAATCCGGCTTAATCGCTGCTTAAAGTCTGGTCCCGGAGAAAAAAAACAATAATTATGAACATTTGAGTAACTGCATGGTGAGCGTGTGGACGAGACTTGTGCACATTACTTGAGTGGGAGTGAGACGCCAATACGGGTGCGATCGCAATAAAACTGATAACTTCAATATTTGACCCAGTGGAACACTATAAACAATTGCAATTTATAACAATTTATAATTGTTAATAACAATGCCATCCAAAATATAATCCATTCGGTGGTGCATGGAAACGCTTCGATTGGGGCCGTCATGACAGCGCTGGGTTCATTCGTTCACTTATGACATACATAATTGTTGAGACGACCGTATCTCCTTAATTATACAAATTATCAAAAAAAGTCATCCTACATAACATACGTCTTTTCATGTTGGAAACAACTTCTCTAACATAAATTTTGCGCTAACTCTAATAGTTTATGGGGCAGAACATTGTAAACAATTGAAATTGTTAATATGTACTTGACAAGTTCCATCCAAAATCTAATCAGCTTTGAAGATCACGAAGACACTCCGATTCCGCCACACTGTATTTCGATCACATAATTTGATGATGATGAATTGTTCGAGAAAAAAGTAGACTACATACATACACCATCACATACACGCACACACACATTGTGACGAGGTCGAGGCCCCCCTAAAATTGCCTCTAAATATTATAAGATAACTATTAAACTGCCACCGCTGGCCTCCCAACTATCCCATGGATACCTACGGCTACCAGCGGTTACGTGGGTGAATACGAATAGAGAAAGAGTAGAAAAAAAAACACAAGTCGGGGCTTTGGCGTAGTGGTAGAGTATCTGCCTACTACTCCGAAGGTCCTAGGTTCGCGCCCGGCCGCCGGAGAATATTTTTTCAAAATATTTTCTCATGGATTCCCACCGATACAGGAACTTCCGTGTGTGCTATCGGCGGTACCCATAGAATGAGACCGCCCGGCCGAGCGGGAACCTAACCCGACGCGGGGGGGGGGGGTGAGTGCGTTCGTCGAAATGGCGAATGTCGAAAATGGCGAAAGTCGGCTCCAGCCGCATGGGTGGGTGTCCGGTACACCCCCTGAAGGAATGCTTACACGGCCGTTACCGGGGGCGTACAAATAAGAGGGACGGAGAAAAAAAAAAGTCGGGGCTTTGGCGTAGTGGTAGAATATCTGCCTACTACTCCAAAGCGTTTAGAAATACGAGGGCCTAAAATGGCAAAAGTCGGCCCCAGCTGCATGGGTGGGCGTCCGGTACGCCCCCTGACGGAATGCCCAAACGGCCGCTTCCTGGGGTGTACAAATGAGTGGGAGGGAAACAAAAAAACATACGCACACACACACTAACTAGGGGTACATTGCTGGTCGCTCGCAGGCTCGCTCCCATGGTGGGTGCGTTCGAATACGCCATATTATATGGCAGCGACGTGGATATTTTCTCCTGAATTCGAGTGCGTGGGAGTGAGTGTGACCCGCTCGGGCTGCACAAAGAACTTCCCGACAAAGTTCGTTCGCATACAATACACATTCGATTCCAGTACAATCATAATGTTGTAAGAAGACTTATGATGTTGTTTGATTTTTTTAATTTCATAAAAATCCACGGTCAGGTAAATCCGTTAATAGCCTGGTTACTAGCATTGTTGCTATATGCTGACGCATCATCAAAAATCATGTAATTATAGATTTTCAGTTCCAAACGGTTAGGTTTCACGTAGGATTTTGTCAAAACTTCACAGATCTTCTAGTCAGTTTTTTGTTTCTTTCGAGTGATGTCAAATTTTCATTATTTTGTTTACCTGCCAGGACCTAGAAGTCTAAAATGTATGAAAATTACCATTCGTTACTCTAATTTCAGTTTCATTATTCCTATTATGAGAATTATCGTCTTCTTCATGAATCTGCTTTCTTAAATCTATGCTAAAAAATCCTAGAACCGGTTGATCGATATGGACCAAAATCTAATCAGCACTAAGTTAGATGAAGACCTATTGATCGCGACCTCGATCGGAGTGATCGCATCATTCGTTCTTGAAAAATTTTTATCATATACATTGACACACACACACGCATACACACCGTTTTTTTTCAGATTATATGTCCCATTTGTTTCCGATTTATTCACTTATCATATACATGATTTGTCGAACGGCCATATCTCCTTAATTATGCAAATTATGACAAAAAGTCATAACAGATTAAATGTGTATTTTTTTATGGGGAACATTTTTTGTCGCGTAAATTTTGCGCTAGCTTCAACCGTTCACGCGATAAAGCGTTATGAACAATTAAAATTGTTTATAACAATATAAATACTGAACCAATTTCAACCAAAATTCAATCAGCACTAAGTTACATGAAGGCCGATCGATCGCGACCTCGATCAGTCTGATTGCACTAATCGTTTTTGAAAAATCGTGAACGAAAATTTTGATCACATACATTGACACGTACACACACACATACATACATACATGTTTTGGAATATGGTCAAAAAAGGTGGCAGGAACCTCAAAACGCGTAAATACGAGGAAAAACCAATTTTTCATTTTCGGGGTGATTACATTAACTTCCCTAGGGTCCGGAAGTCAAAAGTGGTCGGAAACGTTTTCAAGGGTCATGAAACATGGAGATCAGGTAAAATTTCCTAACGCGATTTTCAGACCCAACACAATAACTTCTGTCTAGATTGGGAAATTAACTCATTGTGTCCCAAATCAATGTATCCTACCCCAATAACAATTTACCGGTAAATGGTCGCAATTTTGTCGATCTTATATGAGAACTTTATATGGTATCGGCAAAAATTGTTACCTGGCAACCCTAGTCGTTCTCACGATAGAGCGATATGAACAATCCATTGCGGTACACCCATAACAATTAACTAGGGTTGTGATTTTGGTAGAATCACCGTTTGCAAGGCCTAATGAAATAAAATCAATTTTTTCTCACTCAGAGTTACCAAATTGTATTCCAGTCATACTATCACCATCGATGGTCCATCTGAATTTACACTGGAATGGAACAATTACTTCAAGTATGCGAACTACAAGATCATTTGGAAAGACCCACTGAAATCAGATACGAGCGTGATTATATGACCTCGTGGAAGGCTATATAATACAAACGCCACTAAGCCGATCGTTATATCCTACTCTATTATTATAAAATGCTCGGAAAATACCTTAAACAGTCATGTGATTTTCCCCCGTCAACCTTGATTATACAACTAGAGTGTGACGCCGTAAATTTTAATAAACAATAATAAAAATAAACAGAGAAATTATAAAAAGGATAACGAACGACCAGTTCCCACAAAACTGAATTTCTGTGGCAACGGCTGCACGTGTTTCTTTTTTTGAGGAAACATAAATTTTCCAAAAAGTCGTAAAAACGACTTTTTGAAGACTAATGCTGATGCATGAAAATGCACTCAGATTTTCATCTGTTTGCGCCTGCCCTTTGTCCCTTCTGTTTCGGCCCGCTGATATCCTAGACTGGGCCCAGCGGCGGCGAAAAACTAATAAAAAGAAAAGAGGCTCGAGAGTTTTCCATTAGCCATAAAACTCTGAGTGTGGTCCACCCAAAGGGGATACCACTCAGAGAATAGAAAATCACATATTTGAATTCCGCTTTCTATGAGTTTTCAAACATACCATAAAATTCTACGGCACCAGATTGCCTTTTATTTCCATTTCTTTTTATATATCTTTATAAATATTAAGTATAATTTAACCACAATATAGAACAAAACTTAATTATTTTCTTTTTACATTGTTTAAAGCCAACGTATTATTAGTTGAAATAATGAAAATCAATAACCAGAAAAGAAACTTTCAGAAATAAGTAGCGTAAAAGAAGATACACGGTAGGATGTCGGGCCAAGTCATGTTTAAATTCAAATCTCGCGCCCTCTTGCCTCTCCACAGCTGGCTCGTTTACGCTACGTGTATCTATTGTTGTGTGGTGGATTACCGCTGTCTAGACTTACAGAGAGAGGGCGGGTAAGTTGCCCGTGAAGCGCTGAAACACTCTGCTCGCTGAAAAGCGAGAAGGTTTAAATGACGTTTGAAAATGACAAAATTTAATGATTTCACTGATTTAGTCTTCAATCAATATTCGATTTTATTTGATTTTTCCCCCAAAACCAACTCACGATCCGCTTAACACCAAGTCGTTTCTAAAAAACAGATAGATTGTTTTGCAACAAAAAAAAAAAATTAAGATCAGTCGACCGAAAACCGACTCGGCATTTACTCGATCGTGGGTCGATCATTTTAGAAATCTGAATCGATCCGTACTTGAAACGTAATGGGCATACTGCACAAGTTGATTCCACAATCGACCAAGGCTCGAAAGGCAATTTTTCTTTTTTCTTAAAGAGTTAATTTATTGAGTCAAAACAGTAGATACAGAAGATGAATAAGTATGAAAAACTCATCGAAATACATGCTTGTAAGGCAACTTATATTATTACACTCTTACATGGCTGCGCAGCAGAACCTCGTAAATGTGGCTTAGGGAAACTACTTGATTAAATTATTTGTGTCTTACATTTCTTGGAGTTTTGTTGGTACCCTGGGTGTACATTTTTTTCGCTTGACGGTCAGGGATAATAGATAAAGGTGGCAAAAAATCTACCAAGATAAAAAGCCTTTCTGTCTTTTTTGTTTTTCGAGTTTACTCTGTTAGAATTGATTTATAGCCTGCGGTACGAAAAAAAGGTGAGCAGTGAAATCGAGTGTTAACTAAAAGTGAAATCGAGTGTTAACTAAAAGTGAAGTCGTTACACTGTCTTCTGCGCACCGTATTTGCGCAACTCAGACTGTAATGCGCATACGTTCTCACGGGGAACAACGTATGCGGTATTGCACGTTGGTATTGAATGTCAACAGTCAGTTTATGAAATTTCAGAGTTTTGGTGTTTTATTTTTACATAGAGACCTATTCTGATATTTATTTATATTTATACTGAGGAAGTGAATGAAGTTAGTGAGAAAAGTTAATGAAATAGTGTAGGATATGGAAGAAAATAATTCAAGTGATCATGAACAAAAATCAGAAAGAAACAAGTGGATGCAGTTACCAGGTAGGTTATGTACCAATTTTTGCGTCACTAATTTCTGACTGTTTAAAAAACAGTGTGAAATAAGAAAGTTTATAATTAAAGGGTACCGTATCTGGTAGAACACTGGGGGCCACTAGATATGGCACAACAATCGATGCGGTATTTTCACGATTCGTAACTCATGTAACTCCTGATGTTCACGCATCGTATTCAGTTTTCACAAACCGATTGCCACAGTATTTAATAACGATGATGATATTTAAAAAATTGATAATGTTAATGTTAATAGCGAAGGGAATAATCGTAGATGAATATGGATTAAAGTATATACTTTCATGGATCTCAGTTTATTTGCCCTCCCAACCCCCTATTGTATATATTCCAAGATAATTATTCTGAAGGAGTAAACTCCAGTCGCACGTCGGAGCTGACACCCATGGGGGTTTTTTTTTTTTAATAACTTAACCTAGACTTATGCTAGACTATTTACATTTATACATAAAATGCAGGACTAATAGTAGTCCATATGGTCACAGTGACCAAAACTGTTTTATTTTGGAGTTATTCAGCGGTGGGCCGTCGTATGTATTTTTAATTCAGGTGGGAGGCCTGTTCTCTCTAATCCATTTCTTAACTCTGTAATGTGTTTAGCATCTTCATCCAGCCACCAATCATTTGGATTTACTCTGTGGGTGTCTTGATAATCTCTATTTGGGATAGTTTTCAAATACATTGAATAGTGGTTTGTATCAAGTGGTACGTGGATCTGTTTGTCTGTTTTATGCCGTTTAAGGTGGTGAAGTACTGGTGTATTGGTATCATTTTGTATGTATCCGTTTCTGTCAAAGAAAAGTGAAAGATTCTGGTTGTAGATAGCCCTTTGGTGCGGCTAGCCTAGTTAACTACCCAATCCCGGAGGGAAGTTATTGTAGTGTCCCCGAAAATGAAAAATGGAATTTTTAAGAAATTTTCACATTTCTCGACGTTTTACATCATCCCGACACGATTTCAGAGAGGTGGTCGTATGTGTGTGTGTGTGTGGACAAAACACTTTGTTTTCTGCTCTCCGGCCAGAAAGCGGTAACTTTCGGGCCGCTGCGCTAAACGAAGTTACCGCTTTCCGGCTTCGTCGAGCAGAAAAATAGTATACGCACCTCGGCCAGCAAGTAAGAAAGCCTCAGATCACATTATTGTCGACCTCGGCTTCGCGTCGGCCAACAACTAAATGTGATCTGAGGCATTCCTTACTTTGCTGGCCTAGGTATGTAATCTACTATTAACGTTTCCGGCGGAACTACTGCACAGATTCATCCTTTTTTTTTCATCGACACGTGTTACTGGTGTTCAGATCCGAAAGGAGCGGTTTCTCTAAAAACTGATTCGTTCAATTGTTATTAACAAATTGAATTGTTTATAGCGTTGTATCGTAAGAACGGTTGGAGATAAGAAAAAAAGTGTTAAACGAAAGTTGTTCCCCACAAAAAAATACACATTTGATATTTTATGACTTTTTCGTTAACACACAAAATTAATTAGTTAATTAATTAATTATCTTGCAGAGAAAATCGAGACGAACTTTTCACGACATTTTCAGTTTCTTTCAATCGCCTGTACCTAACTTTGATCTGGAAGGAGTATAGAGACGAAATAATGATTCCTGCTATTGTTATTAACTTCCCGATATAGGGAAGTTATTGTAATGACCCCAAAAATCGAAAGTGAAATTGTCATGATATTTTCACTTTTCTCGACGTTTCACATCATCCTGGGTCGTTTTCCGAAAAGTGTTTGTATGTGTGTGTGTGTGTGTGTGTGTGTGTGACCAAAAACGTTGTTTAACGTTGCCGAAGAAACCAACGTAGCGATTTACGTTTTGTTTTTTGATCCACACGACTTACTATTCTCCAGGTCTGAAAGGACCGATTTATGCGAAAAATGATTCGTTCAATTGTTATTAACAAATTCAATTGTTTATATCGCTCTATCGCAAGAACGGTTTGAGATACGAAAAAAAATGTTACATGAAAGTTGTTCCCCGTCACGAAATACATATTTGACCTTTTAGGACTTTTTCTGATAACACCCGTAGTTAATTGTTAGTAACAAAAAAGATTATTTATATCGCAGCGGCGTGAGAACACCGATAGTTAATAGTTCTTAAGAAATTTAATTGTTTAGATCGCTCTATCGCAAATACGGTTGGAGATGCGAGACAAAGGGTCTAATAAAAGTCGATCCCAACGTAAAAATACACATTTGATGTTTTATGACTTTTTTTTCTAACAGTCATCGTTAATTGTTATTAACAAAAAGATTGTTCATATCGCTGCATCATGAAAACGGTTAAAGATACGAAACAAATTAGTCAATGAAAGTTGTTCCACACACGAAAATATATATTTCATGTTGTATAACCTTTTTTGCTAACACCGATAGTTAATAGTTATTCACAAATTCAATTGATTAGATCGCTCTATCGCAAGAACGCTTCGAGATACGAAACAAAGGGTGTAATGCTAGTCGTTTCACACGTAAAAATACACATTTGACGTTCCATGACTTCTTTGCCAACACCCATAGTTAATTGTTCTTAACAAATTGTATTGTTTATCGAACTACTTCATATTAAGAACTATAAATTTTTTTAATCTTTAGAAATTTCGAAAACTTTATGAAGTCCATAATTTGAGACATGGACGGAAATTATGGATATAATATATACGGCGAAACGATCGGGAAGTTATAGATTCGATCTGTAGAGGGTCATACCCATATCCCGTTTATTTCCATAGGGTCTATGGAGCATAGCTTATTTAGTATTTGGTTGTTGATGGATCTTTGTTTGGCGTACTAGTCTCGTGTGAGTTCAATTATGAAGTTTTCGATTCTAGGGATGTCAGCTGTGTTGTATAGGTGTTTGTTGCTTACTTGATGATGATAGTTAGTGTGTGTTGATCTGTATAATGTAAGTGATGCTCTTAAGTATTTCCTTTCGAAGAGCCGTAGTTGTTCTGATTGTGATGCCCCGCGGTTCCACTATGTGGGACATGCATATGTTAATAACGGTCTTATTAGGAGTAAGTAACATATAACTTTAGCTCTTTTGGTGATGTTTTTGTTGCGGAATAAGTATCCGAGGGTTCTGTATCTAGTTCTGGCTTTTTCTAATTGTTGGTCGATATGTTTGGTGCATCGGGCTAAGTAGTCAATATGCATTCCTCGGCATTTCACTGTCTGTTTGGTGGGGATAGTAATGGGTTCATTGGTTTCTGGGTTGTGCGTGGTAATGGAGAAGTTTTTGGATGCGTTTCTTGTTTTTGTGCTGAGAAAGCTTCTGGGTTTTCTGATTAAGATGGTTTCGCCTTTTGCAGGGCCCATTGTGAGGTTCCGCGCTGCATAGTAGTTATTGATATTGTTAGTTAGGTCTGTCAGTTGTTGTTCGACTTTTGTGGGATTTTTACCAACAATATATATTATTAAATAGATAGAGTGTCTATATCCTGTGGTGTTTAGTTCGTATGCGTTCAGTATGTCGCTTGTAGAGGCAGGGTGAGTTCACTGTGCCTTGTTGTAGCCCTTCTTTCATGTTGAATTCGAGCGTAGATGAGTATGAAGCATCCACTAATTGGAATTTTCTGTCTCTAATCACATCCCATATGAGGCATATAACATGTGGAGCGAATTTTTTTTTGTTGGCGTTTATATAGTAGTCCATTCAGCCAGAGTGAGTCGGACGCTTTCTCCAAGTCTATCAGTGTGGCTCCCATGAGGTTGTTTTTGTTTAGTTCTTTATTGCTGTCGGATAAAAATTTATTTATTGCGTGGGTGGTGGAGTGAAATTGTTTGAAACCAAATTGGTTGTCGGGGATGATTTTTTCTTCAATGCAATATCTATTTATTATGCCGTTTATGATGGATTCATAAATTTTGATAATGTTGGGGGTCATACTGATAGGCCTGTAGCTCGATGCATCATTCTCAGGTTTGCCTTTTTTGGCTATCGGGATGATCTTTGATTGTTTCCCACTTTTTGGGAAGAATTGAAGATTTAGGGACTTGTTGAAGAGAATGGCGTAATGTATCAGAATTTTTTGGGGGATGTGTTTTAGTATGGTTGGCATATTGTTTATACCACAAGATGTTTTGTTGGGCTATTTTTGAGTATATTGGCAACTTGTGTAGGATTTGTAAACGAGTGATCGTAAAAGTCGGCGTTTAGTTTTGGATTGACTGCTGTGTTCCGTGAGGCATGCGTTATTGCTCTGTTTTTGATCGTATGGTTGTTTAAACGTCTTAATTCTTTTGTCTATAATTTCTTTCAGTCTTGCTCCAGTATTAAGGTGAAGAGTTGATCGATTCGTACAAAGCACAGAAACTATTTAGTTTGTCTGTTGGTTCTGAGAAGAGATATTTGTTTCCGTCTTTGGGGGTCTTGTTTACATTCCGCTCTTGTTAGTAGTGTTTGATTGGTGTCTTCAATATGTAAGTCAGCGAGCCCTTTATTGTTCTTTGGTCTGGTAAAGCGGCTGATGGTTGGCATGAGGGTTTCAGAATTGCGGTGGGCTATTTTTTTAAAGATTGTTTCCCGGTTTTTTCGAGTGTTTTCGAAAATTCTCTTCTAAGTTGTTCCCATGCGCCTGAGGGTAGCTGTTGCGTGCGTTGTGTTGGTGTTCTGCTTGTTCTCGAGTCGTGTTTGAATTGCTCGTAAGAAGAGTTGTAAGTAGAAATGATTTGTTTTTATGTAATCTTGATATTTTTTGGTTTACATATTTTTGTATGTTGTCATTCTGTTTCAGCTTGGGAACTGTTGAGTTTAAGGATTCTATAATATGTTTGTTAATTTTGTCTAGGTGTTCTTTAGGTTTTTTCATGTAGATATTTAGGCGAACTATGTGTCTCCGTTAGTATTTGGGTGTTGTTGTCTGGGGCTATGTCAATGGATATTGCCTTATGGGCGTTCTCATATGTCATTGTTTTTATTTTGTTATTGGTCAAATTTTGTTTTCTCAATCTGTTGTCTGCTATGCATACGTCTAGGTAGGTTTGGTTTCGCGTGTACATGGCTCCTATCGGGTCGTAAATTTTGGATTTAAACCTTAGACAGTTGTTGATTTCCCAAGAGATGAGGTAATTTCATCTGTTACAGTTTGTCCTATCTCCTAGTGTCTTGTATTTAGATCCGCATCAATGATATAGTAGTTATCAGGGTCGTCTAAATTTAAGGAAGTGGAGATGTGTTCCAGTTCGTTGAGGAATACCTGTTTGAGTTTGCGCCTTTGCGAGGCATATACACTGATTAGGAATATTTTTTTTTGCGTTCGAATTAATGTTGATGCTAGTGCATTCTATAATAAAATTTTTACGAGATTTAGGATATGTCATAAGATTGTATGCTATAGTTTTTTTTATAAATATGGCTGTCCCACCGCCTTGTTCTGGAATATTATTTTGTGTTTTTCGGTAAGTTTGGTTTCTGATACTAGTACGATGTCAACGTTATTTTCTCCTATGAATATTAAGAGATCGCATTTGCGGTATTGGGCAATTATTGAATTTACGTTTAAAACTGCCATATTTAATCTTACTATTGTTTGGGCTGCTTCATTGTTTGCAGGGATATTATTGTGTGTATTGTTTTGCGTTGTATTCATTTTGGAAATGATAGTTATTGTTGTCCATCATGCGTATTATTGAATGAATTTTAGCGAAGTATTTAATGCTACTTGGGATGCTATTCCATTTATTCTGGGAGTTTTTGAGGTTATTGAACCATGGGGGGATGCCTTGATGAGACGAGTTTACGTGTTGTACCTGTGGTCTTGATGGGTGGTTCGTGGAGCCTTGCTCTTGCAGTTGTGTTGATAGCATATTCGGTCGGTGAATTCGAAGAGGTCTTGCGGCTGCCGCATGAGAGAGTCTTGGGTCGTATTCCCTGCTGATGTTTCTGATGCGTTACCTGGTAAGGATTTGTGCCGTTTGCGCTTTTCACGCAGCGGAATGGTAGGTTACAGTTGGTACTATCATGACCTAATATCTGGGAATTTTTGCATTGAAAGATTTTTTGGTTTCTCAATTGCTCCCAGTGAATTCTCTGAAGTAGGAGAGTTTTGAGTTCCATTGGTTCTGCTAATTGAGTGTCATTTGTTATTTGGATTAGGAAATTGTGGTGAGGTTTATTTTTGTGGAAGATAATCTTGGTGACCTTAAAAATTTCCGTAGATCCCCCTGAGTACTACTGTTTTAGGCCGTTGAGATTTTGCAGTGTACGCGTAATATTACAGCTTTCCTGTTTTTAATATGTTGATTGTCTTTTGGAAGGTTTGGATGTTGGTGGTTGTAATAGTTATTTCGTCGGGTACTGTTGTCTGTCTGACTTGAAACTCTCCTTTTTGTGCACCATTGGAGAGTAAAAGCCCTTAGTCTCTTAGTCTTATGTATGGCTCGAGCTGCATTGGCTATTTGGCCGTTATCCCTCTAGTGGACATTGTATGTAGTTCGTAGATGGTAAGGTATGTAGGGTAAATTATGATTGTTTGTAGGACGGTGAGAGGGGAGATGGAGGAGATCTTGTTGGTTGGGACGAGTATCATATTGTTATTCCTGATGCCTTGACGAAGTTGTATATAATATAAGCAATTTTTTCGTTAGGGGAGAAAATTAGATTATTTATGTTGTATTCAAATATGTTTAGTTTTCGGAGACATTTGATGAGTGTTTTACGTTCATTTTTTAAGTTTGGATAGGGCAAAAAGAAGTGGGAAAGAGTTTGAATTTGCCCGCAATCGCAGAGTTGGGAGAGGATGATATTCTTCTTGACGAGACTGTGGTTTAGATTAAAGTGATTTGATCACATACGAGAGATGGTGGTAATTTGTGGGCAGTCGACTTTTACCAACCTCTATAAAAATGAGTGAAATAGTGGCTCCCCACTCTTTCACCCCTTTCTTTTAAGCACTTTGATGTTTCTAGTTTCATTTTACTGTTGATAGATTCATTGAAATCAGATGGAGGAAGAGCAATGTTTTGCAGGGTACCATTCGACATGGCATCTTTGGCTCGTGTGTCAACCTCTTCATTACCTAGGATGTTTTTATGGGAGGGAATCCAGGAAAATGTTATTTCTATGCCTTGCCTTCTCAATACATGCCATTGATTTAGAATTTCATAAATTAAATGGGATTTGGTATTTTTTAGGGAGAAGTGAGTCATTGCAGGTAATACACTAAGAGATTCGGAAAGAATGAGGTATATGTTGGTATTAAATTTGGATATAGCTCGTAGTGCAGTCAGAATCGCTAACGCTTCTGCAGTGAAGGCTGATGCGTAGGATAAGATTTTGTGCAATATTTCGTGGTTCAATAAGGGGATATAAACTGCATAGCCCACATAAGTTTCTTTTGCTATTTTTGACCCATCGGTATAGATCTGTATGTGATTATGGAGATTTTCTTCTCTTATCGCCTCTTGGAGTTTAGTTTCAGGGGTTTATTTCAGGTTTTTCATTTATTAGTTCAAAACTGTAATTGTAGGGGGTGGGTAAAGGGTTGGAATGGATTTTGGATTTGTGAATTTGGATGTCGATGAAGGATTTGTAAATTGGTAAGTCAGTTTTTATATGGTGGGGATTGTTAGTTTTTCTATAGACGGTGAATTGTAGTAGATATAATTTTTCCAGGAGTATATGGTCGGTAAGAGAAAAAGTTTTGACTATGTATCTACTTGGTAGTTGACTTATACGAAGATTTAGCGGAGGTTCGCAAGACTCTGCTAGCATTACATTGATGGGAGTTGAATTGCGAAATCCGAGAGCCAGGCCGATGGCCTTGTATTGGAGTCTATTCAGTTTGTCAAATTCCGATAGACTACTTGGGCGGAGGATATGACTACTGTCTTCAATGGAGCTCCTCATGAGTCCACGATAAAGGGCAATAAGGGTTTGGGGATTGGCTCCAAACCAGGTAGATCTGAGTGATTTCAATATGGCTATTGTTTTAGGGCATTTTGAAAGGAGATTATGGATATGATTCTTAACGTTAAGCTTATAGCCTAGTTCTACTCCAAGAAACCTGGCTGAATGTTCGGCAGTCACTGGTTGGTTATTGATGGTAATTTGATGATCTTTTGGGATGAATCGTTTTCTTAAAAAATTATTAGGTGAGACTTTTTGGGGGATATGTCAAGCTTTTTGGATTGGAGGTGGTTCGAAAGTCGTTGTACGGAGCGTTCAATTTTGTCGAGAGATAGTTGTAGATCTGAGCTACGATGGTAGATTACGAGATCATCAGCGAATGCTAATATCTAAGTTCCAAGGTCAACTAGGCTAGGGAGATTGGAGAGGTAAATATTGAAGAGGATAGGACTGAGGACCGCGCCTTGCCCGATGCCTTTCTTCATGGAGTACGGACCTTCCAGGTTCCCCTGGATGACGAAGTCGGACCATCTATAAGCTAGGAGAAAATAAATGAAATTAGCTATTTTTTTGGGTACTTCTATTCTGGCTAAATCTTCATATAAGGTAAAGGGATCGACATTATCGTAGGCACCCTTAATACCCAAGAAAACAGCAGGGGCGGACTGATTTTTTACAAACCCTGTAAAGATCTCAGTGGTAAGTATTGCTACATTATCTGCATATGATTTTAATTTGCGAAAGCCAAATTGATAAGGGGGAAGGATATTTTGGGTTTCTAACCACCAGGTAATTCTATTGGCAACAATTTTTTCACAGAGCTTTAGAAAACAAGAGGCGAGGGCGATAGATCTGAATTTGTGGGGCGGTTCTTGGGGAGAAGGAAAATGAGGGATTGGCGCCATGATTCTGGGAATGTGCCGTTGTATAGGAGTTCATTGTAGATTTTTAGTAATACATCTTTGAGTGGTCGTGGAAGTCTACTAATCATTTGTTAATCAGTTTTGTCTAACCCCGGAGAAGATGATTTTTGGACGTTGCTAGAGCCTAATTAAATTCGTTCTGGGGAAAGTTATTTTCGAGAAACTCGTTGTGTTGAAAAGGAATTTGGGGGGGGGGGGGGGGTGGAGGAAGGGAGTAGTCTTCATGGAGATTAGGGCAGAACTCAGCCACAAATTGTTTCATTCTAAGGGTTGTCCCTCGCGGAACCTGTCGATAGTTACGCTCGAAAATTGCCACCGGTCGAGACAAATCGACAAACAGTCGACTAACTATCGACAAACTCTCGACTAAATGTCGACAGGTTCCGTTAGGGGTTTCAGTGTCCTGAGGAGACGCTAGGTTGGGATTAAAGGAATTTCTATTTTTAAAGCTTTTAATTCTTTGCCAAACGACTGCTAGAGGGGTGCGATTGTCCAATGATGACCAGAAGCTCATCCATCCTTTTATTTTTTTCTTTCCTAAGGATTAATTTAGTAGCAGCTGTTTGTTTTTTGAGTGCAACCTAATTACGAAATCCAGGATATCTTCTAAAAATTGAGGTGGCTCGTCTACGGAGGGCGACGGCTCTGGAGCATTCTTCGCTCCACTAGGGAGCTGGCGGGATTTTGCTCTTAGGTTTTTTTTGGAGGAATGAAATGTTTTAGGTTGATGAGGAGGAGGTAAGGAGATTTGGACGGCTTTCATAATTAGAGATATTAGTTCCGCGTATTTTTACGAACCAGACAAGTCATCAGGAAGGTCTGTTTTCTTCCGAATGGTCTAAAAGGTACATATCAAATATTTGCCAATCAATTTTTGAGGTTTTAATTTTATGGGAAAAGAAGTTACATTTTACTGGGGAGGTAT